>CM069442.1:32342451-32942451 GCA_035610835.1 Ophiura sarsii
CCTAATGTTACAAACACCATTCTGGTCCCATTTTAAAGGATATATTTAGTAGTCTTTAAGTATGTGGTTCAACAGCAGAACAGCAGGGGAGAAGTACTTTAAGGAAGTCAACAATGACAAGAAGCGTGGTTACAAGTACCATCCTATAAAGAACATGAAAAGACCAAAGAAACCCACTACCAAATTTAAGACAAAACCTCCAAGCCTGTCAGAGTTGAATGCATATCTCCAAAAGCGAAGAAATGCCAGTGCTACCGTATTCCTTACATAGTTTGGAAGAAGTGCCCAAGGATAACCGGACTGTTGCATGAAACCATTTGCGACATCTGGAGAACTGCTTCAATTCCTGCTGACTGGAAAGTGGGAGAAACAATCCTTATCTCAAAAGAAGAGAATACAAGTGAACCAGCCTACTTCAGACCTATAACTGTGAAAAATTCAAGTGGAAATCTTGGAATGGGCATTCTTGCTCAAAGAACCCTTGAATACTTAACAGAGAACAACTATATTGACAAATCTGTTCAAAAGGGCTTCATGGAGAAAATATCAGGCTGTGTTGAACACACAGAAGCCCTTACAGAAATGCTTCAAGATGCCAAAAAGAATGGCAAGCCAATCGTGACAACTTGGTTAGATTTACAGAACGCGTATGGAAGTGTACCACATAACCTCATACAATTTGCCTTGGAATGGTACTATGTGCCGGAACACATCAGAAAGATTATCTTCAACTATTACGATGAAGTGTTCATCCGTGTGAAAACAGAGAAGTGGACAACAGACTGGATACAATGCTTTATTGGAGTATTTCAAGGGTGCCCGCTATCATCCATTCTATTTCTAGCCGTTTTCAATCTATGTCTGGATCTACTCGACCAATCTGATCATCTTGGATATCGCATGAGTAATTCCAACATTGTGTCTTCAGCTAAAGCATATGCCGACGACCTTACACTGGTTGCCAGAAACACAGAAGGTTGTCAACGACTCATAAATACCACCAACGAATTCCTCAAATGGTCAAGAACCATGAAAGCCAAGCCTGTTAAATGTAAATCTCATGCCATGAAGAAAGTGGTTCCGAATGCAGACCAGAAGCGAAGAGGCCATAAAACACAATATATAGCCTACGACCCACAACTGGTAATTGACGGACAGAAAATCACATATATCCACAGCCAACCAATGAGATTCCTTGGGAAGTTAATCTATGAAGACCTGAAGGATGATAAGATCAGACAAATGGTTACCAGCAAGTTGTCTGCTATGTTGGAGTTAACAGATACACGCGAATTGAATGGTATCATGAAAATGTGGATCTACAATCATGTGATCATCCCAAAAATGGTATGGGAATTTACCATCTACAACTTCCCAATCACCTATATTGAGAAACTGGAGGCAACCTGCACAAAACATCTGAAGAGATGGGCAGGAGTAACCAGAAGCACTACCAACAGTGCTTTATACAGATCCAGAAAACGCTACGGCCTACAACTAAAGCGACTCACCACCTCGGTGAAATGTATGCAGCTAACCAAATACCATCTCAACAAGCACTCCAGAGATGGAAAAACTCAAACACTATACCGAGAGTGTTTAGAGTCGAAAAAGAAGAGGTCCAGATGGAATGGAGTAAAGGAGCTGGAACAAAAAGAACGACATCTCATCCTTAATGAAATCGGCAGAGGTCAGACTGACAAACCAGGCTTAGGATTCAAGAAGAATCAGAAGCTAATTAAAGACATGACCCTGAAAGAACACAGGCAGTGCCTGACCAGTTTGGTTAAAGAAGTTGACGAGGATGAGATGCTGATCTACCTTTATGGATGCGCGAAACAAGGACAGTGGCTGCGATGGGACTCTGCCATGCAAGTGGACACATCATGGAAGAAACTCCTGTATGTTTGAACACCAGAACTCCTGTCATTCCAGATAAATGCCATCCATGACCAACTCCCGACACCAACTAACCTGAGACTCTGGGGCAAGACAAATATGGGATTGTACCAGTTATGTCACCACCGAAATTGTACTCTGCTCCACATCCTGAACTGTTGCAGCTTTTCCTTAGAAAATGGAAGGTACAATTGGCGCCATGACCAAACTTTGAGAGCAATTGTATCAGGACTGATACCATATGTCGATGAAGCAAACAACAACAGACCATCAACATCCCAGTCTCAAAGTTTCAGTCCTACCATAGCATTCCAAACAGCAGATGGCACAAAATACCGTAATTCAGTCTTGCCGTACAGAAAGCCAAAAGAGACAGACATCCTGAAAAATGCCAGTGACTGGAAACTCCTGGTGGATGAAGAGCACTCGCAGATAGTATTTCCTCCAGAAATTGTTGAGACGGCCAAGCGACCTGACATTACTATTTTCTCAACTCAGACTAAAAATGTCATCATCATTGAATTGACAGTCCCAGCAGAGGAAAACCTTGCAAATGCTTTCGCCAGGAAGAAATGTAAATACCAAGACCTTGTAGCAGAATGTGAAAATAACGGATGGTCTGTAAACTACTTTCCCGTTGAAGTCGGAAGCAGGGGGATTTATTATACCACGATCAGCAAATGTCTGGCCTCACTAAGAATCCCCAGCGGGAAGAGAAAACCAATCTTAGACACAACAGCCAAAACAGCCTTGCGAGCAAGCTACATTATCTGGCTTTGCAGAAGCACCAAGGCGTTCAGACAAGCGGAGTTGATTCCACCTCCAACCATATGCCATGAGGGAAGTGGGACGGTTGAGCGCTCACAAAACTGGTTTAACCCGCCAAAGTCTGGTCCGCAGCCCAGAGACCTCAGAGCATAAAATTATCTACATGTGCACAGATGAAGATGATGAAGAAAAGCTATATTATGCAACACGGTGATTTTTCCCAATAGTCATTTTCAACGAGAATTACATCAGGAGTGCTCATCTTAATAAGGGTGAAATTACGGCTCCGAAGGTGACTACACTGGTAATCTACCAATGAATTATCCTTCTTCTTCTTCAACTATTTGTAACAACTAATTAATTATGGATAGACAATGATCATCAGCTTTCTTCCTATTCGCTACACAGTCAACATGAATAATCAGCCTCAATTCACCGGATTTATACAAATGACTATAACAGAAAAGGTTTTCAACCTATGATAGCAAAAGTATACATTTTTGGAAAGCTTGGAACTATAGGAATTCAAAAATGCAGTTTAGATCAGGGAAGGGTACATCCTTAAAAAATATTTCTGAAAATTCTAAAAATATATAAAATAAAAATTGGAGATATTCAGTAGCCGGTATAATTACCGTACCGACCTAGTAACCTTTGACAATTATATATCATCGTATGGGTGATTTCATGAGAAATTCAAATATGTAAAGTAAATAATGATAGGAGTAGGTATAAAAATTATATGGATCTCAAATTAAAAATTAAAAATTCTGATATTTTCCGAACATTTTGAATCATACCATTTTAGACCTTGGTCGTACTATAATTTCAATGGCATATTTGGTTTCCTCATGCAATTTCCCTTCAGAAAATGTATACTTTTACTACCTCATGGGGGTATACAAGCAAATATAAATGTGTAAAGTTAAAATCATGTCGCGAAAGCCAAACTCCGTGTGTAACGCGAAAGGACGCGAGCTTATAATATAACAAATGACCCTATACATCAGGCTTTCTCAACTAGAGTTACTGATGCGCCACATTTTAGTAACCAACTTGTTGAAGCTCCACTTGGTCATATTTTTTAGAATTTACAATGGCAAAATTCCCTTCACAAAATATTTTAACATATGTATGTAGGCAACATAATAACTAATATTACTCTTTTAAGGGCACATGCGCGCTCAGCGCGAGAAAAATTGCTGTCTTTATACATCTGACCGTCATGCCTATGAAATCTGGCTATATCATTATATGATTTTTTTTTTAAAACAAATTTTAACCACTCTCGCGCCACTTAGGATGCCTTGATGCGCCATAAGTGGCGCGTGCGCCACCATTTGAGAATGCCTGCTATACATGTACTCCTCGTATACAATGTACTGACTTTACCACGTTATAGAGTATGGTCTCCTTAATGAAAGAATAACAGGAACGTCAATACATTTTCGATAGTCTGGTTCAGGAAACAAAAGTATGTTATGAGGCTTATTTTAAAACATGTTTCCCTGAATCAATAATTGTCATTCTAGGTATTTCAATACTTATTACTAAGGCCGCGATGATTAAATAAACCCGGGACCCCTTTCACGCCGCCCTCAAATTCCAATTTCTTGTGCGTAGGCCTTGATATAAATTGATAAACGCAACGGTCAGAATCAGGCCATGTTAAATTGTTAAACTTGTTGTCATTTTTTATGGCGACAGGTGAGCTTTCTTAATGTTACTTAGAAGCTCAGATTGATTCGGGATAGCTTAGGTTCCTCTTTAACGTCAATATGCTGGGTGTGAATTTCACTACGTAAGTTGAACATGATTTTATGAATAATAACATAAATTATATAGTCAACTTAATAGCTTTATCCGTTGGGCATATTTTCTAGCGCGTATTGTCGCTAGCTCTCTACCATTTGAGTAATTCTCCAAATTCGTGTCATAAAAATACAATAATCAAATACATAAGTGATACCTCGTCGGGTTTCATCGGATCGTTGAGTGCAACGATTGTCAGGCATTGGTAATCATATATCATGCACCAGAAGTCGCCAACTGTCTCAGGTAGGGGTACTTGTGTGTTCAGATACATGTTATTCCGTTCGAATCCCTAGAAAAATAGACACCATTCGTGTGTGTTAAAAGATTTGTGAGGTACATTTATGCTAACGAATTGACGCAAAAGGTACATTGCGCGTCTCAATGTCCCTTATAAGGTCTTTCGTGCTGTCAATCATGGCGTTGTCAAGATAGGGCCCCCATTTTGTTACGTACATTTCGCGTAATTACGCCCATATGCCCATATACGGGAGGCTTCATTATTGCGATTCGAATTTCCTCTCCCATTACTATTAAACTCCCTGCTATAGTTTAATCAGTTCCGTTCGATTTAATCTCTCAGCACGCAAAAGTAATCCAAGCGCGAGATTATGGTCGCACGCACGCGTCACGCATGAGATGCACAGTGCGATTGTTACCTTCATGCGTGTTTCTGTGTTCATTCGCTACTGCGATGAGGTTTCGTAAAATTGGAACTGATCAAACTATACGCTACTTGCACGCAATCGCCAACCGCGTCACGCGATGCACAAACCTGCGTGAAACCATGACGCAGTGTGGGCGTGATAGTGCGTGATAGTGCGTGATAGTGCGTGATGAGGGGAGAGCCTCCATTTCAATGGTTACATCTGTACCGTGCAAGTAGACTGGATCATCCTGTCTTCCCGATTTTCCACACGGCCCCTGCGAGTGTGCTCAAATGTGAAGACTGGAAAAAATACAGTTCTAAAAGTGTGCGCTGATAAACTCGTGAATAAACATGAGCTTATTCACGCACCAGTGCGCCGGTAGTTTCACGCGGCGTTGTACACAGCGTGGCGCGATAGGGCGCACGTTTTCCTCCCGCGGGACGCAGCGTGACGATCGTTCGATGCACTTCCTTTAAATAAATTGGATCAATCGGATGCTATTTCTGTTGTTGCTGTGTGCAAATGCGCATGCTCGGTATTGGTATGAATATTCATATATGCAAAATATGCACACTTTTTGGGCGTACAATTTTCCCAGTCCCTATATTTGGTCCGCCATTTTTAAAGATGGCGGCCATATAGAGGGACGCGGGGACCCAGTCTACCGTGCAAGTAGCGTATAGGCACTAGTAAATCCGACACCCATGCGTGTTCATCTTGACGCAGGAGCCATCAAGTTAGGTGATATTTCCCTTAATGTTGTAATAATTATGATCTGACAGTGAAGTTTATTCGCTGGTTCATAAAACTGACCAATCTAAGCTTTGGATGGCCTGACACGTTCATCTAGAGTTGAAATATTGTTGAATACCAGCTCTGTATGGGGGAAACTGAGTGTTAATTTTGTCATAACTTGGCAACGAAAGCTTCAAAATAGACAACATGCCCTATACATAAAATGACTGCGCATGATGGGTAGACCTACTTCATGTTTTTATTAAGGACTTACGTTACAAAATGCAGCATTGATGTAGTTGTTACCACCGTGTCCACTAGCTGACATCAGATATGGTCTAACAGAATCAGCTAAATGATCAACATAAGTAAAAATATATGACATTTTTATCGATAACTCAAATGCTCAAGGAATTAAAACCAATTTCGACCCCCTGGTCATCATAGGGTGATTTACCAAGGTGTTGGGCATTAATTTCAGATCGCAAAACCATTGTAATGTTTAATAGTCTTGTAAGATATTGGATTTTCACACTTTTCTTGTTTCGGTGTGCAGTAGAAGAGATTTAGTTTTGTTTTTTTCTTCTTCTTTTTCGTGTCACGTGTCGTATTATGTTCACAATGGTATAATTATGATGATTACTGAGATGTTCGACATCAATATAAACAAGCATCCGCTATTATATTGAAACAACATCAACCACTCAGTTACCATTCGGTATCAACCCTTATATTTTGTAACAGTGTTGAAGCCACTTAAACATGTTAAATGCATAACAGCATATTATGCAGACGATGCCGGACACGGGCGTATTTTCGAATATTCAAGGTTAAAATTATGTGTACGAGGTTACGTGATCAAGTAAATGGGACGAACGCTTAACAACGGATTAAATTCAAAAAATGATACTGACACTGGAGTTGGAGCGGTTTTAGGATGAAATAATTTAGTTCCAACGTGTGATGAATTTTATGGGGTCATATAATTAAAATCCATTGTTACATTGAAACCATCGGAAATTCAAAATTTACGGCCGTTCGTGTCCGCCATCGTCTGATATCATTATGCGATCTTTTTCATTGTGTGCCCTAAATACATGTTTGTTGGTCAAATTGCGTTTTAAGTATGAAACTGACTATCTTCTTATTTACGGAGTAATAAATTTCAAATTAAAATGATAACCTAACCTTTTTTCGTTCGTAAATAGAATTTCATAGTTTGGCGTTTATAGTGTTTGCGACTAACTACAACATGCTTTATATAAGGAAATCGAGGGGGAGGGGGGGGAATGTTGACAATTTCCCAAAATTGGAAGATTTCCCTTATGATTTATTAAAGTTATGTGATTTTTTTTAACGCAAAATACGGTCAAGAAAGTTTTATGAGTCCAGGAAAGTCTTTCCTGATAAGTGAAACGTCATTATAAGAGAGATTCCAGGATTGAGAGCCAGAAGGCCTTAACTCAAAAAATTATATTTTGAGATAATAAACTTTCAGATGTGGGACTCATTACAATACGCTGTAGCACCCAATTTATACCTCTGGTTACACCTCTGATAGTCAAATAAAGGTTGTAGGCCTATAGATTATTTTGGTACCAAAATCTCAATCTGCCTCAAAAACTGAAATACGGCTCAACCCTCGAGCTGATAATTATTTGCTTTAGTCGTGTTTATATAATGCATCAGGTTGGGTTCGGCTTTCCATAGGAAAAGGATATTCAGTGATGTTTTAGCGCTTGAGTCTCCGTTGGTTACAATGTAAGAATGAATTTTGATTATAAATGACCCTAAAAAATTCATCACACGTTGGATGTTAATTATAATTCATTCTAAAACCTCTGAAATTGGATAACCAACTCCAGTGTCATTATATTTTTTTTAACATTTAATCTGTCGTTAACCGTTTGTTTCATTCGATTGATCACGTAACCTCGTACGCATAATTTAACTTCAATATTCGTGAACAAGCCTATGTCCGGCGTCGTCTGACTCTAACAAATGCATCTCAAATTGTTACTGATTGAATAGCTAAAAAATACTTACGTGGAATCTTCTTAGGATATCGATTCTTAGACATATTGTCAGGATGTTTTCCTCCAATGCATCTGTCTTCTGAGATTTTGGGAAATATAGCGTCTAGAGCCTTTTTAAATAAACAAAATGTCATGTAAATCATATCTGTCAGTGACCAGTTAATTATCATTATCATTCGAATATAACAACGTTGATATTTCATGTCATACATGTCTTACCCCATGCTGGCCAGCAATACACTTTCGGTTTCTGTCTGTTCTGGCCCAAGTACTCTCCATTTCATCTGCTGGTATAGTAGTCTCCCCGCAGAACAAGGCTTCCACAATGGCGTCATGAATAAATTCGTACTGCACCTATGGACAGTATGATATCATTGGTTGTAACCCTAAGTCTCTGGAAGGCGATTTTTATTGAAACTACACGCAGTATTCGAGCAAAGGTAGGTCAAAGAAATTCGCACATAGGTGCGCCGGTGATTGCACCCGGAACTTCTAAGTGTCAGATGGCTGATACGACCGCAACACCGCCGAGTCCGACTTACAAAGAATAAGTTTTCCATTAATACCATTCTGTGACGAATGACGACACAATGAATGTCGGGGGTGGCAGCACAGTGCTAGCGTGGTATTGTATAGGATTAGGTTTGGGTTAAGGTTATTTGAGAATATCCTATATATTCAGACATAAACTGGCAAATATTTAGATATCTTTGTCAATACGAGACTAGCTTTATTGTAAAGGTTATTTTTTGTCAGAATTAGTAATTTACTGTTTGTTACGTGCGCTGTGTGAATAAGCCTAATATAAATTAGTTTAAGTCGAACGAAAATTTAAGTTAAAACTCTTAAATATGGTTATTATTATAACACATTACAATGATTTAACCTCGGTCTGTATCATCTGCATACGTCTGGTTCTCATCTCGCTGACGAAATTAAAGATGTCAACCTTCCCCTCCGTCTTGGCCATTTTTAACATCGCGTCGATGGCAATAAAAGTTCCAGTTCGACCAACACCGGCACTGTTACAACGACAACACGAATGGATGATAAGGATCGCGAAATAAAATCATTCCAAAAGATCGACAATAAGAAGCATTTACCAGCAGAGAATGCGGAATAATGTTACATAACATATATTTCAACCATTAACTTGTTTAATTAGTTACTATAGATGATGTAACAGTTGTTTACAACACTAGTGTTTACAAATTGATTAGCACCTGGTCTGAAGATATGCTATAGAGGTACTAGTCCATATGACTACTGCATACGTACTATTCAAAAGCAAAATACTCATCACTGAGCGTCAATTTTAAAAGCACCTGCTCTGCCGGGCAACCAGATTTAGTACCTGGTCTCTCATTGTGCATGTTGTGCTAGGGGTGCAGACCGTGAATACTGCACTATTCTACACCGTAAGTAATGATCAATCAAGCGTGAATTTAATTTACAAAATAAATTCCCTGTAGGTGCACACGCATACCGCTGGGCATTACGTCACAGGTCCCATTTTCAATGTCATAATGCAATGAACATAATTTTAACAATGCGTGCACACTTGTCTGCGGTCGTAAATACACGCATATAGACGTACGTGCGAAAACCCGGAAGAGCGTACCGGGCGATTTCAAAAAAATGAGCGCGCGTCAATCTTGAAATCGTGACAGTTGTTTGCGAATTTCATGCATCTGTACGCAGCTCCGCGATCAACAAAACGCGCTCGCGTGAAATAGCTTGAATTTCGTCCATAGCACTATGACAGTGGCTATGATATAATAAACAACTCTTTAAAATAAATGTGTCGTTCAACAATTCGGTATACCTGCAATGGACAACAATGGGTCCCGCGTCAGGTGCGTTTGTGTGATTCACATGTTCCAGGAGTTTCAATACAGGCGCAGCGAATTCAGGCGCTTGCATGTCAGGCCAGCCGGTGAAATGGAACTGTTTCACGTCACGTTTGTCGCCATCATCATGATCCTATAGATACAGCATAATAAGGTACAAATAAGATAAAAAATCAACGTCTATGACCAGATATAATGTACAACCATAGAATGTGGTTATTCAAGTGAAATATAATCACGCGTGCGGTTATTAGAATACGGGCTGACTTCACTGTACAGTGTTGAATGAAGTGTAGACCAAAGGCGCAGTGTATACTGCTACTATACTATACTATACTATACTATACTATACTATACTATACTATACTATACTATACTATACTATACTATACTATACTATACTATACTATACTATACTATACTATACTATATTATATCATTCATGCATATTTCCGGGTCATTTAATTGGTTGGTTAGTACCACGTGACTAAAAATAAAAGTACCATCCCATGTCCATTCATAAAAAAGATACTATCCATCGGCGTATAGTAATACTATACGTCGCCTCGTGTCACGCGACACTTTTACAGATACGCTTTCTTTCCCGTTATTATTTTGAACTGCGACTTGTAAAACGATGTAAAACCTCTGGTTCCCTGCGTATTTTTTATGAATAAGTCGGTGGGGGAATACTGGGTACCAGCAACAGTTCAGACGATAATTATCAGACCGTAATCACAACAAAAACAATGGCAGCTTTCGAAGAGAAACCGGGCCGTTTCGCTAAAGTTGATGACACTGTTTTGTCTAATTTAGTGAGTTCGGCAACCTCCAAGAACACGCACAAACAAATAAAATACGCGATGACCATACTATCCCAGTATGCTATCTCAGCGGGTCATAGTCCCGGTCATATCATTGAAGCTTTCAGTTCAGTAAAGCTGAACTGGACGAGTTTCTTCAGAAATTCTACGAGGTTTGAATTGTTTGCTGTTCCTGTTTCCTGTTTGATGAACTTGAATTTTTATGAACTATGAGCTAAGCACTCTTGAAAGATGTTTAAACATTCATGCTTTTATGAACACTGTTGACTGATGCTACAAACAGTCACAACTTGAAATCCATTGAAAAGTTGAGGAAAAGGACTAGGCATATTCCATTATTGCTGTAGGTGAGTACGATATACTATTTGACATCTATCAATTGATTATAAATCTAATTATGAAATGACCCAAAAATATACATGGATGATATAAACAAATATAATGCGTCTTAAATTCGTGGGATGGTACAAATATGATCACTCGGTGAATGAAAGCTAGATTGTTCCATTTCACTCGCCTATCGGCTCGTGAAATGGAACAATCTAGCTTTCACCTCGTGATCATATTTGTACCATCCCACTCATAGCCACATTATATTTGTATACTATACTATACTATACTATACTATACTATACTATACTATACTATACTATACTATACTATACTATACTATACTATACTATACTATACTATACTATACTATACTATACTATACTATACTATACTATACTATACTATACTATACTATACTATACTATACTATACCATACTATACTATAACTATAAATAATCCGGACAAGATATAATATTTATGGAAAACAAAAAGCAAAACGTGCCTTTACAATACTGAAGTTGCGAACAATGTAGCTTTCGTATTCCTCTTCCACAACATTTCTTACGATTAAATCACGTAAGGATAGTGGTTTACCTTTGTCAGGCCAATACTTTTCGCATTTTTTCTGCAATATGACAACAAAGATTCAAAAACACACATGAGAAAATCAATAAGTGAACAAAGACAAAAGTTGCAAATAAATGTCTTGCCGGACTTTTTATTTTCATCTAGTTAAATGTTGATATGTATCTTGGGTATGAAAATGTTTGTACTTCGCGCATTGTAAGTTTGGTCTTATTCTGCGAAGCGAATCATGTTTTCGGACACCTTGTAAAACATGTCAAATGTATAGTTAACCATAACTCCTCGGGCGCGGTTTTGGGAATGAAACAATCACGGGAGAAATCGGTCAAATGGTTTTTGGGGAAATCAGTCTACGCATGCGCCAGGATCGAATCCGGCCCGCGTGCCTGGAAGTCAGACATCTAACTGGAAGTCAGACATCCATTTGATAGCCCGCTGGAACGTGCCACGAGATAGATCGGGGAAGTGCGCGGTACTAATAGCACTGTATCGTTTTGTAGTGTGTATGACGGTTAGGGTTAATCGCAATGAGATCCATTGTAAAATTACATCCACAACTCGAAAACTAAGGATCTAATAATAATTTACTAATTTAATGTTGCATATATGATACTACCCACAGCAGCTCGCGGTATCCCGCTGTGAAGAAGCGATTCCAAACACAATATAGAATTTGGATGGTCACGTGACTCGTCATAGTAAAATGACAGCAGTGGGGACGGACGTGTCGACCGCTGTTCTCGACCTTTGATCTATCTACATACATGTAAAGCCTTTAAGATGTATGGTGAACTTTGCACACCCGACTGCACATCACATTCTTTGTATTTCCCGGGTTTTACCCATACGGAAGTACGCCCTCTCCTATTGAGTATACCCATTCCAAATACTGCCCTCCTATATCCACCAAGCTTCATGCATCAAATGCAGGATTGTGCTATAGTCGCCCGATCTTAATGCCAAACTTACGAGGGTCGTTCAATAAATAATGAAAGTGATCATGGTATGGGATGCATGAGTGATTCTATTGAGGGATAATGTGATCAAAACAAAGTATGAACCTTTGTCTTTCAAACAATACACTTTTGGATTGTAAGATACCTTTGGTTATGTAACGTCATTAACATAAACACAATAGGTTTCAGACACTGACTGAAATCTGTCAATTATTTGGCTGGATATGTAATATGTTGAAAATATGATATTGATACATTTGCGTATATCTCGGCAATGCAAGCATAACAACAGATAACACTTGGCATATAGTTAGCACACATACTTATCTCTGTTTGACACTCTTTTTAGATCTGAATTCTTTAATACAAACAAGAAGGGACCATCTCAAATACGCTTTTATTTAGCAAAATCCGCAATAATATAGCTTAAAAAACAACAACGGATAAAGAACAATGGAGGGATTATAATTTAGTAAAGTGTTGTGGGATGTAAAGCAATAATAGTGGGGATTTCAAGAGGAGCTGTTCATAAAATTTCCTCAAACCATTGAAATTATGTGACGATTACTTTAACAATACATATCTAGCAGCTCTAAAAATAACAGTAATAAGAGAGGTTGTGGCAGCCATCTTTGATTGATACATTCATGTATATCTTCATTTTGACTATCACATTATTTATACACATTGATTTAAGCATTTTTCACTATTTCTGATTAGAATTTGAAGGCACTGTAAGCTTTTATCTGGTAAATTTCATAATTTTAGCGATTCTTGGCCCAGTTTAAAATGATCTGCCGTCTGCGCATGTGCATATTTTCTGCAGGTTTTATGCGAATAAGTTCAGAAAATTAGTTAGCTATCATATGGAATCTCCCAAACTGGTTAATTGCTTGGATTTTCCCTAAATTGTTTGATTTTCAGCAATATTGGTGATTCACTGACTGGGGCATTTTTCAATGAAATTGGCTATTTGAAATGCTGATATTTGTATACTTTTTATTCAATTGCCTCTCCTTACTTTTCCCTCTTATACTACATATATCAAATTACACAGGGATTAAAGTTATTGTCTTTTTTATCATACTCGAAAAATGGGATTTACCTGCTTCTGGTGTCATATTCTTACCACATGTTTCATACAAACAATTCAAATTTACCGCCAAATAACTGATTTAGCAGTGTCCCATGTGTACTTACTTTGAGACAATGCTATGACGTCATAGTTCACACTAATAAATCCAAATTGTATTGTTTGAAAGACAAAGTTTCATACTTTGTATTGATAACACTATCCCTCAATAGAATCACTCATGCATCCCATACCATGATCACTTTCATAACTTACTGAATGACCCTCATAAAACCACGCAGCGATTATAGAGGGCAGTGGTCAATTAGGATATGTTTGCCAATCCCCATTATCTTTTGGTGAAACTATATTTGTGGCCAATATTTTCTATTAATAAAGGAGCGCTTAGCATCTGGATACCTCAGGGGTACTCAGGTTGATGTGACGGGGTATTCTAGGCCTGTAGATACCTAACGCTCCGTGATCTTACTCGATCCTGGCCAAAAATTGGTGGCGATCTAACCATGGTTTATCTATGGTGGTTCTCTATCGGAACCAGCTTTCAAATACGTGCACAGCGGGATCCTGTGTGCTGCTGTGGATATACCCGGATATGTTTTTACACAAATTGTATTATCAATTTAACAACAACAACAACAACAGAGTCACACTATTTCGTTGGGTATTCAAAACTTAGGAGAATCTTTCGAGGGAAAATTAAATTGACAACTGCTATCGGAGTGCAATATTGCATTGTTAATTATATCAGGGGTTGAATAGCTACCGTAGGTATTGCAGACTGATTAGCATGATTAGGATGGGTGTTAATTTACACTTTGATGATTTACCATACCTTTGGTCCTTCTATTAGCTTTGTAACCATTATTATGGTTTGTGTATTTTCCTGAAAAATCATTCTCCACATATCAGGAATCGTAGCAGCTTTAGGTCCTTAAAAACAGTAATAGTTTATGTTATGGTATATGTTATTTTCGGAGAAGTTCAAAACGAAAAGTACTCCAATAAAATCTTACGCGATTGTCATATATTTAGACGTACCGTATTTGCATCATAAGAGAACGTATGTTTTTTTCTACGAGTTTCGTTTATTAACGTGAATACACGTTCCGTCTCATTATTCGAATGATTCGTAATTCGCATCATTAGAGGATACTCGCATAAATTCGACCTGTATATTTTGAGGATTGAATTGACACAACAGTTTGCATTGGTATTGTTTTAATGATTCTAAAATTGTAACGGTACGATATTGAAATTAAAAACCCGATACCGAAATTCGCTCGATTATCGGCTTTATTGTACATGTTCATTGGAAGTCGGTTGGTATGCTGTATGTTCCTTTGAAATGTGTTGTTATATGTTTAAAACTATGAGTTGGCACCCATTGCGACGAATTTAGAACGAAATTCTCCATCGTCTAAGAACATGTATTATTATGAATATATATCACCATGTTTCGCATCTTGATACATATTATTATGAGGTGCATAATAATTAATATGCATTTGTATTACTCTGTATTTTTGTACGTTTTTGTATCTGAAAATGTGCTGTTGTTGCAAGTTAAAAATAGAAATATCAATATCAATAGAAAAAAGAGCATGTATTCAGCTTTTTAAAATTCAGAAATTGGAGTTACCTCAGCAGGTCACTCAATACGATAACAATAACAACAACTGATAACAAACAAACCGATACTGATGTGGAATGTTGATTATACTGATAAGGTACTCACATCATCCCCGGCCGCCATTGCCCACAGAAAAGTTTGAGAGACAAAAAACACCGATCTGGTATTGGTAGCATTTTGGCTGCCTACCACAACTCTTTTATCATTTATTTATATAATTCCGTATAAACTCTTTGATCATCCATTTATATCATTCAGTATCATATTTAAATTTGCATACAATGATGCACCATTGTGATGAAAAGAACAGTGATTGCAATGCCAACCTACCATTAAGTAAGGATGGACTTAGCATATAAATGACAGAAATTTTAACCTTGTCACTGAACTTTTTTAAATTGATCATGAAAACATGTATCATGAATTGCCATACTTTAATACTTTAATTTATAACCCAAATTTATTCTTGTTATTGAGCCAGCCTAACATAGACAAAGGCCGGACGGCGATTACATATCAATGACGACGCCCATTTTAATTCATTTGAATTAGTCTTCATTTTCATAACACTTCTCCTAGGACTTTCACTCCTGACACTTTATGTTGTCCCCTGTATGGGATTTTTCTTGAAAATGCTAATTTAATTTGACAAAAGTAATAATTTTAGACACTTATTTTTCCACGGAAACGAAAACTGCCAACCAAGGAACTCATTAAGGTACTTGCCCCAAAACAAGGAACACACATTTATATATATTACTATATGGCCTTAATATTATTATATATATAAAACACCACACAAGCCCCCCTCTCAGAGAGTTTGATTTAGCCAGACCCATTCTAAAAACATACCCTCCTCGCTGAGGTGCAGGCCGTCTCTCCTAAACAACCCAAAATCATTAGCCCAAATGGCGTGGATAATAAAACCGGCATTGTCCATAGCGTGAATGGCCTTTTGAGCCTGTGAGTTCATAAATTTAACGATCCGCCTTCCCACCCCAGGTCTATGCTCCCATAGAAAAACAACCGAGGTAAGATGTCAGACCAAATAATGCGGGTATGTGACAGAAGATGGCGGATACATGTCAGAGCATCCATTAAATGTTGAGTTGGTAACAATACATGAGCTTGTTGGACGCATAGAGAAAAAGACTGAAACACCCTGTTGAATAGCCATGAATACCTTGATTGTGTACCAATTAAGATATATTTTAATACATCCACAAACACGGCCTATTTATATGTAGATGTCACCCATCTTTTATCGAAACAACACTTCACATCTCATGTCGTCATGGTTTGTACAGAATCAGAAGAACTTAAGATTTGCATTTTCCAGACATCTTGTTATGATGAATATACTATTACTAAGACGTGAACTTTATGCACTGTAAATAATTGTTTTCCTTTTTTTCAAGTGGTTGTATATGCAACAAGCGTCATGAGCGTCATTTATGGCGGATACCGGCGCTATATAAGACTCTACTATTATTATTTTTTTTATTTTTTTATTTTTTTATTTTTATTTTTTTGCATTTATGTTTCTCTTGATTTTACCTAAAGGTAAAAGTAACTCGTGATTAACTAACCCGATTAAATAATAAGTTTTGAACTACATTCAAACAATGTCCCTTTAAAACAAACCCTACACACTATACACATTAAATGGCATTTGCTACGCCACGCTGATAATTCACATAGTTATCCTTCACGAAAACTGTTATCATAATCATAACATCATGGTACAATATACGCGTCATCACATTGACTGGACACTTTAATCAAATTTATACGAACAATCATGGAAATATCATGAGCCACGTGAACAGCTGAGCGCGAGCTACGAAAAACCACAAACCCCTTTTGTTGGGGAAAAGTGGAAACGTACACCTGAACAAATTCTGCGAATCAGCCCTTTCAGGCCAAGGGAACACGTGCTACAAGATTAATCATCAAACATGATAAATCATAACCTATAGACACTAAATTATGTCAATTAAAGTGAAAGTGATGCTACTGCTGCAATGCCCTAGCGTGAAGTAAGTTCCAAACGATACATCTCAATACGACTTGGATAATTGTCGATTTAATCGGATTTACGCCTATTGAAATTATCAATACACCAGTCTTGGACCACTAAACACTCATTATCGAACCAAACTTAAGATTTATTCTAATTCGTATTGGTACTCAACCGCATAAATCTATATATAACCTATGCAATATATTGAGGTATTCCGACAAAGAATTCCCAGGGCATAGCCCTGGATCCGATTTAAGTTAAGGCATTAATAATCCAATTTAAGTTAAGGCAATAGTCCTTGTGATAAACAAAAATCTATTTCAATAAATAATGTATAACCAAAAGATTGAACTATGGTTATGCTATCCCCTTTTTAAAACAATGCAACCGTTGTCAATAGACAATCAATTTAATTTAATTTGAATAGTCATGACTAGTACATGTGATAGACATATTTTAACAAAAATAAAATATTTCCAAGTGATTAACCTAGGTTAAGTCAACCATTTTTAAAACAATTAAAATGTGCCTACCGTGCTTCATCCTCCATGCTCATACATAATTAAAATGCACGGCAAATCACGGGGTCGTATCTATAATGGCAACTAGGGGGGGGGGGGCATAGTAAACAGAACGAGTCGAGATACTATTACCGACCAAGGACCCGACAATCAGTGAAAACTGTAGTTTATTATATGGACAAGATAAAAAGAACACAATGGTTCATGCGACGCAAATTCCAAACGTTGTTCAACTGACATATTTGATACACAATAAAGGATACAAATCCAACTTCAATACACTAAACCAATTATAGAAGTTTTGATCATATATGCATCTTAAGATTTGCCTAGTTATGTAGGGTGCCGCGCCTTTGCATACATTTCAAAGATTAAGGTAACCATTGTAAACTCAAAGCAAATAAGAGCGCTGATATATAAGAAGGGGTATTTAATTGATAACTACACCATTATATGCACAATCATTAAAGATTAAAAATAGATGTTAGCACATATTTTTAATGAATACTATTTCCTACGACGATGGTTACAACTTTTTCATTACGAAATGTAGAAATGCCCAGAGTATAAAACCTGATGACATGTATGACATGTATTATTCAATCAAGCTCTGTTATCATTGTTAAGTATTGATCATCGTTAAATAACAGAATAGAGCTGTATAAACAAGCTAAACAGATACCTCCCTGGTTTGACGAGCTGCATGGTCCGAGTAATTCATACGCATTCACTTGAATGGTTTAGCCATTAAGAGATTACTACATAACCGGATTAGCAAAAAGGTTTAGTTATTTGATGTGTAACGCATGACGATGAAACCGTGTCCGCAAACCATGCAGTAATAAAACATCCCTTAACAGCTGAAAAGCATGGTTACGACTTTGAGCTTGGAGATATGAAAACAGTTGCATCAATTTAATCCTGGACACGAATTTGCAACGATACCTTTCCCACTTGGAGACACGATTTATGATACCAGCCGTTTTAACCAGAGTACTGATACGAAATAAAATTAATCCCGGATCAATTGCACCGGATGATGATTTATCGAAAGACATTTGCTTTGATATTGACTTGACTGGATAAAAGTGCTGTAGGCCATCTTTCTGCTTCAGATTAGAGGTATAACTTTCAAGGAATATGTAGCCAGGTGTATGTAAGCCTTTGTTTATAAAGCTCAATCTATTTCCATCTCCACGAATTAAACTTGTATTGGATCGCTAGGCTCCGCTATCGTAATTCTACGACGCCCGGTGTCACCGTTAGACTCCGTAGCTAGTTGAGGAACGGATGGATGACCCAGAGGATGACGTCAAGTGGAGTAGCGGTCGAGATGTTACACCTGCGACATGTGGACGTTTTGACGATGGTAAGCATCAAGTGAAGTATCTAAATTGGAAACAAGCAAAACAAACAGAGAGCAAACCAGGGCGGACTAAGCATGTAAAACATATTAAACTGCAGACAGGGAACACAAGTAGAATCAGTAAAATGTGCGATGGTAGTTGTAAATTAATTCACTTATTCACTTATACCCTGCCGTTGAATTTATATACATTGTGTTATCACCTGATCAGTTAAACGTCAGAAGTAATTGGAAACCATGAAACCACATTCATGAGTATATGACAGGATTTGTTTGACTAATTTGAAAACGTTCAGCAACAGAGCAAACTCTACCCACATACCGACGGCAACGTCAAAATCAGTCTAATATTGCCACGATATTCCCCATGATAATCTATTTCAAGGAATTCCGATGATGAATATTTAAAAACTACGAGTAACATTTAAACATGATTTCTGACGTTAAACAAATGACACAGTAACCAAAATACTACAAAAAGATTGTCTCAAAACCACCCGATATGAATCGCCCGTGATATAAATAGCGCCCTCAGTTACTATTATGACCAGATAGCAAAATCGCGTGAAAGTAAATACGAGCTATAAATTAATAATATTCTACAGACGTTGAAAAGATTAGATCGACTTTATATCGTCGAGCAGGTAAATCGATAGATAGATAACTCTCAAGTGCCTGACTTAAGTTCACAATTATAAGTTAATAGCAAACTAGATTGAAGAGGATAGACCGTAATTTAAAGCTTTAAAAGCCCACTGGCAACACAAGACCGATCAACTACTTCAAATCCTAAATCGATAATGACAGCATATTATTGATATTCTGGTAAGACCTGGTTTAGAGCCCAAACACTATTAGACATTTGTTGAATGGATGCAGATTCATATAATCTATAATTATTTTAAACCTCTGAATGACCCACCTCAACCTTTAATTTATGAGTATAATGATTTGCGCATAATAACATTGGTATGAACAACAACCGTAAAGCCTTGTAAAATATCCTGCATGAAAACCGTAGAAGTGCAATGTAATATAAACAACCCTATACTCTATCGTGCGCAACTTCTTGATACATTTTAGCATGAATGAATAGGCCTGGCCGCGGAACGAGATCAACGACCTCGATCGCGGCGAACCAAAAAATAGCCCCTGGATTAGCCGAGATTTTACTTTTAAAACCGTTCGTACGCTCCCGATCGATATTCAATAAACAGCTAAGCATGCGGAAATGACCTAGTATTACAATGAAAGCTTTGCATAAATATATCGCGTGAAAGCAAAATATTGACACGAACTGTACACATTTGCGTGTTTAAGCCTACCATGTTTACAGAACGATTAAGTAACATAATTCTCACCTAGCTGGTTGTAAATAATACCTGTAATACTGCACGCTCCTGCCGAATAGATTCGGCCATTGACGTATTAAAACTCTTGCAGCCCGGTTGAAAAGCACAGAGAAAACTACGTGATCCATCTTCCCACTTCAATATCGCGTTTCTATGACACAATCAATCCCGATCGGAACCGAAATCCAACCAAAATACTATTATTAAAGTACTTAATGTTTTGACGATGAACCGTGAATCACTGACAGTTTATCGCAGCCCTATGATGATACAACGAGTCAAAAGTACACGAAAAGACGAGTGCACGGAAGAAGAAAAGACTTGGCTGGATTGAAATTGAGAATAAAACAGTGATGATTGATGCCAATGACGTTTCCTCTGTGTGTTTCTCTCCACCCGGACCTCCGTTGTTGAAGGCAGCCAAAAAGCGAATGAATGAAAAGGCAAACAGATCGAGATCTGGCGATCGAAACCGCGGGAAAATACCGGAAATAGCAAGCTAAAACCCGCGAAACAGTTTAAAGGCCAAGCCCAGAAAGGATGAAACTTTCAGCCGGCAACACTGTTCTCCTCGCATGCACATCGGAAAACTTAATTATGTTCCCAGTCCCTTAACACTTTTGGTACGGTGATTTGACATATTGCCGGTAATAAATCATCAATGGACGTGTCTATTTCCCACTATGTGGTCCAATTAAAAGACTGCAAAGGATATGATTATGCCCCAAGGGCATAAACTAACCATCATAACCCTGAAAATGGACCTCATATTCAGCGGTTGACAAAATCTTAGATGATTTATTACCGGCGAAATGTCAAAATCACCGGTCCAAAAGTGTTAAGGGATGGGAACATAAGTGTGCGTTTCGGATACGTCTGAAGCCTTTGGGTAGTGGTGATTTTAGCGACTTGTGACACTTTTTGCAGTTTTGGAGTTGCTAGTTGATTTTTCATCTGGGGAATGTTTTCCAGATGATAAGATATTATCGAAAACCTGGGTGATGCTGCATTGCCCCTGGTTTCTGTTTAACGTTGAGATCTATTTCTTGCTGACCTCGATAGCCTCTCTGATCCATCTTTTGTATCTGCCGTGCTCCGTGCTAATGACGTTTTCCTTCTCCAACATTGTCCAATCCGATGACATGGTTAGTCCACCACGTACGATCCTTTATGCTGATTTATTGATATTAGATATAATAGACACCTTTCTCCCTTTCTCCTTGGTAACTAATTGCGAATTGTGCAGTGATGTTAGATATTCGGTAGGATTTCATTGTTCTGGCTACCGCTTTAGCATGTGCAGAGACAGCTTTAATACCCCCGATCCCTTCTGTCATATAGAGCTCTAATAACTCCAAGCTTCTGGTACAGGGGATGGTGGTAATTGTAGTTTAGATATTGGTTGGTATGCGTTGGTTTACAAAAGACCAGGAGCTGCACTGTACCATCCTCCTTTCTGACAATTGGTATGTCCACAAAAGGTATTGTTCCATCCTTTTCTTGATCATATCTGTCGACGTTGATACGGTCCATGAGTTTGTCGATGAAATCATTTTTGACAACTTCGAGGATGTCGTCATTATACCGAAGCCATAGCATGGGTTTACACTCTGGCAGCAGCGATGGCCTGTTGCTCTAGTCTAAGTGTCCCATAAACCAAGACTGCAAACAGCGTCGTGAGTTCTCAAGATTATTCACTGCCAAAAGTGTTGACAAACGATACAGGCGTATCCGAAACGTACACGTCAGTTCTTTACACTTGATCAGTACAATGAACATTCCATATCTGCGATCCTTAATAAACCTATTTGGTAAACTGACTGCAGTCGTCAAACCGGACAGTTAGTTACATTATTTTATCAGAGCAATTTTATTCAGAGCAATTCAATTCAATTTATTCAGCAAAATTAATATAAACAAATAATAATACAATTTTCTTTTATTTTTATATATATATATTTCTCGCCCCTGGTGGTGTTAGCGATATGTTTTATTTTTCTCTTCTTTAACAAGACATAAATGCACAAACAAAAACAATAATCACAATAGCAACCACAAATTAAAAATTACCAATGACAAGACCCATTCTCCAAGCTTTTAGGCTTCGGTTACCATTCTACTAGAGTCATATCGGTGGTGATTACATTTGTGGAAGATTCAACCACCGATTACACGTCCATTTGGCTTGTAACTAAAACCCCAAAACTTGGAAAACAACATGAAAAATACAAGGCAGGTTTTAAAAAAAAAGGGGGGAAATGCAGATAAAAACACGTCTTGTGATGTGAAAACAATTGCATTCATAGCTAGAAGATAATATTACCAGCATCATTCCATTTATTGAAGTGAAATACCAGCTTCCCCTTTTGCTTGCAATGATCTCCTCCAATCGAAACGTATCTTTCAAAAGATTATTGAAGACCCGGATCGACAAGGGGGACCCTTTACATCTGGTGATATATATACCTCTTGGCAATTAAGAGAAGATGGTTCCTTAATTCCCAATTTTCGCTGTTGTTATCCATAATACCAAACAATATCTCATCATTCGATGTGTTTGAAAGATTTTCCAGAATTGATTGACCTCAACACATTCAATGAATAAATGGTGCAGTGTTTCAACCTTATTCTTACACTTAGTGCAATTTGGAATATTAATAATACAATATGAAGGAGAGGCTAGGAGCCCCAGTGGAAACCCTGATAGACGGGCTTGTATAATGGGGACCCTTGACACAAAAATAGAGCAAAAAGAGCAAGTAGTAGCATTTTAATGACGGGAAAACAGAAAACACGAAAAAAGATCATACAGAACAACACAAAACCAAAATACATGACAAAGACACAGAAACAAAAAGAGAACAAGACAGAACACATGAACATGACAAGAGACAAAAGTTGCCAAGTTTAAAGTGAGTCATTAATTATGTTCTTCAAGTGGAAAAAGAGAGGAAGATGTGAAGATGAGAAGAAAAGAAGAGGAGCGAACAAAGTTTGTGTTTTACAAAAGTTGGTATGTGGTGTGTGTATCATAGGTAAAAATGTAGCATTTTTTGAGCTGCAATGAATGTTTGTTTGTGATATTTGTGAGTGTGTTGGGAAATTGTTCCAGAGCTTAGCACCATAGTAGAGTATCTGATGTTTTTCAGCTGTGGTCGTTGGGAGAGGAATATGAAATTTGTGTGCTTGCCTTGTGTGGTGTGCGCGTATCTGACGGTTTGTAGTGAAATAGTTTGCGAACTTGGGAGAATGGTTGTTATAGTAGTAGTCGTGCATAAATAGTGCCGTTTGTAGCTTGTTGATATCGTTCATTTTCAATGTATTGAGTTGGAGAAAGAGGGGTAAAGTGTGTGTCATGCGTCGTGAATTGGTTATTGTGCGAATGGCCCCTTTTTGAGTGATGTTTAAGCTGGCAAGTCTAGATTGGTAGTTTGAAGCCCATATCATGTTGCAGTAGCTGAGGTGTGGCAGAACCAGCATATTATAGAGTGATTTCAGAATGTGCTGTGGAAGATGATCCCTAACTCTGTAAATGGTACCGATGGCATGAGTTGCCTTAGTGGTTATAGTATTAATCTAGTGGTTCCAAGTGAGTTTATCATCAAGGTGATGATGCCAAAGAATTTTGTGGTGTGAGCTTGTGAGATGTCATGACTGTCAATTGTGATTTTGTGAGAGTAGTGAGGAGTTTTAAGCATGTAGTTAGTTTTAGAGACATTTAATTAAAGTTTGTTTGCACTGAACCAGTCAGTGATGTGGGTTAGTTCAGTGTTCATGTTATGGTAAAATGAATTAAGGTTTGAGTGAGAAAGAAAGATGTTTGTGTCGTCTGCATAGAGGATGACACAAAAAAGAGGGACCATTCTTTTTTGAAATGCCTACCTTGTGCAGCGATGTAAGCGTTGGGTTCTCTGTATCCCTAAAAAAAACAATGTAAAAGATCATGTAAGTATGTAAAAGCAGATATCCGTGTATATATTATTGTGAGTTTGATAAAAACGACTAGTGAGACAATTGAATTTAACTTACGTCAATGAAAGATGCATTTATGTAGTCTGAATGCGGGTCACCATCGAGAGGCTCCAAATGTACACGAGAATTGTCATCTGTAAATATTATAATATCAATACGATGTGTTTATGTTTATGATATCATTTTAATTTATTAGTATTTATGCACCTAAGATGGGTTTTTTTGTTATCGATGATCTAGTTAAATAATGCATTAACTATTTGACTTTTGAATAGTGCAGCAAATGGCATCCTTGGAAATGTTAATGTGGATCGTGTTTTTACAGAATTCAGCTGTATAGGGTTGAATAGTAATAATTTAACTGAACTTCTGGAACAAAACCTCAATGACTAGACTATAGGTATGGATTTTGAGTGTTTAAACAATTGTTTAATAGAGAATTCTAACTTTAAATGATGACAATTTCGTACTTACATGCAATAATGTTATTGTAACGATTTTTCGTTACGTTTTCGTTCTTTTTCGCTACGCTACACGAAATTTGCTGTTTAGAAGGCAGGGCCTAGATTAATGTACGAAATAAAGAAATCGAATATAACATTAAGCATTTAAGCTAGGTGAATGATTTAAATTACCTAAACGTCGATACATGTTTCTGATATGTTTAACAAACAATCAGTCGAGTCCTGCCTTCAATGAGAATTAGTGGGGGAAATGAATTTATTACAGATTATCATAATAACGTTAAATTATTAGATCCCCCAACTTTCCATAGATTATTAGAAATAGCAGGGAGCTTCAAATTGTATAATATACACATACATGGCACAAGAACCTTATATATACCCGAGACAAGGTATATAAAAATTCACATGACGACACATATATTCACACCTAAACTGTTTTAATCTTAGCAGTATGTCTCTCAATCAAGGGAACAACGACTGCCCTAGTGTGTTTCACATATCTGTGTGCACTCTGACTTTTCTTTTAGCTTGATTTGTATTTTGCTCATCGGCATATACTTTTATCTTGCTCTCTACTAAACTTGATAAAGACTGGATCCATTCGAAACGTCGTTATTCTCCAATTCTCACCCCTCCCACTTTCAGTTTGGATAAGTTTTACATTATTACATGTTTTAATCTGTTTGAGTAATTTAGGAAGCGCTTTGGCTAAAAAAAGCAACAACACGTAATAACTATTTTACGTGATATGCGGTACATATTTGGGTTAGTATAGTGATTTTAACCAACCTGGTAATCAAATAACAGTTCGTGGTCGGGTGCATTCAATTTCTTGGATTTAACATAAGCCAAAAAGTTCTCGACTTTGACTGGTTGCTTGATATCATACGTAGCGATGGCAGTTGGTTTGATGACCGCGCGGGGTTTGGATTTGCCTACGTCATCGTCTGCTGTTTCGCCAAATGCATCGGCGTCATCTAATTCAACCTCGACACCTGTACAAAATTATTACAATTGCGACTATATAAAAACAGGACAAGTATTTGGGGAGTGATATTGAAGACAAAAAATATACGTAACTCTCACGGAGACCCAATTACATTATTAAACTATCCATCGGTGTGCATTAGTAGCATGCGAAGCAAATTGGCTACAATGCTTTGCCGTCATCGATAGATTTTCTATCAAGTTGGAACTAACACAAATCAAGTCACACCTTAGGACTACGCTATATCGAGGATTTAGCGCCAGAAGGCCGTTACTCAATTTTTGGGCAAATTGATATTTTGGTACAAAATTAATCCATATAACCTAGATTTTCAGAACCATAAAGAGATAACTCATAAACACTCTTAATTTAACTAAAATTAGAGTTATAAGTTGGGTGCTGTATTGTAAATAGTCCCAAATATTTAAAAGTCGATTATCTCAAAATAGCATTTCTTGAGTTAAGGCCTTCTGACGCTCAATCCTCGATATAAGCCTAGAAAAACTGCTCTCAATCCGAGAACCGCTATCAACCCGAGAAGCGCCCGAGCTCAGGATGGCTGACTCAGTGTTTCTATTTTCTATCTTAGTGTATATCCCTGGATAGGCTGGTTTTAGTGCCCCTACGAGTCCCAGCTGCCAGTATTATACCGATAAAATACAGCGGGCTGTAAAATATAATTCCCGTTAATTAGAAGAAGAAAAAAAACATTTTTAACGGTATTATAGAGTCCCAGCTGCCAATATTATACCGATAAAATACAGCAAATCGTTAAATATAATTTCCCGTTAATTTATTAGTTTTGAAAAAAAACCGTTTTTAACGGTAGAATACCGGAGTCCGCTGCCAGTATAATACCGTTAAAATATGGCAACCGTAAAATATAATTTCCCGTTAAATTATTAGTTTTGATGGTATTTTAACAGCATTTTGACGTTATTTTACGGGTGTGTGTATGTAGTGTTGTGAATATACATTTTACCTGTTATTTAACGGGGCTTGTGTACAATTTCTCTATAAAATGTTAATTTTATGTGTCATATGTTTATTCTTCTTTCGCAATTTATTTTTACATGGCATTAAAGATTTTTAAATGAACTTACCTTAATTTGACCAGACGAGAAATTGAACCCGGGACCTCTGTATTGTAAGTCTTTTGTATTAATATAGAAAAAAATTAATATAAAATAACGTTAATATACAGGGAGTCGTAAAAATACGATTTTTTTTACGATTTTTGTGTGTATAATTAAGGGGTAGAAACCGTATATTTTTCCTGTAAATTAACATCAATTTTTTGTTGCTGTAAAACCGGAATATTTTACAAATAACATTAAAATAACGTTAATGTAGAGGGAATCGTGAAATCACAGGTTTTTATCATTTTTGGTGTGTAAATATTGTTTTAAAACGGTAAAAACCGTATATTTTTCTTGTAAATTAACGTCAATTTTTACGTTTGCTGTAAAAAACGGAATATTTTACAAATAACGTTGAAATAACGTTAATGTAGAGGGAATCGTAAAATCACGATGTTTTACCATTTTTGTGTGTAAATATTGTTTTAAAACGGCAAAAAACGTATATTTTTCTTGCAAATTAACGTCAATGTTTACGTTTGCTGTCAAAAAACCGAATATTTTACAAATAACGTTAATGTAGAGGGAATCGTAAAATTACGGGTGTTTACAATTTGTTTGTGTTAATATTGTTTTAAAACGGTAAAAACCGTATTTTTTCCTGAAAATTAACGTCAATTTCTAACAGTGTGTGATTCAGTTTTAGTAAATTTTGGGCTAACTTTACAATGATGACACTTAACTATCGCTCCAAGCTACCCATACCACGGATTCATGTTGAGAAAAAAATCTGTACACCCTTATTCTCTGAAATTAGCGATTTTTATACCGTTAGCACGGGCCCGCGTTGTGGTCGCAAGAACATATAGGCCTACTTAATTATATTTTTCCTTCGCACGGAGAACTAGGCCTATTATAATAATATAGTAATTGATAAAAAAGAAGTCTTGATTCGTCATGAAAGTCTACATCAACTTGTACCTTAGAACCGAGCGTATTAATATCGCAGTCTAGCCTTAGTTACTTACATACTGGATTGGTGATATGTTCTATTGATATAGTATAATCATTTTCTGGCAAAATAACCGGCGCTGTTTGCAAGGTTTCTTCCGTTTTAAGAGTAGTTCGTCGTCTGTAAGATGAACATTATACTATTGAAATGAATAGAATTGATAAATTAACCTTAACCTTGCCAAGTACGAGAAGGAAACAATCAGGATGGTCTGATACAAAGAAACTCACATTTGGCATGGACGACATGCTATTTATTTCGTAACCTAGCGAGATGTTGAAACACGTAGAGGGTAGAAGTTTTTCATAATTGGCACATTTCCGTCAAAAGAGGGCCGTGCTATCCAACTGAGCATTCTCAGAGCAATGAGTGCTCCGAAAACGAGGTGATCAATGTAACCGAGACAAGAGTGATGTAGTTTTTCAATTTGGTGAACTTTGCACTAATCATAAAAAATGCTTCATTCTTCTGTTAAATATTTGACCTTATAACATTCGTAAAATAAACGTATAAACTACATTCTATAGTTTGAAATAAATAGTAGGAAAATGTCGAAGTTCACAGTTCATTACATTGCAGTAAAAGTATGAGATTGAAATGAAATCGCCAAATATGAATAACGTCTATATAGGTTCGAGTTCGAGTTACGGTGTTAAGTGTTAGGCAGTAGCGTAGCCAGTGGGGGGCAGGGGGGAAGACTGCCCCCCCCCCCCGGACACCTAAAATGGGGACGGAGAAGCGAAAAAATGGGGACGAGAAGAGGGGAGAAAAGAGAGAAAGAAGGGAGAAGGAGAGGGAGAAAGAGAAGAGAAAGAGAAGACATTGCTTAAATTGTAATTGTGATAAAATTTAATTTGAAAATATATTCGCCAGAAGCCCTTTTCTTGCGTTAAAAACTCCTAAAACCCATAAGCTTCAAGGGTTACGGTCCCTTGATCCCATTAGAGGAGGCGTTGGCCGAGGACCCCATCAGAGCCCTGAGGTGTGCCGCTGTACCGCAATGACAAAATTGATAACAATGGCAAACTATTCACCGTTTCCCATCACCATTATAACCAAACATTAATAATTGTTTAATCATTAAATTGATATTAAAACATTACTCCTGCGAAGCAATACCAAATTCTCATCTCATGAAATAATGCGTATCAAAATGACTCTTCTTTCTGAATTGTCATTCCGTGAACACTGTAATAATTGTTTTCTAAAAACAAATTAGTATCAACTCTTGTTGCTTTGCACCGGATTTGCGTCCTACATAAGGAAGTTTTATAACAGAATACCTCTTGAGTATCACTCCAGTCACCAATGCAACCACAACGAGAAGAAGTATTAGAACTACACTGACAATAGCTGCCACACTGGCCGTAGGGGACGTTGGCGTTCCTGAAAATGTACACGACGTTGAAGAATAACCACAAACAAACAAACAAGAGAAGTACTAATATTAAGAGATCATACAATATATTAATTTTTCTAATCCGTAATGACTTCCCGGTGTTCTCTCTTCATATTCAGAGGGGTAACACATGATCGTTCCAGGATCTTAAAATACCCCCCTATTTACGGCGTTTCGCGGACAATTTTACTAATTTGACCCCCTTTTTCGCACAAAAACGCAGACATTTTGTCTGAAAATAACCTCCCTTTTTTCACTATTTCAAGGACACTTTCTAAATGTCCCCCCTTTTTGCGCAAAAACGCGAACACATCTGGTTCAAAATACCCCCTTTTTCCTATTCCCAGGACAATTTGATATGAAACAAATCTTATTCTATTTGTTTTCTTCCTCTCAAAACAAACACCCCTAATTTGTTGAAATTGCGGACATAGCTTCCAAAACGACCCCTTATTTTTGGAAATCGCGGACATAGTTTCAAAAAACACCCCTTATTTTGGGAAATCGCGGACATAAATGTCCGTGGAATGTCCGCGGACATGATACAGAAAACCCCCCTTTTCCGTGATTTTTGGAACGATCATGCGTACCCAAAGTCAATGTTGACTGAAACCACCGGGAATGACTTACTGATTCCTGGACTACAGTATGTGTTCATCACACTTATAGTGCTATAAGTACACACAATTTTATCTTGAAAATCCATAATCAACAATATTGGTTAGTTCAATGTCTATAGTCTGTTTGTTCATCACGAGACAGTGGCGTTACTGCGTCATTCGTTAATTGCAGTTTATAACGCGCGCGCCTACTCAAAGCGCTTGCATAGACTAATTACTTATGAGCGCTTGAGTGTACACTCACGCGTAGGATGGCGGAAGACACATAACGCGTGCGTACATGTTGCACCTGTGTAGTTACGTCACTGTGTCGTGATGGGTAAAAAGACTGTAGATATTTCGTAGGAGATGAAAAACCTGCCCGACCGACCCATTTTTATTCGTACAGTCGTATAAACAGCTTAAAGACATTCTGATGGAAATAACACAAAATCTTAGCTAAGCTGAAAGCCTATTACCTCCAGAAATCGTCTTCACGCTTTGTCGTGTACTGTAAGGTCCGCTTCCAACCGATGTCAATGCCCGAACTTGAAACTCATAAGACGTTTCATGCTGCAGACCTTCACATAACACCAAGGATTCTGGGATTGATATTATCCGGTGCGTTACGTTTAATTCTCCGAATTCATACTCGTAAAGGATGATTTTTCCATTTCTATTTTCAACTGGTGGTGGGTTCCATGTGAACATAATCTCTTTGGCGCGTGAATTGTCGTATTCAATATTGGTCGGAGCTGCATTTGGATCTAAAATGAATATGAGCGAGAAAGTCTTGTTTTAAAAGGCCACCAATAAGTACTGTTTCATTTCGTCGCCAAGTTATTGATTTAGATATTTTTATCCCAGTTGATGAAAGTGGCTGTTAACATGTACAGTCTAGTCCAAAAGCTGTTTCAGTTTACGAGCTGTAACAGTTATAGAACTGTTAAATGCTCTTAGTACGTAAGACTAGAGTGCTCCCGGTTCAGTCCAGTGGCGTATCCAGGGGGGCCCAGCAGGCCATGCCCCCCCCCCCCCCCTCCCTCCCATTGAAAAAAGTGTTAAAAAAAAAGGAGGAAGAGGAGAAGGAGGAAGAGGAGAAGAAGGAGGAAGAGGAGAAGAAGGAGGAAGAGAAGGAAGTAGGGGAGGAGGAAGGGAGGGACATATGCGGCGCAAATGGGGGTGGGGGTACGGGGTCACGTCCCCATAATTTTAATGTGAGGGACGTTAAAAACGTTATACTATACCTTTTAAGTGTTAAAAATACCAATTTTTGCGCGCTTTGCACGTATTAGTTTCAATGTTTCATTATTCAAGCTTAACAAGAGGGCTTCAGGAACGTTTTTTCTGGACCATTTTTGTTTAAAAACTGGGTTTTTTTCTTGCTCGATTCTCGCGCTCACTTTTTCAACAGGTTTCAACATTATATTGGGTCTCAAAACACACCAAATGTTCTAAATATTATGTGGGGACGTTAAAAACGTCATACTGGACCATTTAAGTGTTAGAAATGTTTGCGTACTTCGCACATTAGTTTCAATGTTTCATTATTCAAGCTTGACAATATGGCTTCAGGACAGTTTTCCATGGCCAGTTTAGTTATAAAAAAGTCAAAATTTTTGCGCGCTCCGCACGAATATTCAGTGCAGGTTTTAACATTATATGGGTCATCAGACCCACCAAATATTCTAAATATGTGGGGGACATTAAAAACATCATACTGGACCAAAGTTTTAATGCAAAAAACAAACCAAAAATTCTTAATATTAGGTGGGGGACGTTATTATCATACTGGACCATTAGTGTTAGAAATGCAATTTTTTGCGCGCTTCGCGCGCGTATTATTATTAATATTTCATTATTTAAGCTTATCAAGGTTGCTTCAGGACAGTTTTCCATGACCATTTTAGTTAAAACTCAACAATTTTGCGCGCTCCGCGCGCATATCTTCTACAGGTTTTAACATTATAATGGCCCTCAAACCATATCAAATATTCTAAATATTATGTGGGGGACGTTAAAAACATCATAATGGACCATTTAAGTGTTAGAAATGCCAATTTTTGCGCGCTTCGGGCGCATTCATTTCAATATATTTCATTATTTAAGCTTAACAAGATGGCTTCAGGACAGTTTTTCATGACCATTTTAGTTAAAAAACTCTAAATTGTGCGCGCTCCGCGCGAATGTTTCATGGAGGTTTTAATATAATAATGGCCGTCAAACAACACCAAAAAATTGAAATACTATGTGGGAGACGTTAACAACGTCATACTGTACCTTTTAAAAATCACAATTTTGTGCGCGCATCGCGCGATTAGGTTCAACGTTTCAATATTTAAGATCAACAAGATGGCTTCAGGTTTTTTTGCCCCCCCCCCCCCCCCCCCCCCCCCCCCCCCCCCCATCCAAACAGTCCTGGATACGCCATTGTCCCGGTTTACGCCAGCGCACTCAGACTAATATTAATATACGCAGTTTGGATTTTTTTCAAGTGTGAATTAACTCACATGATTCAGCAGTCGTGACGTGCAATATTTCTGTGAAAGGTCCAGGCCCCACAGATGTTTTTGCTCTAACTTGGAACTCATACTTCGTGTAATGTTTAAGACCATCAAAACTCAGGTATGTATAGTTCGTCGATTCTTCCTCAACGTCACCATTCTCTATGTCTATTCCAAACTTGCAATCATAGGCGATAATTTCCCCATGACGTTGACCACATTGTGGCTGATCCCAGCCAAAAGTCATTTGTTGTCTTACCGATGTATTTGCGTGTAAATCGATCGGAATGCCTGATGGAACTGGGCATTAATAAATACAAGAAGATCCAAATACAAAAAATGGGTTAAGGAGGCCATAGAGATCAGGAAGCAGGGCTCCACCATGAATAGAGACGAGGGAAAGTTATATCTCAGTCACGTATACGACGATTTTCTGAAAAAGTGCAATCAACACAGGATCGTCACTCAAGCATCAGTGTTGATAAAGAAAACACCTTGTTTTCGAAACGTCCGCAAGGTATGTTTTTACGTATACATTATATTATGACTTTTTTTAATCCAACTATTTAAATACAGAGTTAAACACTATAAACAATCTTTTCTATACTATACTTGTTTCATTTTTTTTTTTTTTTCGTTTTTCAGGATCTTGAGTTCGGTTTTAAAATTAAAGTATTATTGTGAATAATTTATTTCATATTTACAATTTTCAGCAGTTACACTTGTGGTGTTTGCCGCCTGACCAGAAACACCTTCCGACTTTGCAAATACCGATATTTCATAAGTGGAGAAAGCTTCCAACCCTGATAGTGTGGCATAGGTCACGTTTGTATCAATGGACACGGACGTTCCATCTCTCCCTTCACATCCATCGAAGTAGAATAGTTCATACGAGATTTTGTATCCTGAAATTTGGCATGGTGTCATGATTTCAGACTCGACCCATGATACTTGCAAACTTGAAGCCGATTTGCTCGTTGCTGCCAACAAGGCTACCTTATCTGGAACTAAATGTATTAAAATGGACATTTAGGCCTACATGGAAAATCAATGTAAGTATTATATTATTTGGCTTAACATGACAAATGGCTAATATGCTAGTGGTATGGACACAAAATATTACGCTTGAACGTCAAAAGAAACAGCAGCAACAACAACAACAACAACAACAACAACAACAACAACAACAACAACAACAACAAAAACAACAACAACAACAACAACAACAACAACAAAAACAACAACAACAACAGTGTACCGCGCCATAAAGTGATGCAGTAGTAAGAATCTGAAACTGATGACGGTGATAATATTGGCCAAAATCCGCATTTCATTTAGTATTGCAGGGACTGCAAATTTCCAAGTGCCAACCAGCACACGCCGAGTTGTAAAATCAACTACCAGTGTAAACAATACTATTTCCCCGGGTTTTGTTGTTATGTTGATTAAAGGTGTATGTTCCGATCACTCCTTTTTTTTTTGGCTATGATTTTTTTTTTTCACATCATGATATTTTGATATCAGAAGAATCCCCATATTTTTCTCATTATGTCTGTAAAATCTTAGGGCCAGAAATGTTCCATTTAGAAATTACAGGCTAAAATGTGGTGAATTACTGCCACCCGCCAGTTTGTGTACTACTCAATGGACAACATTCTTGTAACCTTGTGCTTCTAAAATTAGAACCATTGGAGTTATGCAACTCAAACTTCGGAATGGGGCATATTTAAGGATGACCTTTCATGTAAAACATCAAGTTGAAAATCGAGCCAGCAATCAGAACATCTACATTTAACTGTAAATAGGTTTACATCGGTTTGTAGAATGTTTTTAGCATCAGTGCGACAGTGCCAAATTTGGAAAGATATCTGAAAATTACTCGAAGGCTGTTATAATAAATGAAAAACATCAAAATAAAAACACTCACTGGCGCGGTTTGTATTTCCATACACAGGGTCGCTGACTGGTCCATATGGGTCTGGGTAGTCGTCATTTGAGGCATACATTGTAAAAGTGTAATTCGTGCATGGTACAAGTCCAGAGATCACACTCTTTCTCACATCTGCTGCCACCTCGAAGGACCCAATCTTGGAGTCACTTTCATAGCCTAATGTAAAACTCGTAATTCCCGTTTCACAGCCAATCATTTCATCGCCACAAGGAACCTACCGATTTGTTAAAGGTTTATTCAGTGATTAGTAGCGTCATAAACGGTGATTTCGTGACCACCGAGAGCAAAGGAAGGTTTTGGAGTGGTTTTGGTACATTGAGGTTTTTTAGAACAAAATAAGATCCTATGCCCCTCGCAAAAGTGTAGGCGACTCCCGGGAGAGAGCAAAATCCAAAATGGCCGCCAAACAGGGGATCAAAAATTCAAATTGCTTCAATTAAGCTCAAAAACATACCAAATTGTTTGTCTGAATACAAGGATTCCAAAAATGTATAGTTTGTTCCACTTCCAATGTTCGGTTACCCAGTAATCAAGTAAAACGTGAAAAGGTCGTTGACCTTTGCGTATGGTGTCAAAATTTAAACAACATCTCAAATTGTTCGTCTGATCACAAGGATTCCAAATATGGTATTTATTTTTATTTTGTGTGTCAAAATGTCACGGTCCATTGACCTAGGAACTTGAACTTTTTACCCCTTTATAAGGAGCAACAGTTACTATATATGGTAAAAACTACCATTTCTGTACGGTGGGGGAAAGGGGAGGGGTATGAGGAAGCGGATACTTCAGGCTACCAAACAAGTATTAACAGTCATGATACAAATATTGCATAAAGGCTGCTTTTGTGATTGTATGAGTGGCAAAAGCAAAAATAACCATTAATGATGTTCATCTTGAATTCTGCAGCAAATTATATGCAATTATACAAATATGTCTTCAGCACTATCCCTTTAATAATTACAGTGGGGTTAATAGGTGTGTTTTGGGTTAAATAATTTTTTTAGTTGTCTAATATTTTCAACAGAGTTCAAAGAAGTTTTACACGAGTTCAGGATATTTAAATAAAAAATATAATCTCAAAAACATAATATATAGGTCTATGTAAACTGCTCACAAAAAGTATCGAAACACTTAGAAATGATCCAATATATAACGGCTCGAAAGGGTATGCATTAATCGAAGCAAATAACCAAGTGCATAATTTTGTTCTGCGTATTTTGACACCTCGATCGATGAGATACGATGTTGCGGAGCGGAGTTATTGTCATTTCAATGGTCGTGGGTCCAGTTTCAAAAGTGACAATCACCCTATAGAAAGAGGTTTGCATTACTGTTTAGAATGATCAGATTCGTGATTTTCAATAGGGATGAGTGTCACCTTGGAAACTGGACCCACGATCATTGAAATGACAATAACTCCGCTCCGCAACATCGTATCTCAACGATTGAGGTGTCAAAATATGCAGAACAAAATTATGCACTTGGCTATTTGCTTCGATTAATGCATACCTTTTCGAGCCGTTATATATTGGATCATTTCTAAGTGTTTCGATACTTTTTGTGAGCAGTTTATAACGTTTATATAAGACAAATAGGGGTCGGTCGGGCCCGTAGAAGATTTCCCCTCGGGTTTATAAGCGTTAAAGGTTCGTTAATGTACGTACCTCCCAAGACATTTCCACGCTATCAATTCCTAAAGCCACCACCTCTGTTATTGTTGGTTTAGGCACTACATGTACAAATAGTAATTATCATGTTACTAGATTTTTCATGTAAGTAAATAATTATCATGTTAAGAGAGTGTTAGTACTACGATAATTCAAAGGAAATTTAAATTTAGTTCATCTCAACTCCGTGAGGAGAAAATTCACACGTAAACTGACTGTTGAAAATCAAGATTCAACGTTAATTGTTGCAATGTTTTCTACGAATTAAATATTAACAGAAGGATGTGTCTCCTGTTGCTTAACTTCAAGTTCGACTCAAATGTAGTGTTTTACTGTGTTATTTAATGAGTTGCTCGGCTAGGCTACTCCTCATACGAATATGAAGAAGTTGAGCCGACGTTCTTGCATGCAATTAATAAATAGAATTGATGGGGCTCCATTGTGTCAGATAACCCTAGGCCCCATGACATGCCCTAGTTCCCGCCATTCCGATAAAGCCTTTTAGTTTGAAAACCAATATTAACTAACACTAAATAAAAGTTAAGAAAATACAATTTCACGAAATTACCACAGGTAAAAATAGATGTATTAAGAAGGAGCGCGTGGCATTGAACGTATAGTCCAAACATAATTGCCATATTTTGAAACATGAGCGATTTGATGTGGTAATAATGATTGAAAGATGAATTGAGTGATCATTGTATGTTATAAATAGACCTATGATTATGAGTAGAAATTTGATACCCGCTGGTCCTGTGGCTTTGATCAGCTCTGCAGGTATGCCATCTAGTCCAGGTGATTTTTCAGTGCTTAGTCTTTTCATAGCATGTTCAACTTCTGACAATAGAGGTGGTGGTTCTTGATCTTCTGGAGAAATGTGATCCTCAGTCAATTGTTCCTCCTCCTCTGGTCTTTCAAACAGCTGAACACCATACTCTTTCCATCTGTTCAAGATGTCTTCCTTATGGTCTAACACATTTCCTGCTTCATCTTTTATGCATGCCTGCTGTGATGGTATTTTGCCGTCATTTTTCACAGATTTTATCATGTCAATTCTCTTGGATTTTCCAAATGTGTCAAAATCTCCTATCTTCTGGCACTGTTCTTCAAGCCAAGCTGCCTTGTCCTTCCTAAGCTTCCTTTGTATCTCTGATCTTACTGCTTTGTACCTTATATCCTGAGCAGGAGAATTTCTTTGCTTTTTCAGCTTGCTTTTTTCCTCAGCTAGAATCAGTACTTCATTGCTGATCCACGGTTTCTTAGGGAACCGTTTCAATTCACCAAGGGTTTTGTCGACTGTGTCAGATAGTATCGTTCTATAGTCCATAGACTTTCTGATGATTCTTCACCTTCTTGATCTTCCATCTGTTTAAGTTGAGCTTCAAAACAGCTTTCCGTTTCACTTCTGAAAGTGGATCTGGTGGTAGGGTTTCTTGAGGTCTAGTTTTCGTTGTTTTTGAATGAATTTATTTCTTGCCAGTTTCACCAGGGATAAAGGGATAAGAAACTCCCAAGACAAAACCCCGATTCTCTTGACCTTAATAGTTTGTCGCAACTGGTATAGGTGGCGCGCTATAATTTCCAAATAGTGGGGGGCTAAGGGATTATTTGGTTTACATTCTTCTAAAAGCACCAAATTGGACCCATATGTTGCTCATACCATACTCTTTTGATTTTTGATGGATGCCAACATTGGAGCCTTCAGGGGAGGGACGGCCATATTGGCCAATTCCAATATGGCAGCCATACTGGGGGATCAAAAATTCAAATTGCTTTAATTAAGCTGATAAGCATACCAAAGTGTTTATCTGATGTGTGGTTACTGAGATATTGAGCAAAACGTGAAAAGGTCATTGACCTTTGCTTTTGGGGGTCAAAATTTGAACATGCTCCGATTTTGTCAAATTGTTCGTCAGATCACAATTGGTTCAAGAAATGGTAATTGTTACCAACCTGGTGTCGTTTTTGTGCCTTATACAGGGTCGAAAGGTCACAATCCCTATCATACGCCTATATACGCCCAAAAGCAAAGGTCAACGCCCTTTTCACGTTTTTCTCAATATCTTAGTAACCACACATCGGAAGTGGTCCTGGTGTTCAGACAAACAATTTTCAGCTAAATTGAAGCAATTTGAATTTTTGATTCCCCAGTATGGCGGCCATATTGGAATTGGCCAATATGGCCGTCCCAGAAGGCTCCAATTTTGGCATCTATCAAAATTCAAAAGAGTATGGTATTAGCAACAGGCCAAATTTGGTGCATTTAGACGAATGTGAACTATACCTCCCCTGTGATGCCCCAACAGCCCCAACTATGATTGCTTAATCGCGTGTCGCAACTGTTATAGAGGGCGCTATGTTATGGGCCAAATCTAAACAATGCAAAGATTGTGAGATTCAATCGCCTGGTTTCACTCGCATCTTTGCAAGCAGCAGTATGTGGTCTGTGTCACAGTCTTCACCTGGGTAGGTTTTGCAATCGGTGATGCTAGACTTCCATCTTCTTTTAACCATGATGTAATCAATTTGATTTCTGCATCTATCTCCTGGTGATATTCATGTGTATCGATTTTAGGATGATCAAACAGAGTATTTGGCATGACAAAATTCTGCTAGTTTGTCGCCGCTTGCGTTTCTTTCTCCTAGACTGAATTTACCAATTCCACATTTAGGGTCTTCTCCTTTTCCAACTTTGGCATTCAAGTCACCCGTCACTATACAGATATCACCTTTGCTTATTTTGTCCACGGTTGTTTGCAATTGATCATAGATAAGGTCCTTGATACTTTCATCGTGTGTTGATGTTGGAGCGTAGACTTGGATTACTGTAACTGGTTTTGGCTTTGCTTTAAGCCTTACTGTAACAATACGGTCAGAAATTGCTGTGTAGGTGTCCAGTGCTTTTTGTACTTTACCTCTCAGAATGATGGTCACTCCACTTTCTCTTTTTCCATTTTGTTTTCCAGAGCAGACCACTGTTGATGTTTTATTCGGTTTAAATTAGCCTTCTCCTTTCCACCTTGTTTTGCATATATAGACCTGTTAAATCTAGTTGTAGTCTCTCTAGTTCATCTAACAATAGGTCAAGCTTTCCAAGCACATTCATTGTTCTCACGTCCCAAGTGCCAATACGGAGCACTCCTTTTTTGTGACATAGGTTGACAGAAGGCTGATGAGAGGCATCACCGTCAAATGATATCCGTTCCGAAGACTTTAGGATACCATCGTCAATAGCAGCATCACCAGTCCCTGCAGCCTCTTCCCCAGTAACATTACGGGTGGGTTTCCTGAGGGGCTCAACTCCCACTTCGATTAAACGTTTAGTTCTTTCTGATCTGCGCATCATATGGTATTCTCGGAAAGGTGTAATATCTCTTAAAGCAGTGGTCTTCCCGTTGCCTTCTGCTTCAGTGCTATCCCGCCCATCAGGATTACTTGGATGTACCTCAAGTTAAGTTGTCATATGGCACTGTCATAAAACAACTGTTATCTGGATGTATGTTGTTTAATCCAGTTTTGCTCATTGTGAGCCAGGAGATTGAGACTTACCTCTCGTAGCCACCCTGGTCTGTCCGTCACCTACTGAACAAGTCAGAAGGCTAACAGCCACCACCGGCTAGAAGGTAGACCAGGACGTTAACCCGTTATCTCACAAGTCGGTCGCCTCCTGACACTACATGCTACACTACAAGTACTCTAATTTTCACTACATGCTACATGCAATAGCCTACCAGGGTCGGTCTCCTCCTTGATGTCCATCATATTACAAGAATGACAAGAGATTACAGGCTTTACTATACAAGATAGAGGTGTTCATTAATTAACAAGCTAGAGGGGATCAATAATTAACAAGCTCCCAGAATTCCAGCTTTGTAGCATTTATACTTTTCTTGTAAAAATTAATTGAACATTTTTGCACATATTAATTATTTTGCTAGGGGTCAAAAAAACAATAAGAAACAAAAGAAATGAACGCTTCAATTTTACTTCATTTTTGACAATTAAATTGTCATATCTAAAAAAACGTACCTCCGATCAAGCTCAAATTTCAAATTATTGTGGAACTCAGCAAGCTCTATTAAAATATCAAATAAAAAATTAACCATAGGAACAACCTTAAACAATTCAAATTTCCCGTCAAATAATTGATTTAGCAGTGTCCCAAGTGTACTAACTTTAAGCTAATGCTATGACGTCATAGTTCATACTTAGAAATCCAAAAGTGTATTGTTTGAAAGACAAAGGTTCATACTTTGTATTGATCACACTAACACTCAATAGAATCGCTCATGCATTCCATACCATGATCACTTTCATTACTTAATGACTGACCCTCGTACATTCAAGGGTGTCATGAGTGCCATCCGGGATTGTCACATTCGACTAAAGAGGAGCTACGATGCCACTGGCCTTAGGGTGTTGGGGTTTCAGAGAACAATATCACACTTTGGGTGTAATGTGACACCCGAATTAGTATTTTGGTGGAAACCTTTGCATTCTCGAAACTCGTAGTTACGCCATAGTAGTCACGAAAGTTCAGAGAACATTTTGGGTTTTTTAAGGCACACCGACAAGGCGACTATTTGGAACTTAGTGGACAAATTATTAAAGACAGAATCTGTACAAGAAGCAGTTTGAGGTGGCCGTAGGAAGACATGAAGATTTACAAACATCATAGACGTCATTAGACGATCAGTAGTTAAAAAGTCCAACGCAATCTGTTCGTCGACTTTCAGTAGAGAACAGAGTTCCGAGATCAACTGTCACCGTATTCATAGTTAATAATACAGATAGCTGTATTTGTAAATTTGGTATCTATAAAATTCTATAAGTGTTCTCCACCCAAATTTGTTTTCAGATTCATAGTGTGAATTATTTTACGGGAGATATAAAGCTTTGAAATGGTTTCGAAACATTTGGGACACCCTGTATGCACGAAACATACAAAGTGATAATTGTTCGTTCCATCACAAGATCCCGTCTTTTCACAATCTGTCTTTTCACAACTCCGTGGTACATGTATATGAACATAGTTATGATAAATGTTTTCCGATCTTCCCGTCAAACAATGTTGGCATATTTTGGCACGCTACTGAAGACATTGGTATGATTGCAATGGGGAATGGGGCGATAGTTTCAGTCGTTTTTCCGTCGTTTTTTTCTGTGATATTGTAGACCAAAATTACAAATTTGCAGAATTGGGCAGTTTTGGTCCTTATCATTTAGTAGGTGTAAATACTGCAAATTTCATTAGTTAATACGTATGAAATATGATCATCCAAATCGTGTAAACAAGAAAGTCAAACCACTCGATATATTTCATATCGTCGATTAACCGCGTTACTAGCATTTACGCGGTATTCCATGTAAAGCGATTGCTTTGCGTCTGTGGAAGAGTTGCTTAAAATACGACACGTAAATTAATAAACAAATAAAATGGCGGACGATTTAAACGCAACTGAGTGGATTTCTGTTACATTCTGAGGCCGAAATAGACCGCAAAAAGGTCATATCCGCGCCGAAAAATAAACGATCTTCATATAACATAACCGGGCATGTTTTTTGCGATGATTTTATGGACAGAGGTGACGGCGCAGAGAACATGCAGGGGATAACTAATAAAATGGGTATTTTTGTTGAAATGTTGTTGATACAATCGATCTTGCTGCAGCAGTATCATCTTAAAGGGGCGTGTACATCTCAAGTGTTTGTCCTGGACAAAAATCACATGACTCGCTTCGCTCCCAAGTCCTGGCGTGCCCGGCAAAAAGCCCATGATGCAATTCTTAGTCGTAAAAGATGTGCACATAAATCGACAAAATGCTGTACGAACGAAATATAATATATCTAGAATTGTTTCAAAAAGTAGTGTTATTCGTTACATTTAAATCAGAATTACATTCTTTAACAGTAAATAAACAACTTTTGAGCGAGAAACTATCTTGAAACTGCAAAGATTAAGAAATATAAAGCATTTTAAACATCTAATTTATAGAAGAGTGGTATGTTGAACCATATTACTTTTGTTTGTTATCGAGTTCTCATAGCGCATGGTTGGCTCAGCGGTAGAGCATTGGACTAGTAATCCGGAGGTCGTGGGTTCGAATCCTATCACGGCTTGACATTTTATTTTAATCGTTTATATACATTTTTTTAAATTAGTTTTCGATATTATTCATCATTTCGTATAATCATTCATTATTGTTCCATTATAGTTTATTTTGGAATGTGGAATTATTTACGATTTCATTTTAATTTTCCACTGACTGGTTAGTGTGCATGGCATCATGAAAGGTGACATGTACCGCGGTATACCACCGCACTGTCCTACTCATGCAACAGGCCAATACAATAGAAACTCGTTGTGTGTTATTATCGATTGAGCTAAACTTGTAAAGTAAATGCCAGCCGTTATGTAATACAAATCAATGTGCCTGTATTATTATTATTGAAATAAATACACCACCATTTGTAGTTTCTGAGTAATATATTTAAAACTCAGCTAGGACGGTTCACGGATTTCGCGGCTCGAAAAGGATGTTTGAATTTGATCTCAATATAATATAATCCAAGCTGCTATAGGCAAAAGCTATATACAAATGACCGTGCAGCTATTTCGTGAAAAGCTATACAGCCGATGATCCAGCAGCAACCCTTACCCTAATCCTAACCCCAACCCTAACTCTAACTCTTACCCTAACCCTAAGGCCAACAAACGGTAGGGTCGGGAGTGTTAAAAGATCTTGGTTTTTTTTATACGGATATTGTATTTGGGAATTTAAATTCGGCATGGATACTGTGTCCAAACACAAAACACATCGCTTTGACAATAAAAGTTAGGACATGTTTTAGTCCCAAACGGCCCGAAAAAACGCTTTTCAAAATGGGAAATGGGGTGTTTTTCGGAAAATTGGGGTAGGTGGGGGGCGTTTTCACAAAAAAAGGTACATTAGTAACAAAAAAAGGTACATTGGTACCCAAAAAAGGTACATTGGTACCAAAAAAAGGTACATTGGTACAAAAAAAAGGTACATTGGTACAAAAAAAAGGTACATTGGTACAAAAAAAAGGACTTTTTCAGATTCCGCCCCCCCCCCCCCCGCCCCCCCCCCCCCCCCCCTAGTTACGGGCCTGAGGTCGCCGCCATTATTACAGAAAGCGAAAGAACGTTGTGTTGAAGTTTTGTTAGAAATATAAACGTGAGAGGAGTATTACTAAACCTATTTTTCCTGTACTAACTACCCCAACTTTTTATACTATGTTGAAATTAATATTCATGCCGTTGAGCAACATTTTGGGAACAAATAACTAGATTTCTTCATATTTTCTTACAGTATAAAAAATGACATCACTTGCACGTGCGAACAATTTTCATTAAGTCCTTTTAATAGTCCCCGCGGGTGCCAAGTTCACGCAATAAACATCATGTTACACGAGATTGCGCATTGGGGGATGGTGTTATAAAGACCAGATTGAATATGTCATACGAAATCAGGAATAAAACGGTCCGTTTGGCCGTTCAAATTGCTAAAAATGTTGTTTTAAAAAAATAATCGAAAAGAAAGAAAAAAAATACGGTCGGCACCACAGGTACACGGTCGGTCGGACGTGGACAAACAAACAATTTATTTTTCTTGGCCTAACCCTACCTTACCCAACCCTAACCCTAACTAACCATAAGGCTAACCCTAACCCTAACCCTATAACCCTAACCCTTACCCTTACCTTTACCCTTACCCTTACCCTTACCCTGACCATAACCCTACCTAACCATTACCCTTACCCTAACTATAGGTTGTACAGTCTGGTACCATAGGTTGTATAGTCTGGTGAAGCAATTGGCTACCCGATGATAGGTCGTATAGTCACTTCCATATAATAAACAGTGGTAGATTTGTCAAGCAATTGAAGCAACGGTGTGTGGTTAGTCCACCGTTAAGTTGCGATTTTGTCTCAAAACAGAATGAACATATAAAATGGCGATACATTCTTAGTTTTTACTCAAACCCTGGTATTTCAAATTTGGGCATCGATGGGTATATCATTTTGTGACAGCCTGTGTATGAATAAATGCACCAAATTGGAAACAGACAATTTTGCGCATTTGACTTATGTTTTCTGAACACTTTGGAATACGTTTCATTTATGTAATGTTAGCCTAACACTGAAGTGTTGACAATTTCTTTTGCAAAAACCCACATGAATGGAATCTGAAGAATGAGCACGTGTTTACCATGTTTGAAAGTGATTTCAATGTGTATTGTTTTGAGTTATACAATCAAACATTTTATAGCTCATGGGGCCTCAGAAATTGTTAATGTTAAAAACTTATTTTACAACTTATTGAGCCACTTGCTGGCGCACCCGCTACGACGGTCGCCTTTATCATGTTTATAATGTTGAGTTTAAACATAAAACTAGTCGGCATACCCACCTGTGATCTTTTCCAGGGGACGCCCTCAATCCTGGAAAAATTAGAAGCAGATTTTCTTGCAGATTTACTTTTCTGATCATAAATCATGAATATATTCCAAGGTACAGAGTGATACGATTCCTAATAACCTCAAAATCATAGTTTTAGAGTGAATTTAGAGTAAAATTTAAAATAAAAAAGATTGTACCGCTCGGTACAATCTATTTTCAAACCATGCATGATTTTGAAGTAATTAGAAATCGTATCGATCTGTAACTTAGAAGATCTTTATGATTTATGATCAAAAATGCAAATCTGCAAGAAAATCTGGTTTCATAGTAAAATCAATGATAGAGGGCGCTACTTGGAAAAGATCACATAATATGCCTTTAAGTCTCACAGTGTTTCACAGTACAAATAAAATATCTGTTTCACCTGTGGTATGATGTGGTCAAGACGAGAGAGAGAGATTTTGGACAGCGAAAACGGAAAATTACCCTCAAAATGTATACAGTCATGTTTTTGCTGTTTTTCTCCGTATTGTATCGATAGATCTAAGACTGCGATTTCAACACAGAAAATGGAATTACTGTTGGATTATATCTAAATATAATATGGAACGATCATATTGCAAGAGTTAAAGGTTTTGTACTTGCAGATAGCATACTAAAGTAATATGAACTCTTTTAGCATATCTGGAATATTTCTAATCGGTCACATTCATTGTAAAATGTATGTCATAGTGATGCCTCTTATGTTAAATCTTTAGAATCTTTATGAGTTTCTGTGTGTGCAACCTTCAGAATAACCAATCAGATAGTCAACCGTACAGAAAATCAATTCGTGAAGAGACTTGAATCATCTTCAGTTAGTCCTGTAATTGATATATCTCAGTTCAAAAACAAACTACTTTTGCAGTATTTCTTATAGGGTAAAGCTTAATGGTTGTCTTGACCTGGATCTGGATAATCAAAATGCAATTTAATATCAAATTCTATTGTTTGCAGTCTGTGAAGTGAAAGAGATATCTGAAATTTAGACCGGTTATATTTGACCTTATTTCACAGAAATTCACACTAAATGGAAATTTGGTTTTCACTGAACATATGGTACTGATATCAATATACTTGTAGCTGAGATTCAAAGCTACAATTACGGAATATTGCGTAACACTTTCCACGCGGCTATTGGTTTTACCATATAAAAACAGATGTTCAGAAATCTTTCCCAATCTATCTCAAGGATTACTGAACCAATACGAGGCATGTTTGTATTTATTTCAATGCATTTCACATGCTGATTCCAAGTATGGTGATGAAATTTAACAATTTTGACAACAGTTTGAGACATTTTAGAATGTCGTCTGACGCCTGCCACGTGGAAAGTGTTAAAACTGGCTTATATAATAGAAAAGGTAGTTGGCAAAAAAGGAACAATAGCGTAACCTACAATTTTTCCTGATCTTTGTACCATTGAAATTGACACAAGAGAACTGTAGTCAATCTCGGGGGAAAAATACCTTTACTTTTGACATGTTTGACATTGCTGAAAACTGACGTCATGAAAATAATGTTCACTATTGCAAACTATATGCAGCGGGATATACATGTACATTGTAAATTATCAGGTGATGTATGTATTAGACCAATAATATGGACAACATCTAATTCATTTGTTCTTGTGGAAAATTAACACAAACGAATAGGCCTATCCTCGCATATAATTTTATTTGTTCAAAATGTGTATAATGTTTTCTCATTTAAGAAACCATGAAATTGTGAATAAAAGGTCCGAAAAGGTCATCGACCCGGGCAGTGACTTGTATCTGTTTTATTTACAGTCAAGGTTTAAATAAAATAAAATTCCGAACAACTCGTATCATTTTATTTTAGTTATATCGAAATAACCATAATGAGCACTATATCTGTATAGTTGCGTTCAATTAGATTATAGTCGATATGACACTCAAGTCAAGTCTAACATTTTTATTTATTTTATGCTCACGTGATCCTAAAGCAATTAAGCTTGGTTGCAAAAATTGTCAATTTAGGCAAATCTGATAATTTTCACGAATTCAAAATAGTTCCATTAAAACGTTACGCCAGCATTTTATAATTACGCTTTCGCAGCAATGAGCATGATGAGTTCAGCACGGTATCAAATCCATGCCAAAACTGTCGCCCAAATCAGGCCGTGAAAGCCGTGAACCGCGTAATGTACTTTTGAAGATACAACTCTCTTTTCTGAATTGTGAAGCAAATTACAAATATCGGTAGTGTAGGAAATAGGAAAATCGATTCAAGGACATAAGCCGACTGGCTTCTTATTTACATAACAATTGGCCTTTGCAGATCATGTTCATAGACTAGCTAGGGCCATTCAATGTAGGCCTACGGAGTAGTAAACACAATTATATTTATTTTATATTCGCAGTGAAATTGCAAAAGAAAAAAAGTATCATATTTAACATTCAATAAATATAGCGAACGATAAGCAGTCCTGTCTATTTATAAAAACAAACAGTGTAATAACAAAACAAAACAGAAAAGAAAAACCCCATCCCCTGGACTCGAACCACTGACCTCATGATTGTAAAGCCGGCGCTTTGACGATTGAGCTAATGAAGGCTATACATAAACGTTATGAAGAAAAGCATTACATAGAGTTCAAAATACAAATATCTCTTAAATCGGAGGCTAAAATGCTTTATATTTCGATTGGTGTGCATTTTTAACATGGGTTATCGCCCAAAAGTTGATTTTATGCTGAAGGAGATTGTAATTCTGATTTCATTATAATGCATAACACTATTTTTTGAAACGATTCTAGACACCTATTTCGTTCGTAAATAAATTTCACCATTACGTTTGATCGATTAAAATTCGCGGCGAATCTATTGCACCATGGGTATTATTACTTGGAAACACGGAGACTCAGATACATAGGGAGTCATGTGACTTTTGTCCAGGACAAACACTTGAGATGTACACGCCCCTTTAAGAGTCCTCTTTTTTTCTTTGCGCTAAAAATAAACTTTGTTTCGTTGAAATCGGTGGTATAATGACTGAAATAGCATGTGGGCAGTAGTCTCAAGTAGTCGCAAAACCACTTGGGCCAATATTTTACTTAAAGTGACAAAATTAATGGCAGACTTGATTGAATTTATTACAGCTTGAACATACGAGTTAGCTCCTGTTAAAGGGTAGACAGTTTTGCATTTCAAAAGCTTTGGTATCTAAAACAGAGTAATACTTAATTACCAAATGAAAATAGTGAAAAACAATAACATATTTTTGTTGTGTTCTCTTTCATAAGCCCCGTATGATAATATGATACCAATCATTTCAATTGTTAACAAACTTTTGAATGCTACAAAATGATTAAACTGACCCAACTCATATGACCTGTTTGTTTAAATGGGCATAACTGATTTAACAGTATACGTCAGTGCAATTAACTGAATTACATTTGGTAACCAATATTATTCCTTTTGCACTCGGAAACATTATGTCACTGCCAACTGCAGCGTATGCGGGTGTTTTTTTGTTTAGAGACATAAATGTAATTGCATAATTTATATGCAGTATATTTAGATGTGTACAATATTTGATTTGGCTTCCGATTCACACACAAAATGTTATTTACCAGTTTTAAACATAGAGACTGGATTAGAGGTCAAAATTAGAAAAGGTCGGGACACAGTTAGCCATAGATCTTATTAAGAGGTACGAGAAAAAACATATGATAAAATATACGGGGGAAATGAATTCATTGTAAATCAAATTAAAGTCATTGTCGATAGTAAGAACTATGCGGAAGGCAAATATTTTATCATACATACCTTCTGACTTTGTAATGGTGTGGTACGATGCCAAACAGACGAATAGGTGCAAACAAGTTATGAGATTCATCATTCAATCCGAAAATGTGATATTCTCCTTATATCGGTCAAAATGACGCTATTTCTACATCAAACTATACCGAGATTTAGATTTATATATCAGATATGTTCTACATCGTGTGAACTTTGTAACATAATACCCAATTTAGGCTCATACACTATTTACATTGATAAGAATTGCTTATATTGTTATGATTATTATTACATTGCTAACGAGTCAGGGGACTAACCCATCATATTACCTGTAACGGTATCAACTGTACCTTGAACTCGTAATCAGTATCTTTACATACCGATGTATAATAATCTTCAGGTAAAATACGCGTTTCCTTTATGTACATTCAAGTTTCCGCCCAAATAAAAAACGGTCACTAGGAATCAATATCTCTACGCATTTCGGCCTCAATTCTTTACTATAACTTGTATTATTCGCATCCTCTTTACAATGTCTCTTATGATTTGCTTATAGGTTGGGTTTTTGATTTATCTGAATAACAGCAAATAGCTTTGAGGCGGAGTTGCGTAATCAATACGAAGGGATTCAGAGTAAAGCCATCTTTACGTTATACTTGTACGGTGGTGCCAGCGTTATATTTTGTATCACCTATCGTTCAAATACTCTTGTTAATAGAAATAATAATCAAGATAATAATGTGCAATGAGTGGAAAGATCGGCTAATCAATTGCCATGTTCCTGCCCGAACAAGTAGTTTCTGTCTGATTGTGGGTGTTCATAAGTATAGTCTAGAGGAGGGATTATTCCTGTGCGCATAATGGCTGATGAGACTGGTGTTCACTCTGCTATCCATAGGAAAGATTGCTTCGCTCTCTTGAAAATATTATGCATAAATCTTTCCTGCCGCACCCAGGTATAGCCATTGTGCATATTTGAGTCTCCTTGATCTGCAGCGAGAAAATCCACTTGACGAAAGCGCTCTATTCCTATGTTCATGGTTCGATTTCATTCATAATGTTCTTCCCATTGATTTAGCCAAAGTGACCCAGATGATTCATGACTATATAGACAATTGATCATTTATCTGCTTCCTGACCACCGATTTTCGTGAACCAAAGCTGATTAAGAAGCTTACCAAATTCCCTTTGCATGACAATACATATCGAAACGTAAATTACAATTACATTTTCAATATTGGTCATGTGTTTTAAGCTCGCCTCCTTTCGCGTTACACACGGATTTTGGCTTTCGCGACATGATTTTAACTTTACACATTTATATTTGCTTGTATACCCCTCTGAGGTAGTAAAAGTATACATTTTCTGAAGGGAAATTGCATGAGGAAACCAAATATGCCATTAAAATTATAGTACGAACGACCAAGAACTAAAATGGTATAATCGGAAATGTTCAAGAAAATATCAGAGTTTTTTAATTTTTAATTTGAGATCCATATATTGTTTATACCTATCTCTATCATTGTTTTTTTTTACATATTTGAATTCCTTATGAAATTCCCCATTAGATGATATATAATTGTCAAAGTTACTACGTCGGTATGGTAATTATACCGGCTAGTGGTCGAGTATCTCCAATTTTGTATTTTATATATTTTAGAATTTTCAACAATATTAATTTAAGGATGAAACCTTGATATAAACTGTATTTCTGAATTCCTCTAGTTACAAGCTTTCCAAAACGTATACTTTTGCTATCACAGGTTGAAAACTTTTTCTGTTATAGTCACTTTTATAAATCCGGTAAATTGAGGCTGATTATTCATGTTTACTGTGTAGCGAATAGGAAGAAAGCTGATGATCATTGTCTTATCCATAATTAATTAGTTGTTACAAATGGTTAACAAGTCTGTTGAACCACATTCTTAAAGACTTCTAAATATCCTTTGAAATGGGACCAAAATGGTGTTTGTAACATTAAGGAATGACTAGTTATTGTGAAAAGAACAAAGCATGGGATTATCCCCATTGAGTTTGTACAGGCGGCACCCCTTCCAGCACCACCCCTGGTCCTCAAACATCAAACAGCTGTATCTCTCTTTCTGTATAGCTATACCATTGCCATTTGACAGGCAGATAGCTGTTATTAAGGCTTTAAAATGATACCAAATTTGTTGAGATAGCTTTTGTGGTTTTTAAAATATTTGAGGAAACTGACAGCATGAAGGTAAACAATGTAACAGCACCACCCTATTGGGAGGAGAGTTCATAACGCGTGACCTATTGTATAATTTATTTTGTTACAGCCTGTAGACTTCAATATAAAGCATTGATCTTTCATATACGAGGGTCATTCAATAAGTTCTACCTCTTACCTCATAACTTTGCTATTATATATGCCAGTCGTATAAAATATTCCACAATTGTAGCTCTGAATCTCAGCTACAAAATCATAGTAAATTGGTCTGAGTACTGTTTGTACTCTTCTGGAGATGCTGTGGAAACCAATGGTCTATTTAGTGCGACGGAAACGGATAAAAAATAGCCAAATGTATCCTAAGTGCTATTCATATAGACAATTCTAAGCGACAAAACGTACCTATAGGTCAAATAAAACCGGTCTATATTGCAGATATTGCTTGAACAGACTCGACTATGAAAAATAAAGTCACTGATTTTCTTGAAGAAAAATGCCCTCTAGTTAGACAGAACAAGACCATTACAGCCTTTAGTTTTAACCCTACCCTAGAAAACCGCTGCAAAAGTCATATTTGCTTTTCATAAGAACTAAGAGATCTTCAATATACAGGACAAAATGAAGGGATTACAGATATATCAAAGGGATGATTTTCCACCACTGACTACCTGATTGACTATTATAAAGGTTGCATAAGTAAAACTCATAAAATGACTATCATGTTAAGGTTTAACATTCGAGACATCACTGTGGCTTGCTTGAACAATGAACATTTGACTGAATAGCAGTATTCCAGTATGCGAAAGGCGTAGCAATACATTCGAGTTGATATTATACTATTTGCAAGCCTATACAAAGGTTAAATTGTCAACCATCGAATCTATACGAGATCATCCGTAGAAATCATCCATTGTTTTCTATTTTCAGTATTTAAATCGGACTGTTATATCTAATCATACAATACGGAGAGAAAACCTAAAAACATATATTTATCGTTAGTGTAATTTTCTGTGTCCGTTGTCCAAAATCTGTCACTGGCTTTGACTGCATCGTAACAAAAGTAAAACAGACATCAGTTATCATTTACTATATTTATATAGCTATTATTCAGAGCTATAATCATGACAAATGTCATGAGTCTGACATTCATATTATCGATGTAATGAGTGAGGAGGTAGAACTTATTGAATGACCCTCGTAGTAAAAAAAAATAGAAGTGTTAAGCATGATTATCTGTTTCAAATAGTCACATAAAGTATTCAATTTTTGTGGAAAGATCGGAATTGTTCTAAATAGACCATAGTATGTTAGGGATATCCGTCTGTAGATGTCACATGCCGAATAAAGCAAAATGACCAATGCATTTGATGGCTTTTTTGTCCGCAAAAATAGCTTTTTTCCTTGCGATTTGAATACGACTGACATTTGTGTCGTCAAATTGGTTGCGGATTTACCGATTTATTCTTCTTCTTTTTTTCTTTTTTCTTTTTTTTTTCTTCTTATTTTCTGCCTTATTTCGTATAAATACCCCTCTAAGAACTACATTTTCCTCGAGTGAATCATTCCATATATGGACATCCCCTTACCATTATGGTAGCTCTGACCTTCAGCTATATCCCCATTCATGTACTATTCTACATTTATTTCCATAACATGAGAATCTCGCATTTTGCTACAAATACCTAATTATTCATTAAAATATCTCATTTTTTGGGCCAGATATCTTATTTTTGGGCACATTTTTCATGTACGATCTTTCCAAGGAATCTATTGGTATATTTGGATTTTCAAAACAATGAGTGCATCATACAAGGGGAAAAGTGTACTTTCTGGACTGATGTACTAGAATGGTCCGATACTGGAACACCCAGTATCGTTCGATACTGGTACAAAGTCAGTGTTCCAGTATCGGCCGATACTGGCGCATATAGTATCTGGCGATACTGGAATATAAATATGTACCAGTATCGTTCAATACTGGGACAAATCTCACTGATATCACGTGTACCAGTATCGTCCGATACTGGAACATAAAAACGTTCTAGTATCGCTCGATACTGGAACAAACTTTGGTGTTCCAGTATCAAGCGATACTGGCACAGTAAAATCGTACCAGTATCGACCGATACTGGCAACTTTTATGTTCCAGTATTGAACGATACTGGTATGCCCGCCAGTATCTGGGACTTAAGTACACTTTTTACCAATATACTTTTGTCAAACATGGTGTGACACATATACTGTATTAATGTATTAGGAATTTAATCATGGCCAAAATATGATGGCGTAAGGTACTTTATTTGCATAGTTGTGAATTGAATAATTAATTAGTTAATTTACATACTTAAACTAGATATCGAACTGATTGTTAGTTTAAAAGATGCATCTAAGCACAGATAGCCATCATACCATATTTCATCAGTTAACTACTTTCAAAACTTGAGATGCATATTTGATTAGCTGTACTTTATCATTTTTTGAGGATTTCCACATTTGCGGAGTGAATTTATGTAAAAAAGTGCATTAAATTGGAATGCACTGTTGATGAATCTATTGTCTATCATACACTTGTACAAAAACCTGATGAGAATAGGCATAAACAATTTGGAATAGTTCAAAGAAGTAAGTGTGAATGCAATCATTAAACAACCGTTAAAAAAACTCCGCCTGTAGCGTCGTTGTTCCACTTAGAATAATACTACCGCCCTCATGTAAGCCAATATAACACCTGGTACGGTCTGCAAACAATGCTTTTATTATCTAACTAAAGAGCAATCCCGAGTTTTTAGATAGCGGTTATTTTGGAGGATACACTAGAAGACTCTATTCAGACATCTCTTTGTAATCTTGATATTTTAAGTAAAGGTTACGCTTAATGTGGATGTAATTACACTAGATTGCAAACACTTTTGCGTTTCCTCTAACATGTCTAAAGTGGCAAAAGCTAATGCAAAACATATTGTAATTCCTTGAACAGGATTTATTCAAATTTATCAATTCTTCTGTTTTACTTTCTGTCTTACACCTTACTACACTACTCAAAACAATTTGAGGTGTCTATAATGACATATAATAGACCCCAGTAGGACTTCTTCAAAAGATTTTAAAATTATGTGAAATTCATTACAGATGTAGTTAATTGTTACCCAAACAATATTCAGTAGTGCAAGGTGAAATCATACGTGTCTTCTAACACTTGTACACAAGAGAGTGTCCACACAACCCTATAAGGACAATAAAGAACTGATTTTGTCAGATATCTTTAAGTGTCTGTATATATACACTAACAGTTTAAGTAAGAGTCATAAAAACTGGCGTTTAGTAACTGGTATGACCTCCATGTTCTCGTATGCACTCCTTGACAGCGTCGAGGAATGCTTAGAATCAGCTGTCTTTGAGAGTCCTGAGGAATGTTCCTCCACTCTTCAACCAAAGCATCTGCTAGTGCCTGTAAAATATCTGGAGCATCTGTTGACCTGCAATTCGTCGGCCAAGCATGTCCTATGCATGCTCTATAGGGTTAAGGCGTGGAGACATTGTCGGCCAGGGCATGGTGTTGATTCCCTCATCCTAGAGAAAGTCCATGGCTACATGTATGTAGTAAAATTGGCTATATTGTCCCTTCCCTGCTGGCATGAGCATAACGGTCATGCTAGCGCCCTCACACAGTTCGTACAAAAATACGTGGTTAATTAAAGTGATTCCGAGTTATTAATATTGTGTCGTAATTTGCTGTCAATAATTATATTTAATCTGCTAAATCACGCAACGAATCAACATCAATTATGAAGTCCGTACTTAACAGTGACGTAACCAAGGGGGGAGGGGCAGGGGGTGCATCCCCCTCCCTTGCCAGAAGGCTGCCCCCTGATGCCCCCAAATGAAATGTCAAAATCTATGTGTACCTATGTATACTAGCAAAACAGATAAAGTCAGATATGCCCCCTGATGACATGCCTGTCCCCCCACATGCCACCACCCCCCCCCCCCCCAAAAAAAAAATAATGAAAAGACCCTAGATACGCTACTGCCGTCCTACACCAGAGTCTTCTCGACAGTATATATGTAACTATCAGTAATCATCAACAAATCACTATAAGTACTTTTAATCATATTCTGTAATCAATATTAATTAGTTGTCGATCATGATGATGAACAGGTGGGATTCCATCTCTCCACCCTAATTCACCAGCCATCGTTTAAAAGCAGAATCGTTCAAATATTACAGCTACACCTGAAATGTGTGGACGTGCATTATCTTGCACGAGAATGAAATGTTCTCCTACAGCATCGGCAAACCGGGCCTCTTGGGGCCTGATCCCCAAATGGATCAGTATCTCATTTCGGTACGTACCTCACACCTGTTATTGCACAACAAGCTATGACGGATCCGCCTCCATATCGATCAACTTCAACATTGTTACAGTCTTCATATCGTTCTCGTGAACGTCTCCAGACCCTAACATGTCTGTCATTAGTAGAAAATGAGAACCGGCTTTCATTTGTGAAGAGAATTGATGCTCAATCTCCCACCTGTCAATCGTGATTATCTCGGCCAAACTCCAACCGGATTCTGCCATTATGTGGGGTCAAAATTTAATGGGGCCTGTGGATGGTCTTCTGGCATGAATATCATCTTCAAGCAGATGGTTTATCACTGTCTGGCTGGATGAACGGACACCAGTTGCCCTCTGAAAGTCTGTAGATAAGGATCTTGGGGTACTTTGACGGTTTCTGCGTGCCAGTATCCTGAGATATTGGACCTGACGAGGGGTAAGAATGCGTCTGTTGTCTTGACCTGGCTTTCTCGTGTACATATCATTTTCCTGAAAGCGTATCCATAGACGGTTGATGACACTCAGTCACTGCCACACCAATGCGTACAGCCACCTGCCGTTGTGAACTGCCATTTCAAGAAGCTGGACAGCTCTAGCAACTTCAACTTCAATTAGCTGGCAGCAAATACCACTACTTAGAGCCAGAAGACAGACAGAATAGACAAACAAATTAAAAAACAGCATCTTTTTTGCAATAACCGCTGAAAGCTTGCGATGACAAGTGCCTTAAACTAAGCACCTTATATGGAGACTTCATTGCCCAGCCTATGTCCAGCTGTTAGAAGATACACATTATTTGACCTTACACTGCAGAATATTGTTTGGGTAGCAATTGACAACATCTGTAATGAATTTCACATAATTGTAAAACCTTTTGAAGTACTGGTGACACACACCTGTTCCTTTAATTTTTTGGAATATTGTAATTGATCATTTGAAAAAAAAACCGATGTTTACTTTTAGAAATAAATATCTAAAAACCATTTATTGATTAATTTATAATTGATCTGTCCTACAATTTATTAACTAAGCCGTTTTGTTCTAAATAAATGAAACGTCACGGTTTAGAATTTAAAAGCCTTGGTCAAAACGTAGTCAATTACTAGTATATCTTCACACACAAACATGTCCTATGTCAAAATAAAGACACCAGAGGCCATTTCGCAATTTATTTCATTTCGTTTATTTATATCTGGAAGCTCAGAATCCCGAAAATGTAAACAACAACAAAAGCGATTTATATGACACGTTGATTTTATTGTGACTTGCTATAATTTATCAACCTCACTGAAGTATTTTGAATTTCCAATAACACAAAAATAAGCAATGGCAAAAAATGATTTTCCAGATTAGGAAATGCAAGCCCGGATGCCAGGTTTGGTCATTTGCCCGGATGCCAGGTTTGGTCATTTGCCCGGATGCCAGGTTTGGTCATTTGCCCGGATGCCAGGTTTGGTCATTTGCCCGGATGCCAGGTTTAGTCATTTGCCCGGATGCCAGGTTTGGTCATTTGCCCGGATGCCAGGTTTGGTCATTTGCCCGGATGCCAGGTTTGGTCATTTGCCCGGACTGGATAACTGATTTGGACTATGTGACACCAGATGTGACGTCCGGTCTCCCCTACGGGAAGATACCTATTGTTGGGTGCCGAATTTATCCCTTATAGGGAAAATGCAATATGCGTAATAGCTTAAACATAGCATAATATAACAATTAATATTGATGAGGCGCTATTCCATCTAGATCAAAGCGCATACGACACAGAGGCTCAAATTAGCATGGAGAAATGTGAACAATTTCCACGCGGCTATCTCAATTTTCAAAGTCTATCTGAAGGATTACTGAACCAATACTAGGTATGTTTGTACTTATCTTAATGCATTTCTCATGATGATTCCAAATATGGTACTGAAATTTAATTATTTCTTCACTAAAATGAACCATCCCAACATACTAATTTAGCTCTTAAATAACATGGAACCTCAAACACTGGGTACTACAAAAAAAATGACACTGGGAACAACCAAAAAGGCCATTTTGTCAATCCATTCCCCAACATATATATTTATTCAGCACAACTTGGAACCCAAAACGACGCTGGGAACAACTTGACAACCTACCTCCTCCTAATTCACCACACCCAACTTCCAAAATATATTTATTGAGCACTTAATCAGCTTGGAATCCAAAACACTGGGAACCACCATAATGGCACTGTGAACCACTTGACAACCTACCCCTCCACTTATAAAACTCGCCCATTGCTTGTGTGGTAGATTTCGATTACGACAGGAGCATGCGCAGATGCGATTTTTGTGTAAGTGGTCTGTGATTTTGTCAATATTATATTTTTACTGTGATTTGTCGATCTGCATTAAATGCAAAAAGTAACAACGCCCCCGGCTGGACTCGAACCACCAACCTTTCGGTTAACAGCCGAACGCTCTAACCAATTGCGCCACGGAGGTGATTATTTACTAGGCTGTTTTGGTTTGTCATGTTCACCCGTACACTTCCCCGTACACTTTCTTGCAAAGTCGGGCATCGTTTTTTCTCAAATGTTGCTTGCATATTGCCTTTGCTGTCGCCTTTAATATGCTGTCACTTGAACTTGGAACCAACGTTTAATTTGAACTGTCTATTTTCAATAAAAAATACTCCAATACGGGAAAAAAATCAGAAAAGCTCACAGACAACAAATAAGAACATCATTTTACTCGACCTAGAATTTCAATCAACGGATTTCAATCATCGGCAAAACCCGATGATGTGAGTGACGTCATTTAATGAGCTCATTAGCATAATTTATGTCCGTAAAATATACAATAGGGTTTTGGTAGTGCCCTCCTTATTCACCACACCACACCCAATGCCATTCCAACCCCAACATATATTAAATTTGAGCACTTGAACAACTTGGACCCTAAAACCAAACACCTACAGCCACCCCATCTACTGTCAGCACCAAGCACCAACCCCTAAAAATGATAACGGGTCAACTCAAATCTCGATTTAACCAATCAGAGCTCTTTTTCTGCCAACTACGCAATTTGGCACAGCAGATACCAACGCACAACGCAATACGATTATATATTACGTAGTTGCCAAATGGCGAATTGCCAATCAGATTACAGCATTGATATCTATTTACATGTACAGGGTGAGTCAAAAAGAAGTTTACCCGGATTGATGATGTTTTAAAAAACAAACAAATGACACTCGAGAGTTCAGTAAAGCATATATTAAACAAACATTCTCTCCTGCTTATTAGGAAAAAAGAATGACACAAATTGAGCATTGCTAACAGGAGTTATGTCTATTTTAATAAAGGTACTCATTTTGCAAGCTGTCCACGGAATACTTGACCTAACAAATGTAAAGTATGCATTTTAGCTGCGTACTTCCCTATTGACCGAGATTGGTGATGTTTTTCAAAACAAATAAATGACACTTAAAAGTTCAGTAAAGCATTTATTTACCAAACATACTCTGCTGCTTATTAGAGAAAATCAATGAAGCAAATTGATCATTCCTAAGAGAAGTTATGCCTGTTTTACTGAAAGCGCTCATGTTTGTAGGTAAGTACACAGCTAAAATGCTTACTTCACATTTGTTTTGTCAAGTATTCCGTGGACAGCTTGCAAAATGAGTACCTTTATTAAAATAGGCATAACTCCTCTTAGCAATGATCAATTTGTGTCATTCTTTTTTCCTAATAAGCAGAAGAGAATGCATGTTAAATATATGCTTTATTGAACTCTCGAGTGTCATTTGTTTGTTTTTTAAAACATCACCAATCCGGGTAAACTTCTTTTTGACTCATCCTGTATAGCTACTAAGTGAAAAAAATCATAGAAGGTTTACTTACCGTCTATGCAAAAATATATATACACTGGCAACCAAAAGTATTATAATCAAAACAAAGAATTTTCGATCACAGCGTCTCAGATTCCTCAGCATCCCATGCACCTGGTGCGTACTTGACAGCTGCTGCGTAACCGCAGCATTCGCGTAGAGCAAGGGTGAAGTGAACCGGAAGATGTGAACATGTTGGTAATTGACCAATCGCGATCCTAGTCAACAAGACCCCGCGACAATTGGACAATTATAAAGGTCATGTTTATTCATGTCGTACTGGGCATCCCATGCACAGCGCGAGCGTTGTTTTGGAATGCAGTGCATGGATGAACTTTTGGATGAACGCGAGCACTCGGATCATGACGCTGTGATCGAAAATTAGTTGTTTTGATTATAGGACACCTTGCAAGCTGCAAATTGAGAGAACACTGTTGAATCCATTGAAATACTGTGTTAGCTTTTTGGTATTTTATGGTTATAAAATTAATGGAAAGTTTCCATTAATTTTATAACCATTGAATACAAAAAGTTTGTTTAAATGAATTTGGTATTTTCTTGAGACATATTATTTAAAAGGAACACATTTATTACAATATGTCAGTGATTTAAATTGTTCGCATTGAAATATAGTTAATTTAGAGTCAAATTAGCTTGACAAAAATTCTTATTAAGTAATGATGAAATGAATAATAACTGTGTAGTGTGCCCAGGTCATGTGGTGGGTGCTATGAGGAAGTACAGTTAAAGGATGGTTTCAATTTGAAATATGAAAGTAAAGGTGTCAAGATTAAACTTAATTTCCATCCCAAATATCTTATATTTAATATAAATAAAGAGATCAAGTGTTAATATCTGTGAGAGATTAAAGACTAGTGACAATATTGGGATTAGTTTTGATTGAGTGAATCCATTGACAAACAATTAAGAAGGTGGTTTTTTTTAATTGTCAGACTACCCGCCATAGGAGTACATGGCTATAATGGGGATGATTAATTATTCATGAGCTATTATCAATAGGAAATTTGTATGGGGATTTGAAAAAGGCACTTGTTTTCTAAAATTCCATGGAATTGAATTAGCAGATGTTGTCGGAAATGTGAATTTATCAACGAGAAGAGATTCAGCTACACATTTGTTCACCTCATAGTGAAATATTACACTCCAAATTTAATGTATGGGACGATTTTGTTTGGTTGCTAGTGTACTTTTCAAATAAATCAAATAGATTTTCCCCGTTGACCTTTGTATAAACTAGGTCGTATTATCCTCCCACATAGTTCTCTTATTGTGCTACTGATACAATGCAGATAGGGTAATCAGGCGTATCGTTTGTTGCAACATAACCATCGATTAATGACGGGAATTCTAAAGGTGTTTTGCAATCTGTTATTGTATAGTGCAATTTACAATCTCGCAATACCAATACATTGTAGACTGAGTATATTGTTATCAATATAGATTACATGTATTGATTTACGTGATGGGAATTTCCCCGATGTATGCAAGTCCTGTATAGACTGATATAAACAGGAACTGTCCTTCCATTATCAAGGAAACGCCAGATGGTTCTTCGATACCAACACAGATACTTCTATAAACAGTTGGTTTCTAAACACATCGATTCATCCGTCAATTCTGTAATTCACTGATAGCTTATACACAGTAGTTCCTACACGGTAAACCCAGGAAAATGGCTGCAGACAGAATAGAATCCTTTATATTTCTAGATTTGGAATGCAGTGGCTTTGAAGCTGGTAATGAGATCGTAGAGATAGCGATGATATCAGTGCATAGACAAGCCATTATAGATGCTACAGACCAAGGAAAATCTCAACCCAGAGTCATGGACAAATTAGTTCTCTGTGTTGACCCAGAAGTAGAGGTAAGGTCAAATGTGTATTACAGGGCGTTTCAAAATGGTTTCTTGTGAAACATATTTTCTTTGGCCATGACAAATTTAATGTTGGAATTGAACTAGTAAAAATTGTGTTATATTCACCAATCACATGTGGTCACCACTTTTCAGTGTATAAAACTCTGTTATAGCAACGTCATTTAGCAGGTAATTGAACATTATCAATAAAAAACAATAATAATCTATCAATAAGATATTGATATTTAGATATGACTTGAGTTTCTATTGGGTTTCTGTTCTGGTTAAATTTATTGGTCACTCTATATTTTTAAAGAGTACGATTGACGATTTATCAATCACCTTCTAACCAATAACATGGCCTTGTGGAACATCAGTGTGCACCACCGCAGTTAATACGGGTATGAAATAAAAGTGACAGATTTCTGTTAGATGGTTAGAGTTCCCTTCACTGATCTCCCTTTTTAATTACTTTTAAACAGATAAAATACAAGGAATCAGGCCTCAGCCAATCACTCATGGAAAGTTCCGGCAAAACTACTTTTGATGAAGCCGTAGGCAATCTAGTAGTCCAGTTCATAGAGCGTCAAGCCAAGCCAGCCTGCATCATCGCCCACAACGGATCTGAATTCGATTTCCTAGTGCTGTCCAAAAAGTTGGCCAAAGTTGGAGTGACCATTCCTGAGATACGATGCGGGGATAGTTTAGATGCCTTTAAAGCTGTCCAACCAGCAAGATTTAACAAACGTGGCGCTCCGTACGGTTTACCGAATTTGTACATTCGAGCTTTTGGAAAATCCCAGGATAACTCTCACAACGCTGAAGCTGACGCTGTTGCCCTGATGCAGGTGACCATGAAGGAAGGGTCTACGATACTGATGTGGTTCGACAGAAATGCAGTCAAGAAGCTGCCGAAATATCGATATGACACATGTGCAAGAATCAATTTGCTTTGATTAGTGCGGGATTGAATCAATGTGTATTGATAAGTGCAGGATTGAATCAATGTGTATTGATTAGTGCGGGATTGAATCCATTTGTAAATTTGAATGATTATTTCTGGATTTAATTAATTTGTATTGATTAGTGCGGAATTGAATATATTTTTATAGATTAGTTCTGGATTAAATCAATTGGTACTAATTAGTGCGGGATTGAATCAATGTGTATTGATTAATGCGGAATTGAATCAATGTATATAGAAGAGGCTTTGCATGTATTCATCGACCGGACTTAAAGAAAGGGATCAATGCGTCTTTCACAGGAATCATTTTTGAACTGTATTTTTGAAAGAGATCTAAACTTACATGAATGAAATGGGATTTTTAACGTCTAGCTGTAGTGAACATACGGTAGATCAGTAGTCCGCCATGATTCCTGTTAACTACGTCATATCCAGGCCTCTATTGATAAGTGTGCGAGATTGAGGTATTCCAAGTTTGGGATACAGGTGTGTTTTTGTGTGGTTTTTTGTAGTTGTGTGGGGTTCTTTTTCTTTGTTTGAAAACGTGATCAGGTATCTGAAGAAGTGTGTTTCGGTCGTTCATTGCCGATTGTGATTCCTAGAATCAGTCACATTACATGTATCCATTGCAATATCACAGATCAAACTGTTGTAACTGCTGCTCTATACCACTGTGTTGGAGTTAGTTGGTCCTGTCAAGCTGGCTCGATGGACACTGGATTGGGGCATGAAGCTAGAAGCTTCTATAGCTTCATGATTGGGGTAAACCGAGGATCTAAATTTAGATCCACGGTATGCCCGAATGCTTTCGAGAGCGCACATGTGTACCAAACAATTAGTCAAAAACAACCCATGAGAAAAGGAATTTGCTACTATACTTTTGTCATTGGGTATAGTTATACCTGAACATCATAACTTTAAATTTATCTATTCTTACGAATAAGGTGTCCAATTCCAGGAAAATATATATATATTAGTTATAGGTTATTGCTTCATAAGTTAAAACACTTTCCACCCGGCTATTGGTTTTACCATACCCAATGATACATACAAAACAGATTTTTCAGAGACCTTTCCCAACTTTCACGGTCTATCTCAAGGATTAGTGAACCAATACTGGGCACGTTTGTACCTATTTCAATACATTTCTCATGGTGATTCCAAATATGGTAATGAAATTCAAATAATGTTGACATTTATGAAAAATTTTGAGCATTTTTTGAAGTGTCATCTGCACACGACTGCCGCATGGAAAGTGTTAAAGGTGGCTGTTATTCTATGGATCATTACATATCAATGGAAAGCTGGTGATCTCTAGATTTCAAAATATGTTTTTCTGATTTCCCCCCGAAACCCTGTGTGCCAGAAAATCAGTAAAAAAGAATCAAAATCACCAATCTTTTAACCTCCAGAGGGCCTCCTTCATATCTAACAAATTCACCGGATCATATTACAGCACAAGCTGATGACATCAGCTCCTGTACACACACACCGTACACACCCCTGATAACAAATGTGAACAAACCCAATGCATGATATAATGCATAGTGAAAGTATGGAATACCGTACAAGTGTGTGATGTTTGAATTAAAAATACTATTAATATGTAGGATTCAATTTTATAACATAATCATTATGCAAACAATTTCATTGTTAATGAAACCCGGAATTACGAAATTGTGAATAAATTTACCAGATCATTGTAAATTGTTTGAATATCAGATTATCCATGTTATCTGAATGAGTGTGTTAACATTCAGCATGACTTCCAAGTCTTCCACTATTATAAACTAAAATGGAAATCCCTGTATGCAAACTAAGCTCACAAAGATGATTTGTGTTTGTTTTAAAAACCAGAAATTGGAGGAAAAACATAAAAACACCCATTATATCAAACTATTGGACCAATGTGTTTAAAATTGGACTTAAGTAAATAATAACCTAACAAACATATTCTGTGATTGATTGTTTAACAATATGTAAAGAGAGATTACTAGATAGTTTCTTTATATCTTCAGAAAGCTAAAGTTGTAATTGTGAACTTAATGTAATTCTGTTACCAAATGTCATAATTCCGTTACCACTGTTTTGATAAGAACAAGTATAGATATTGCTGAAGTTGATGTTTGAGAATCTTAGTAGGTTGGGGAAGGATAAGAATTTACAATGACATTATAATTCAGCAAGAACAAGTCCAGTAGAAAAACTTTATTTACTTTTCGGTAATGGAATTACATCTACATCAGACCAAAATAGGAAATGTTCTCTTGGAAATACCATATCCCTTGGTGAAAATTGCCTTTGATATAAAGTGACTTGCCCCAAACCTGTGTAATAAAAAAAAAATATTTAGAAAGTTAAGCCTTTTGCTTTTTAGGATTTATTTAATGTTATAATCCTAATTTCCCAAATTTCGAAGCCAAATATCACACAACTACAAACAGGATTTTCACAAACACTATACATCTATTCAAAAACTGTATTTTGTTCCTCGCCTAGTATTATCCACAATGACCATAGTGATTTTTTCCCATATTGAATTGCCTATATTATACACGATTATTTAAAATATATTAAAATACAGGTAGAATTTATATAATACAAATAATTCCATGATTAAATCGTAGAATTATATAAATGTTAATGCTATGTGGTGGTCCGTGCATGTTATACCAGTACATTGTATGTATTGACACTCCATGCAGTGTGTGCAAGTGCATGGGGCTGTCTGTGCTGGTAGTGTAAGGTAGTGTACAGGAGATGATGTCATCACCACCCTGTGGATTTGCAAGGTCACTCAATCTTTTTTTAGAGAGGGGAGTCGATGAAAACTTTGAAAAGGCATAGAGGCTTACTAGAAGTTTATAAAAAATTAAAAACACATAATTTGGAATCTAGAAGTCACAAGCTTTCATTTGATATATAACTATCACTAGAATGACATGCACCTTTAAGAATCCGTGTAAAGTCTAGTTGTAAGCGTAAAATTAGAAAATAAGTTGCATGTTTGCTGGAATGAAATGCTATTATTCTAGTATAATACATACCTATTTTCGTCAGTAAACATAGACTTTAGTAGTCTACATTTACATAAGAACGCGTCAGATCATTCTTATTTACACAACTTCTATGTGATATTTATATTGATACCGTATACAAAAGCTCATTCAAATCTGTGGCTATAATCATGAACTATTAACAATCAAACACTATATGTACTTAAACTCAAAATATTGTACATCGGATATGTAAATACATAATATTAAAGACAATTATGTAATGTAAGCGTAATCATTCCTTGCCAAAAACGGGACTTATTTTTCTGCATTTTATTATGTTTATCATTTACTCAAAAAATGTTTGTACAGTAAATTGTCGTAGAATTACTTTTAAATCGTATTATAAATCTTTTCTCTGTATATTCAAATTCAGATACGAAATCCATCTTTGTCATTTGTATAACTACCACAAACATTTACTTCGGGTCCAAGGCGTAGAAATTAACTCAATTACCGGTATGTGTTTTGAAATATTAAATCATGTTCAGTTCTGCCACAATAGCGTAACACCTGTAGGCCTATGTCTCCCCTAAGAATATCATTTCCATGATTTCTGGATTTTGTTTTAAAGCCTAATTTCCGGAAGTGTTACATCTCTGAGGCTTTTCAAAGTGCCACATTTGTTTTCATTCTAAAGCCGATTTTGTCTTAAAAGACAAAATCGGCTTTAGAATGAAAACAAATCACCTGTATGGACGTCGCCATATTGATGCAAGCTATGACAAATCAGTTATGAGATTTCCACATCTCTGATATTTACGATTTGTGCATTGAATCCCTGCGTCATTACGTACAGCGACCTGCTGCAAGAGGTGGTTTTAGTAACGATGATATCATAATTAGGAGGTGGAAGTATTTCAAAAAATGAAAGGGATTATTTTTCTACCTTGTCCAAAATTATATGGTTGACCTTTTAAACATGAAAATAAATGTTTAAAACAATATTTAGATCCCAGCACTCTCGACACAAATGAACGAGCGCGAATTTCAAATATCACAGGTTGTTGGGGGATGTGCAGATTAGGCCAAACAAAGAAGATAGTCTGTCCCAGAAGCCCGCCCGCATTGGTATGTGAAATGAGCTACGGCGCGTAGGTCTATGCGCTGATTTTATTTTTTATTTTTTTATTTTTAGAAAAAATGTTTGAAAAAAAGTTTTTTAAAAAAAATCGCATACCTTATAGCCTATTTTCTAAAAACAAAAATAAATTGCACAGCTCTTACCTTATTTGCAAAATCTTCTTTGTTTGGCCTTAAATTAGTTTTATTGAATATTATAGTTCTGTGTTCAATATAAATGGTCGATATACATTAAATACTTGTTTTCCTATCATATGCTTAAAAATAGCACTGCTTTGCTTTATTGGGCTGTCACACCTACGGCAATCAGCCCTTGCGCTGCGTTGCGCTGAAAAAAGTATCAAACAAGTATCAAAGCGCCAAGCAAACGCTCATAATTGACAGAATTGTAAAACAAGGTAGCTCTTAGTTAGTACGCTCCTATCCCGCTTAGCACATTTTCACGGCGCTCTTATTACCACCCATTGTGTTTCTCCCGTGCTCTCATTACGCTTCCACTACACTGTCAACGTTCATAATGCGTCCAAGTCACTATTTGCATTACTAATACGTTCTCAATACGTTTGCACAACGTTCTCTGCGTGTTCGCGGAGAGTACAAAGCGATTGCACGAAGGTTATTAGATTCAAATCATCCCCCAATAAACAATACCAAACACCTCTTAAACTTATGGATCCCAGTGATTGGACTCCATCAATGCATGTCTTCGTCTAAAGGATTATTTGAACTAATGACCCCCGGGCAATCGCCCTATAAAGAGAGCCTCCTGCTTGTTCAGTCTGTTTTCGGGGTTTGACAAGTGAACAACATACACAGAACGACATACACACCATGGGTAACTCAAAGGCAATGCTTCAGCACCTAAGGGCATCGCTCTGAACAGAACGCTTAACCTACGCACTTGTTTGTTTTGTACATGCAGAAAACAGGCGCAACCATGGGAATCCTATCATGATGTCCCAGCCAGTTCCAACTGCGCCGCCGAGTGGTTCTTGGAGACCTTAATGCGATTGACTTGGCGTGCTGATCATATTCAGCGTAATGCAAGCGCCATCCTGATCGCAGCAGAATGTGAAAGGGTTTTAGTGACCTTGATTTTCTCAGTTTTCCGCGCTCTCACTGCGTGTTTATGCACAGTACACTTACACCTGTTCATTATTTGGTGACAGATGAAACAGAGTTAAGATGGAGAAATCTCAACCTTGAGATATTCCCAAAGGATCTGGCTAGTTAGATTGGACCTAAGGGATATACTTTTACATTTCTATCCCTAAATATTTTTGGACCCAGTTTTGTTGGGACACAAGATAAAAAGAAAATATTTTTAATTGGAGGTTGTATCGTTGCCAAATTACGTGATCAAGAACTCATTTAAATTGCGCGCCTTACACGGCAATAGTATTAATACGACATGATGTCAACTTACAATACCACATTATCTACCTGGGGTTGTTTACATATACCGTAGGTATCCAGCAACAGGTTATGTGGTATCGAAGCAGAATTATCAAAGCGACTAGTTATTGCATGATCTGCCACATCATGCAATCACCGTGATAAACTGACGACCATGTGATAACTGCATGTGATACGTGTTCCACAGACTATTTTACGATATTTATTGATGCAAAGATTCATTCAAGCTTTTCCTCCCCTAACATCCTCAATCACAGGACATTCCTATGTTCTATTGTATGTATCGACGTCACGTAGATCAATCATCATCTTAGCAATTGGTGATTGCGTGATATACCACATCACGCAATCAAGATGATTTTATGATCATGTCCTAGTATACGTTCCATATACACGAACACAAAAGGTTTCTGATCAGAAGCGTTCGGGTTAGATAATTCAAAATTAATAATCGGTATCAAAACGATGAATTTCTTGTCCGTAATTTGACACCAATTTGTAGAGGGTAACGCTTTCCCTCCCTTACTACTGACAACGAAAACAGCACATTCTTATAAATCTAATTATCAATAATAATATACTGTGAGGTGCTGTGTGATCTTTTCGATTATCCTTATTGAATCGCTGTACCACAGGCAAACAGGTAGCCATTGGTGATAGCGTGATCTGTCAGATCATGCAATATTAACCTTGATCATCCCAGCCAACATCGATCGTGGGCCAACAGTGGGCTCTAATGGGACCCTTAATATTTTGGCCACTTTGGCCTGTTTTTACACGACTCCTGCTGTAGTTTGTGTGCTATTTTAGATGTTTTATGCCATTATTCTTTCGTCTTCTTACTGCTGAAAGCGGCAAGCACAGGACGCCGAACAGTACACAATAATTAGCCTACTTGTTTTACAATTGCTATTGTTCGAAAAGAATCACACTATCGTGTGACCGGATAACCGGATAACCTGTGTTAGACTATGTACAATTTACATGCAATACTACTGTATATACGATGTCATGAATCCGTGTAATGAGGAATGAAGCGCTGTAAAAATTGCGCAATTTGAATTATAAATCTGTTACTATTTAAGTCGCCAAAATAATCGTGTTATGACATGTTTCAACAAACAAAGTGAAACTAAATTGCGTCTGAATAAAACAGTAAAAGAATATTTATTTTGATCGATGCGTAAAGTTCATTTCTATACAGCAGGTGAATTCATGCAATCCGTTTGTAAGAGAAGGAAAACACCGTTTAAAGGGCACAAGTTGTATATACCTTCAAATGGTATTCGCTATCACGGGAATGTGTATTTGATTCTTCAAGATATATAAACAATACCAAATCTTACAGTGATGAGTTCATTCAAATCATTCGTGTTTCTCACCATTGAATGCACCTGTGATACATGGAGTGATGACAACCTGATAAAGGCAATATGTCTCATCTCTGCGTCTAGCGGCACCATTGAAGAACAACGAAGCAAGGCATCATATAATGACAAACTGCTCCTGCAAGTCGATGACTTTGAAGACGGTAAGAATGTAAGTGTATTCTAGCTAATTGTTCATCTTCTGCCTCAGTGGCGTAGCTAGGTTATTCATATTGGGGGGGCGAGAAATGAAAATGAACCGACAAGACTTTTGTGAGTCAAGTAAAGCGCGCTTAGCGCGTGATACATTTTAGCTCTAAACAAGCTTGTAGCAAAGACAGTTGCATTTTGGGGACTCATTATGCGCGCGTAGTGCGCGAAAAAATTTCATCTGTGTACTTTTGACCATCATAATTCCATGATTCCTGTGGTCAAATGAACCGACAGTGTGCCAATCTCAACCGACACGACGTCAATATTGGCGATCGCCCCCCTCGCTCCCCGCCCCCCCTCGCTCCCCCCCCCCCCCCCCCGATTGGCGATTAATGTTATTACATAGTGACCGAGGTAGAATTTTCGCTATACTTGCGCATTATTCAGCATCCGTCGGCATACAACAGTCGGTGATTTTCGAACATACGTCACATCGCCGGCCGTCACCTCCGATCTGCTTGCTAATGTTTAATACATAGTGACGGATGTTGAGTCGATGGCCAAGATCCGCCGCTTTCAACTGCCACTATCTCGTAAAGTTCCTGTAATAACAATATCAATAAATTGATGTCGTATTTCGTTTGATAAATTTAAGAATTCAATTTTGATTAGAATGAGTATTTGAAATATATCCGTCATTATCGATCCAAAAACTTTGTTCTCAGCAAACTTCCAAAATGGTCAAATTTGTAATTAAGTTATTAACTAGCTAATTGTGAGCTTCGAAACTTGTTAAGTTTGTAGAATTTAATGTTCAGTACCTTTCACTTAATTTCGTAAATATGGTAAAAAATCAACATCCGTCACTATGTAATACATTCATTAGTCTACATCTATACATGCAAGTAAGTATGTTGATGCACACGGGTGTCCTGTCGCTGTTGAGACAGTGACATGTCTTAGATTGGAAGTAATGTTTTAATATGTGGCGGTAACTACAGGATGAGCCAAATATTCAGGTCTTGATTTCATTGATATATAAAAACCAATTTGGAAACAGAGATTGATCAATTTAATAAAATTTTACATGCATTTGAATGACGACTTATACGTAATACGCGTATTATTGTTAACTTTAGCATAATTTTTATTTTGCTAGCTGAAGCGCCCTAGCGGTACATCGACAACGTATTCTTCATCTGGACCAGTGATGAAAGCAGTCTTTTTACATTCACTGATCAATTGAGCTAATTTCACAGGACTATAAAGTTCACTTCTGATGGCTCACCAACAGGCACACTTTCTTGATGTTACCTTACAGAAAGTTGACAATAGTATACTGACTACAGATCACTTCACCAAGCTCACAGATACGCACCATGCATAGAGCTGCCACACTCTCCCTCTCCCTCCCTCTCAAATTTCATTCTCCATATCACTCTCCCTAACCCCTCGCCCTCCCTCCCACTCTAACGATTTCCCCTGCTGATCACAAATATAATGATTTACTCTTAACACATACGCCATACAATTAATTACAGGACACGTCCACGCTTGATGTACTACCAAAGCACAGTCAAACACCAAACTCGAAGAAGTCTGGATTTGACAGGAACGTTGGCCAACAAATTGCCCTTTTCCTTGAGCGTCAGGAGCCTCCAATCTGTCTGATTTCCCACGGTGGATCAGGGTGTGACTTCTACCTGCTGTCACGTAATCTTGCTAGTGTTGGTGTTATCCTTCCGATTAATATAAGTATTCGGTGTGGTGATAGCTTAGTCGCCTTCCGCGATCTTCAACCAGTACTGCACAACAAAGACGCTTATAGTATACCTCATCTGTATCGCGATGCTTTCGGCGCAGCACCTGATGACGACAAACTTGGCGTAGAGGGCGACACAATTGCGTTAATGGACATTGTTATCAAGGGTGGTGCTGAGATAAGAAAATGGTTTGAACGCAATGCTGTTGACGAATTGTCGAAATTGGTAGACACTTTTGCCACGCAATGCTCTCCAAACCCGACGAGCAAAATAAACAAATTGTACGAAGGATACACTGATTGTCATTGATTCGTTTAAGTTCACCACAAATGTCGGGAATGACCTTTGAAATGGAAAGGTTCATTATACTGATCCAGTGTAAAGAACAATCACGTGCAAGTATCAGGTACGTCTGTATTCTTTGTCAACACTTCTGGTAGTGATGATCTTGACGACACACGATGCTTTTTGCAGTCTTGGAGTTGCCGGTTGTTTTACCATCTGTGGATTTTTAACCAGATGAAAACAGATCATCGAAAACTTGAGTGAGGCTGTATTGCCAATCGTGTCGATTCATAATGGAACGTCATCGTCCCTCCATCTTGTATACATGTCTAGCTTCGTACCAATGCCAACGACTTTTTCCTCGTTTCTTCCGATGACAGGATTCGAGTCCACAATCAGCCTTCAGTCTGTAATTGCGGTTATGTTGACCTGCCTCCTTAAATGAAAGGTGTGAGTGTTTTTGAACGCGTACATGTAGCCAGAACAACTATGAAACTTTACCGGATCTCCACGGGTATGACACCACGACTGCACCATTTGTAAACAGTTGTTCAGTCCTAAAGACTAACGCGATCTTCGTAGGTACATTTCTGACGCGCGATCAAAATATTATTATGATGATCGTTGAAAGCGGTGCTACTGACTCATTAAATTACACTAAACAGCTAAATTCACGAATCAATCCACAAGAGACAATTCCTTCTGATTACATTTTATTTATGCATGTATATAGAAAATATCACAACAAATAAGTTAAACGTTGAATCTTGATTTGTAACTATTCAGTTTAACGTGTCGATGTCTTACGGAGTTTAAAGGTAGATGTTCTGATTGCTGGCTCGATGTTCAACTTGATGTTTTCTATTTTACATGAAAGGTCATCCTTAAAATTGTCACATTCCAAAGTTTGAGTTGCATAACTCCAATGGGTATTATATTAGATGCACACCCTTACGAAAATGTATTCACCAAAATGTGGTTCCAGCAAGGTGGTACCAGGTTGTCGCAAGGTTGCACAAGTTTGTCGCAAGGTTGCGCAAGGTTGTGGATGATTGCTGCATTTTTTCGTAGACAGTGTCCCCATGCAGTATGCGTGATAAATAACGCGAACCATATTTACATAGAGGGCGTTTTAAGAAAAGTTTCAATAAATAGCGATGGTACTGTTTTAATCAAGTTTCGCTGTGTTTTTTGTGAGTAGAAACAACAACAATAATTGTAATTTTTAATGTTCATCTTGAATTCTGGGGTCAATTTAAAAAACAAAAATCTTCAACACTACTTCGCGTCCCTTTAAGGGGAGGGTGAGGTTGTCGTAATTTTAGGACAAATTGTGTGGACATTTAGAAGAAACTTGATTTCAGATGTGCCAGCCTCGGTTCCATGCTGATCACTCACCCCCTGACCCCTTCACATAGGCTTACTGAAGCTCATCATTGTGCTAACTGGATACATAGACGGGTCAGGCCGTTTCGTGAACCCACTTTTCTGAACCCACCTGAACCCACTTTTGTTTGCAAGTGTTGTTATGGTGTAGCAAGTACAATTATGATAGACAAACTAGCAAGTAAAAACCTATTTTTAATTCATTTTATGCCCCACCTCGTTCGTGCATATCGTTGTGTCATTGTAAAATGCAATAACTATAGTCTCAGTCTCGCTGAGGGCATTATGCTAAGGGTTAGACTTGAAATCAAGTCCTCATTTTTCTCCCCCGCCACACACCCTATTTACCACCATCCATTTGATCTCGCTGTGACTATCACACGCCAACACAAACCGCTGGAACCATAAAGGACTTGAAACATCCGTAATTGGTATTATGCAACACCTCCACGTACGTTCTGGGGAGCACGCGAGGTCATTTATCTACATTCTACAAGAATAGCACAGATCGTGTAAAGGGTCACTGGAAAATCATATTATATTGTAGGAGCAAACATAAATATCGCAAGAGATCACGTTTAATTCTGGCCAGATTTGGGACCATTTACAGTACTTATATTCTAAGCATGTCCATATAAATTATTTGACATACGTTTTAAGGTATTTTGTGAAACCTATATGCACAAAGAGTAATAAAATGTGTGATAAATAAATGATCAACATTCCTAACTACCCTACGGCCTACTCGACATAATGGAAGCAGCCGTATACAGCACGTTGTTATCATGGTTATGCTTTGCGTAGTATATGACTTTTTAGATTCTTAGAGTGTAATTTGAACTGGCCTACGCGCCAAACAAGAAAAACCCCGCGAAAGTTAACTCCTTTAAGGCGATTAAACCCTTATTTAGACCATCTTTTAAAGTATTTTGTTCTTGATTTCCCGTTACAAATCAAATATATACAGAATATTGGAAAATCAATGAATTGTGGATACATTATTTATATTTTTACGTCTTTTCGTTTTCGTATTTTCTATGTAACGACTGAATTGGAGACTAGGTACGTGGCTCGATATCATTTATAGAATTGATTTTTTAAAACAATATTTCAAAGGATGTTGTTATTTATTATTTACTACATATTCACCGGGGAAAAAGTGAGTTCAGGTGGGTTCAAAAAAGTGGGTTCAGAAAAGTGGGTTCACCAAACGGCCTGACCCACTGGATACAAGTCTTATATAAACATTACAGCAGCAATGGCGTATCCAGGACTGTTTTGATGGGGGCCAAAAACACCTGAAGCCCTCTTATTGATCTTAAATATTGAAACCTAATACGCGCGAAGCGCGCAAAAATTGTGATTTTAACACTAAAAAGGTACAGTATGACGTTTTTAACGTCCCCACATAATATTTAGAGTATCTGGTGTGGTTTGAGGGCCATTATAATATTAAAACCTCTAGAAAACATGCAGAGCGCGCATGAGTTTTTGAACTAAAGTGGTCATGAAAAACTGTCCTGAAGCCATCTTGTTAAGTAACTAATACGCTAAAATTGCATTTGCAACTCTAATGTTCAAGTATGATAATAACGTCCCCCACATAATATTTAAAATTTTTGATGTGGTTTGAGGGTCATTATAATGTTAAAACCTGTATTCGCGCGGAGCGCACAAAAAAAATTGAGTTTTTGAACTAAAATTGGTCATGGAAAATATTGAAATTAATACGCGCGAATCGCGCAAAAATTGGCATGTATAACACTTAAATGGTCCAGTATGAAGTTTTTAACGTCCCTCACATAATATTTAGAATATTTGGTATGGTTTGAGGTCCATTATAATGTTAAAACCTGTAGAAAATATGCGCGCAGAGCGCGCAAAATTGTTGAGTTTTAACTAAAATGATCATGGAAAACTGTCCTGAAGCCACCGTGTTAAGCTTAAATAATGAACTAATGGTCCAGTATGATAATAACGTCCCCCACATAATATTTAGAAATTTTGGTGTGGTTTTTGCATTAAAACTTTGGTCCAGTATGATGTTTTTAACGACCCCACATATTTAGAATATCTGGTGGGTCTGAGGGCCACTATAATGTTAAAACCTGCAGAAAATATTCGCACGGAGCGCGCAACATTTTTGACTTTCTGAACTAAAACACTTAAATTGGTCCAGTATGACGTTTTTAACGTCCCCAACATAATATTTAGAATATTTGGCATGGTTTGAGGGCCATTTTAATGTTAAAACCTGTTCAGTTTTTGAACTAAAATGGTCATGGGAAACTGTCCTGCAATGCCATCTTGTTAAGCTTGAATAATGAAAATTCCAGAATTCTACAACTATCCCTACTCTATTTGCTGAATGTAACAACAACAACAAATCTTGTTAGAAAAACATTTGCATCTCATTATTTATTTCCTTACCAGTACGAACAATTCCTTTTGCTACCAAATAAACTTTGTTTTGTTCAAATCGGTGGTATAATGACGGAGATGTGTTCAATTTTGTTTAGTAGTCTGAAAACCACTTGGGCCGATCTTTGACTAAAAATGACTGTGATAATGAACATTGTAGAATAGAAGAGTGTAAAAGTTGATTGTATGCAAATTACTTGCGCTGAATAGTATAAATATTCATGAATGGATGATTGAGACTAAATAAGGTAACATTTATGTCTTGTTGACATGTTACGTAAACGTACATACAAAATTATGCAATTGCAATTTAACCCAATATTGAAAATCATGCAATGTCAAAATTGTTTACACTCTGTGATAAGTGATGTATTGACTACCAAAGAACTTTAGTTGGACGATTTAATTCCGTTTGCTTAAAAATTATGAACTATATCTACTAAGTCGTCTAGAAATCGGTTTGGGCCACTTTCAGTATAACCTTGGAATATGTAGAATTCCCCGGGGGGGGGGGGGGGGCGCTCAACCTTTTTTTTAGGTAGGGGTGTGCCGCCCAGGGTCTCAAAAAGGGGGGCTACAGAACTGAAATGAGTGGATTTTATGACGAAATATAGGGAACTGATTTTTTTCAAAAAGTAGGTCTTGAGAACTGGCCTATAGTTCAATTTTGATTAACAAAAACGCACATTTTCGATGTTTTTGGGGTTTTAGAACGCCAAATTTGCGAATAATTAGGGCTTTGGAACGCCAAATTTCGCGATTTTTGAATTTTCTATAAAATTGGGGGTCTTAAGAACTGATGCAGGCTCAAAAGGGGTCATAAGAGCTAGCAGCAGAGGGTGAAAAAGGGGGTCTTCAGCGCGGCACATACCTATACCCTTTTCCAATGTCAGTGCCCCCCCGGTAGAATTCTACTTGTTTCAAGGCATAACATACAATCTTGTCTGTAGAAATTAAAATAGTTAGTGAACAACATAATTGTTTGTTAGATAGTTTTATTTCATAAATTATTAAATATATATAAATAAATAAACAATATCTTGATCACTTTCGTTCGCATCCATAAATAAAATAGCTCATGATTCCTCCTGACATGGTATGCCATCCTGAAACCACCGGCATAGACGAGATATGGAGCCAGTGGTTCAACGGGTATCTTCCATGTGCTAACAACTCGGGTACCACCATATTGTTGACAATATCAAGGTGGCGTTGAACATTTGGTTGGTGAGGAATCAAAGTCCAATCCCCAAAGATTCCTGCCCATTGCCCAAACAAGCAATTTCTGTCTGTTATGTGGGCGGTCATAAGCGAACTCTAGAGGAGGGTCAGGGTGATTCCTGTGCGCATATCTAAATGTCTGATGAGACTCGTACTGTCCATAGGAAAGATTGCTTCGTTTCCAATGAAAACATCACACATAAATCTTAACTGACGACCACTTAATAGCCACCTGTGTATATTGGAGCCTCTATGAACCATTGTCTAATAAGAGCGCTCTATTCCTATGTTCCGGGTTCGATTCCATTCATCATGTTCATCCCAAAGATTTATCCAAAGTGGACCAAATGATTTCATGACTAGACAATTGATAATATCTCTGCTTCCCAACCGACCACCGATTTCATTAAACAACACTTATTAAAAGAAGCTGATCAAATTAAAATTCGAGACACCAATTACTTTGGAATTATTATAAACAATTGTTTCTAAATTGTATAATTATTTTGGTTACAGTCTGTATATTGGTCAAATATGATGTGAACGAACGACCAGATCTTTTTCGGCCATTTGGTATGTAGATGGCATTCTTTCTAGCAGGCTCTTCATCGGGAAGACGGTTAATAATGTCCGAGGAATCTGGCGACTATTTACACGGTGGATTTAAGAGGCTCGATCTTGGTGGTGTTTGGGACATGATCCGTGATGCATTTGTTTTATATATGTTAACAACAGTAACAAAATGAATAGCAAAGTAGAATGAATGAATCACACCGTGAACATACGAGATGGTACCTGTTCAAGGTTAGCAAATGTTCCTTTTCAAAGGATTTGGTATTTAAATTAATCAAATAAAAAATGATTATTTTTAAGGAAACAAAAGAGAATAACAACAAAATATTTGTGCATTTTAAGGGGGCTGTGCACCTTCAGGTACAGCCTCCCTAAAACTGCCGTAACTTCTTTATTATTTATTAAATCTATATAAAAGTATACATTTTTTTGCAGAAAAGGGTTCAATGAATCCAAACATGATCATGAAATTGACCATTTTGGGAGAAAATGATAAAAAACACGTTTTTTGACCCATTTTAGGTTCTGCAAAGATAACTCAAAATATATTTTGTTAAATTTTATCTAACTAGTTTTATTCTATTCCTCATGCAATTCCCTAGGAATCGGTTTTTTTGTGGTTTTTTTACTTTATTATTTTTTGAATTATCGACCAAAAAGTGCCAAAAAATATGATTTTTTACCAAAAAACGTGATTTTCACGATTTTGGAGGTTCAATCATGTTTTTTAGCACTTTTTGGTCTATAATTCAAAAAATAATAAAGTTAAAAAAAAATTAAAAAAACGATTCCTAGGGAATTGCATGAGGAATATAATAAAACTAGTATGACACAATTTGGCAAAATATATTTTGAGTTATCTTTGCAGAACCTAAAATGGGTCAAAAAACATGTTTTTTTATAATTTTCTCCAAAATTGTCAATTTCATGATCATAGTTGGATTCATTGAACCCTTTCCTGCAAAAAAAATTATACTTTTATTAAGATTAAATGAATAATGAAGAAGTTACGGCAGTTTTACGGAGGCTATGCGAAGGTGCACATCCCCCTTAAATGATCAAAAACCGATGAAACTGGCGCAACTCATTATAAATTGCGTTAGGTACCCATATTATTATGCTTTGCACTAGGAAATATTATGTCACAGAAACAATGTAATTGTTTGTTATTTTGGTTACAATCTGTATACGAATGAGCACGTAGTATAATCTCCGTATACAGGTATATGATCATCATGATCATGGCGGGGATCATGGATACGGCCTTAATGTTAGTTATATTTCTTGATGGTATTTCCAAGGTAATTTACAAATTGAATCCAAAAATATCCCCACTGCGCACTGACCCAACACGGTAAACATAATACATGTAGGTACATGTAGTTATTATCACGATCATTACATCTCATCGTTTAAATTGTAAATAATGATAACGATAAAGTTCTATTTGTTTATATAGGTGGAAATTGAACAATAACTTCGAACAAATATTGCATGAGCTGTAGGGTTTATAATACACCACGAAAAAAATTGAGATACTTGTAAAATAATTTTGCAATTCCTCAATGTGACTACTGACTATTGCATCGTTGAAATACAATACCCTCGAATTTGTAATCCTTACTATTACAAAAGTTTGGTACCAACATATATCGCAATTTTAGAAGAAATAAATATCTGTTCTGCGGAGACAATAGTTAACTTATAGCTGGAAAAGTGTATGAACAGAAACAAGGGGCAATACAATCTCAGTATGACTTTTGATATCCTTCAAAAAACATTATATAAAGTATGGTAAAAGTCAGTGGTCACATACAGTAAACTTTCTATAATTGATACTTTGCACAGTCTGTCGTTCTGATTAAATATAATCTACAATTTTGATACGATCAAGCAAAATGAGTCTAAAGTCGAAAATATCTGAATTCTTGCAATGCTACATTTTGCAGAAAACCTTATTTTAAATGGACATCATTTTGTGGTCGCAAAATACGCATCAGATCAGTATGAATATCCCAAAATATGTTAGAAATAAGCTAATGACGTAAATAGCTTTTTGTGAAACTGTGCGAAGCCATGCTTATAATATATAAAGACAAACTTCACAAATTATGACACAGCTAAAGACAAACTATGAAACAGCAAAGGTGTATATGAACTGATGAACCTTTTCAAACCATGTTCACCACTTAAATAGATAGTTACAGACATACTCTTTGTAAGATGAACAAGTTATACACAACTGCATAATGTATAGGCCTCAGTATTCCATTAACTTCTTTTTCTTGTGGGACTGGTTATAACATGTTCTTTATACCAACAATCCAAAGTTCGCCATTGTTTTTAACCAACGTAAATAAATTAGACCAGTATAAATAGATTCAATCTTTGCGAAAAACTTGCAAACCGATGTTACAACCGATCAACATGATCAATGGAATGTAATACTTTTAGCAATTTTCTTTGTCTTTTACCTATTTGGAGGTGGTTCAGTTTGACCGTACTACTTTTAAGACGAACTCTAAGATGCCTAATTTTGAGCCAGGACACTTTGCACTACCTCTGGTTATAAACATAGATGTAGGAGATTTGCCTCCAGTTGGAGTCAAGTATAAACAATCGATACTTGAAAAGTATCTCAAATTGAAAACAAACGATCCACAGAATCCAGGGCGTGTTGAGCGTCCGGAGCGACACGCAATTAGACATCTTCTAGGACTTCTCGCAGCGAGATTAGAAAACTTTGACGAAGCTACGGAGTATTTCAAACAAGTGCTTTCTGAGGATCCATCTAATTTGAATGCGATAGCCAATTGCATATCATTGTGTGATACTTTGAACAAAGTCAAGGCCGAATCAAGTGAATACGCAGATAACTTGTATGAGCTCATGCATGAGGCGATTCCTAAAGGTAATGATGGAAATGATCAACAAGAACAAATTCAAGACATCGATTTGCAGAAGAGAAAAGCCAGATGTTTGGCGGAGCAAGCGTACGCGTTTGCCTTTGACATTTTTGATGACATCGAAGGCTATGAGCAATACATGCGAGCCCATGAATTATATACTCAGGCTATTGAATTAGCTGGGGAGTATGTGGATGACACTGAGATACAAGATTGGGAATTCGGAAATGCAATCGCTTGTCGAAAGGTTTGCCTTGGCCTTTTGAAAGCATCCAAACCGCATGTTAAATACTATGAGATTAGTCTGAAGTATTTCCATAAGATAACTGCAACCGGAAACGACGATATGAAATCAGAAAGCTGGCGACATATGGCAGAAATGTTTTTCGATGTGAGCAGAAATACGGACGAACGACCTCGTTATGTCATTGATAATCCAGAACTTGAGCCTTACTTTGAATGCCCTGTACAGTGCATAAAGAAAGCGCTTGAAATTACACCTGATCATCCCCAGCATTTAGCTCGGCTTGCCAAAATGATAAGTAACAAAAGAACTCGCGAAGCATATTGGGAGGCGTTACAGCTATTAAAGCGGTCCACTGAACTTGACCGATCGCGATGTAATCGATATGCGTTTGCTATACGTGGCGTCATCTATCTACAAATATATCGTGAACAAAGGTACGACAAAGAGGGACCTGTTCCTGATCGAGACCTTCTCTCTTCTGCTGAAAAGAACCTTGAAAAAGCTCTTGAACTTAATGTCAGCCCTGTTGAATATTCACATCTGGCGTCTGTGTGGCATGAAAGAGCAAGAGATCCAGGTCCAGATGGTAGTTTCTCCATGGATCCCAATTGCCAAATGTGTTTCGAAAAAGCGCTTGAATATCACGAGGAAGCAATCAATTGCAAGAAGGGAAATATGCGAGAAAACACTCACAGGTTCAAGGGTATTTGCTTGTTAGATTTCAAGAAGTATGATGATGCAATTGAAAGTCTCAAGAAAGCTTTAGAACTTGGATCGCAAAGAAAATCAAGCTCTCCATTTTATCATTTATTGAAAGCCTATTTTACCAAATATTCTGAACTAGGATCGAATGAATCGAGTGCAATACCTCCATGGTCAGAGATTGCAGACTGGGCAATGAAGGCAATAAAGATATACAGAGAGTCCATACAGAAACCAATACAGATGCTTTGGGATCGATTTCCAGAAAAGATGGGCATGTTTCTCTCCCACTGTAAGAACATGGATGATGCCGATGAGAAAGAGCGACTTATTACGGTATTTTCCCAGTACGGTCCTGGCCATGTGGCAAATAGAAACGGGTACCAACAAGTAGACAACACACCTGAAAATTGGCGGTGATCATTCTCCAGGTAATTATGTTTATGTTTATAAGAACACCTCCCCACCCTCTCACACTCACCCCGTTGTATGAATGGTTAGAAACGGGAACACACATACACTTTTTGTGGGGAATGTCGAGTTCGTACTATCAAAATGAGGACAGATACCTCACTTCCCTTACAAAACCAGATTGTATGTCACCAATTGTATCGTGAAGAATTATATCACATATAGCCTATCATATATGGTTGGTAACTATGCATTATGTAATTAGTCGTCATTATACCATAAACGCCCTCTATAAGGGTAGACAGTTAGTATTACCAGCGATTATACAATTATGGGATAAGAAACTCCCAAGACAAAACCCCGATTCTCTTGACCTTAATAGTTTGTCGCAACTGGTCAAGGTGGCGCGCTATCATTTCCAAATAGTTGGGGGCTAAGGGATTATTTGGTTCACATTACACCATATTTGGCCCATATATTGCTCATACCATACTCTTTTGATTTTTGATGGATGCCAAAATTGGAGCCGGCCAATTCCAATATGGCCGCCATACTGGGGGATAAAAATTCAAATTGCTTCAATTAAGCTGACAAGCACACCAAATCGTTTGTCTGAGCACAAGGATTCTAAAAATGTATATAATGTGTGGTTACTGAGATATTGAGCAAAACGTGAAGAGGTCGTTGAACATGCTCCGATTTTGACAAACGATATCTCAAATTGTTCGTCAGATCACAAGGGTTCAAGTAATGGTAGTTGTTACCACCTGGAGTCGTTTTTGTGCCTTATACAGGGTCAAAAGGTCACAATTCCTATATACGCCTATATACGCCCAAAAGCAAAGGTCAACGACCTTTTCACGTTTTTGCCCAATATCTCAGTAACCACACATCGGAAGTGGGGCAAACTATACATTTTTAGAATCCTTGTGCTCAGACAAACAATTTGGTGTGCTTGTCAGCTTAAAATTATAAAACTCACCAACTAATTGTTTTCAATTTGTTTTAGGTTATATAAATAGTATTGATACACGTTTAGACAAATTATGAATAGTTTTTAAACGCATACCAAATCGCTTTTGAGACTCTCCCTCCGTTCCAACTCGAGCTGATTCCGTCTTTGTGTTCCCAAAATAATCCCATGACGTAGGCGAGGGTTTACAAGGCCAGTTAATGCCTTGATAAAAAAACCATTTGAATCCTGTTGTTTGTACCACAGGAATCAACGCATGAAGAGGAATCAATCTATACACATCTACATAAGACAAGGATAAGATCACCTCGTAGTTTTTGTCGCTCCGGACGAGCCATAACACCATGAATCAAAGCCGCATTCCTGTACATATCAAATATCTGAAGGGCAATAATGACATTTAAGTAGAGATATGTCCTTGGCAAATGAACATTGACCTGATCATTAACAACATTTTAAGAAATATATATGAACTTGAAGACGATACGACGATCAAAAGATATATTTTCAAATACATCGTGTATCTCAACGTTTTCAATGTATTTGTCTGGAAATTTAAGAGATTAATTTCAGGTAGGCCTACTCTTTCTGATTTTTAAAATATAACGAATGGGTTTACTTCATTACAAGATTATCTAGTGGAGCAAAATTGATCATAAATACTGACTCGCGGTGATCAAACTTTAAAACATTATCTTGCTAGTTTTATATGATGGTATAATTATATACCTTTTATTTAAGGAATCCAAAAAAATGACTTCTCAGGTCACACACACCTATAAAATACTTATGTTTGGCATCATCATTTTTCTTGAAGTAACATTTATATACGAGTACTACAATAGAACCAACGAGGTGATGTTTTTAAATGTGATGGGTATATTGAAAACAAGAAGACTTATGGCCAATACCGTTAAACTTCATCTATAAGCACCCATTGACTAATAGTTAATAAGCAGAGAATAGATAAAAAGGTATGAGCGCCCTCTATAGATCTAGAGAAATTATCACGAATTTGTTTAGTGTATTCGATATTCAATAATATAAAGCCTGTATTACTCTCTAAATAATTTCATGGACAGACGAATTGCTCAATTGGTAAAGCGCCCGGTAAAGCGTCAACTTCAGTATCACGAGGTTGGTGGATCAATTCTCAACTACACCTTTTGCAATTTCTTTTGAAATCCAAGTGATATAGAAATTAATGCAAACTTGAATGTAAAATGATTACTCAATTATACTAGCTTTATTGTTATTTTTCAAAAAACAAGCGCATAATTAATTTGATTGTATAAAGTAATGATCTTAATAGTCCAACCTTTTTATAAGCTAAAACACATTTATACTACAAATTAACCACAGCAAAATGTATTCATTGGCTTATTTTAAATGTTTCACACAGTAATACAAACGTTTCCTTCATCATGATTTAAGGGCAAATTATGATGATGCATATTAGGTTGGTAGATCAAGTTAAGCAACAAAATGAAAGTAACTATGCAAACCACTATAATCCTGGTCTCACAATGAATGAATAGGTGAATGAATGGATGGCTATTAAATCAATTTATTTCCAATAAGATAGAGGGCCGTCCATTTATACCGACCCATCAATTATACATGTAGTTATAAAACAGTATCTGACACAGCAGTCTCGTTTAGATCAATTGGTTAAGCCGGCAGTTAGGGCAATTGTGATCGCAGGTTCCAGATGACAATTCCTGGTTCGAATCTCACTTCAAGACTTCTTCTTTTGGAAAGTTTATAAATATTTACGGTGTATATCAAATTCTTAACTTTGTTTTTACCATGAATAAATAGTGAATCTATCTTTGTCTTTAATGTGGGTTTTCCCTTTTTTTCCCTCTCTTTCTACTATTTTTAATTTTAATTTTAATGTTATCACAATCGTTTATAAATAGTACAAACATTTAAATCAACCTCAACGACTTAGTATTTTTGTGAAGACATGCATGGATGGAGTACAATGAGACAATACGTTGATTACAATTCACTGCTTTTCAGTTCTGCTACTTATGGTTTTGGCCATTGTTGGTTCTAGATGACAATTCCTGATTGAGTTTATAGAGACACATACATGTACATGTACATGTATATGGTTCACAGTTGATCGAGCATGTAGCATGTCTATCGAATTTGGGGCAGAGGACTTCTTTAGTGATATAGACACAGTTTCGTAATTCTAAAACTAATCCGTTATAAATCAATAACACGTGGCCACTATACTACCATTTACATGAATGTAATGCATGACCTTCAATACCACGTGAGCTGCTCAAACTATGACATGTTCATTAGGCAATCCGTCAAACGTGTGTATTATAGTTCCGAAAAACTTAAACAGACTTAAAAAGATAGTGCCGTAAATAAGTCCTTCGCGTGATTTCTTTTATTATTTCCACTCAGTTTTGTTTTATTTGTTTTGTGCTTTGTGTTTCTCCAAGAATAGGTATGGCACAAACGTGTAATATCGCGTTTCGAATCAATGAGGACAACAGGCAAACAGTCAAAACGTTATTGACTGGCCATGGCTTGCGTGTCCAGTTTGATTACATTTTGTTTCATTTAAAAATATATATATATATAAAAAAAACCAACGAAAAAGATAGATTCCTTGTTCATTCATGATAAAAATAAAACACTGTCAAGAATTTGAAAATTATGACCTTTCCAAAAGAAGAAGTCTTGAAGTGAGATTCGAACCAGGAATTGTCATCTGGAACCCGCTATCACAATTGCCCTAACTGCCGGCTTAACCAATTGATCTAAACGAGACTGCTGTGTCAGATACTGTTTTATAACTACATGTATAATTGATGGGTCGGTATAAATGGACGGCCCTCTATCTTATTGGAAATAAATTGATTTAATAGCCATCCATTCATTCACCTATTCATTCATTGTGAGACCAGGATTATAGTGGTTTGCATAGTTACTTTCATTTTGTTGCTTAACTTGATCTACCAACCTAATATGCATCATCATAATTTGCCCTTAAATCATGATGAAGGAAACGTTTGTATTACTGTGTGAAACATTTAAAATAAGCCAATGAATACATTTTGCTGTGGTTAATTTGTAGTATAAATGTGTTTTAGCTTATAAAAAGGTTGGACTATTAAGATCATTACTTTATACAATCAAATTAATTATGCGCTTGTTTTTTGAAAAATAACAATAAAGCTAGTATAATTGAGTAATCATTTTACATTCAAGTTTGCATTAATTTCTATATCACTTGGATTTCAAAAGAAATTGCAAAAGGTGTAGTTGAGAATTGATCCACCAACCTCGTGATACTGAAGTTGACGCTTTACCGGGCGCTTTACCAATTGAGCAATTCGTCTGTCCATGAAATTATTTAGAGAGTAATACAGGCTTTATATTATTGAATATCGAATACACTAAACAAATTCGTGATAATTTCTCTAGATCTATAGAGGGCGCTCATACCTTTTTATCTATTCTCTGCTTATTAACTATTAGTCAATGGGTGCTTATAGATGAAGTTTAACGGTATTTTGCTCCACCATCTGACCATCCAGGTCCTATTGCATAAAACGTAAGGGGAGTTATTCATAAGTTCTCAACTCTTCTTAGGAAGATTGTTTAAGAATGTTTGAGTTGATCATGATATATAGACCCTCGGTCAAGCTTTAAAACATGACACCTCAGATTAATCTGAACTTTGATGTAATAGGGCCCCAGATCTTCAGTTTTTTGACCCAGTTTTTGATGCGCTGCATAAAAACCACATAGCCTTAAATCTGTATTACTATCTTCAATTCAGTAGATATCTATACTGTTTTATAATCCTATCGTTTTCATTATCTATAATTTATCTTCAGTAGATAAATACTGGATCTATAAACTTAGTCTTTATTTTGTGTTGCTATCAGTATATATAATCACTGTAATATAATCCTATCGTTTTTATTGTATTGCTATCAGTAGATACATGTATAATCACTGTAATCTGTAATATAATCCTACCGTTTTCAATCTTTATATTCTATCTTCAGTAGATATACATATACATGTTGCACTATTGCTATCTTCAGTAGAAATTAACACTGTATTATAATTACAGTATTACTGTATTATAATCCTATCGTTTTCAATATCTATAATTTATCTTCAGTAGATACATACTGGGTCTATAAACTCAGTCTTTATTTTGTGTTGCTATCAGTATATATAATCACTGTAATATAATCCTATCGTTTTCATTGTATTGCTATCAGTAGATATAATCACTGTAATCTGTAATATAATCCTACCGTTTTCAATCTTTATATTCTATCTTCAGTAGATATACATATACATGTTGCACTATTGCTATCTTCAGTAGAAATTAACACTGTATTATAATTACAGTATTACTGTATTATAATCCTATCGTTTTCAATATCTATAATTTATCTTCAGTAGATACATACTGGATCTATAAACTCAGTCTTTATTTTGTATTGCTATCAGTATATATAATCACTGTAATATAATCCTATCGTTTTCATTGTATTGCTATCAGTAGATATAATCACTGTAATCTGTAATATAATCCTACCGTTTTCAATCTTTATATTCTATCTTCAGTAGATATACATATACATGAACCACGGACCTCCAGTACCCGGGCCCAGATCCTAGCCACAACACCACGTCTGTCAGTCGACACGAGGCGAGTATATTCGCCTCGTTATATAGCGTGGGTCCGTTTTGTAGCCCAAAAACCTGCACGCCGGGTTATAAAAACATGTTTTCCGCCCAATTGCCGTATGGTGTAGTAGAGTTAGGGTTAATGAATATAAATTATCACGATTTTCTTTTTTTGATTCGGCTGTTGTGTTGTGATGTTCGTGATTTATTTTTACAAAACGATTGACTATAATAGTATTATAATAATTATCCTGGCGCCCCGGGAAATCCAAGTTATTTTGTTGCATTTTTGAATTTGTCAAAAATTACGTATTTCTCGTAATTAATAAACATTGGAATTTAAATTAAATTATAAATTATGATATTTTTTCCTTTCAATTTTTTTTTCTCTCCATAAACTTCACCACATATCGCTCACATAACGTCTCGGTGATTTCCTTCCAGAAACAACACACTAGTGATCCTCTTGCCGACTTCCACAAAATTCAACAGATCCATTCCAAGTCTTCTCATCCTTTTGACACTAAAAACACTTGTCCACCCAGTTTTTTAGAAGACCTTGTTTCCCTTCAAAATGGACATGGGCGGGTCTGGTTTAAAGCCCACGATATAATTCCGCATTCTTTAACACTGTAGTATAACCCATAGTTTCCAATCTTTATTTGTACATTCAGTGAAATAAACACTGTACTTTTAACCCAATCTTCAATCTTGGGTGCTCCCTTATGGATATGTATTATAATCCCATCGTCTTCAATCTGTATTGCTATCTTCACTGTACTAGATATTAACGCTGTACTATAAACCCAGTATTTGTGTTAATTCTTGTTGCTGTTTTCAATAATGTTGATAATAATTTTGCTTCCTTATGGATATGAACACAGTATTATAATCCACAGTAGTCTATCGGTATTGGTATTTTCAGTAGATATTAAAACTGTACCCAGGCATTAAACATTATTGCAAATAAGTAGATAATAAACACTGTACTATAGATGAGGTGACCGTTGTTTACATCAAATGTTTATCAACAAATGCAACGGTCGCAGCCGGGGTCGAAGGGACTGGACTGTCGATACCGCTTGAGGGAACAACATAAACTGCGCCAATAAAGTATCTAAACACTTACAAATGGTCAGATTTATCGGAACCTGAAATAGTATGCAAAAAAATAATTAATTAATTCGAGTCACAGTTATCTTCTGCGCATTTTGACACCTCTTTTGTTGCGCTACGATGTTGGCGGATTTATGGGTACTTGAGTGGCTTAAGGTCGAATTCAAAAGTTGCAAAAGCTCCTATTCACCCTAATTCCAGAAGGGAACTCACACAAGCATCACACACAGACAAAATCAAGACAAAAGACACCAATTTGTTCTGTTTACTTATCCATGACAATTAGGCCTAATGATTGATTAATTATTGAGTTATGCCTCCCATCTCCGACCCTTTTGTTTTATTATTGACAATTAATGCTGATGTTCATCGCAATCGATTTATCCAACACGCGACAAACAAATCATTTATAAAAGGCGGGCAAAAATAATGCTGATCTTATTCGTCACAGTAACGCGCTTGCTTGAATAGGGGCTTTTGTAACTTTTGAATACGACCTTAAGCCACTCAAGTGCCCATAAATCCGCCAAAGAACATCGTAGCGCAACAAAAGAGGTGTCAAAATGCGCAGAAAATAACTGTGAATCGATTTATTTTTTTTATTTTTTTTGCATACTATTTCAGGTTCCGAAAAATCTGACCATTTGTAAGTGTTTAGATACTTTATTGGCGCAGTTTATGACCACAACACTGTCCGCTACGCCGTATTGCCCTTTATAATACTTCGGCGCGAGTTTTAAAATCACCTTTAAAAGGTCCTAAACAAAACAGGATGCGCGCGCAAACTGCCGGGCAAAGAACAGTGGCAACTAGCCACGTTTTGTTCGGTGTGACGTCACCTGTCACCCCATCTGTAAACCAGTCGTTAATTGTTATTGCAATCTTCAGTAGACAATGTGTTTAGATTAAAACCGCATTTAATACATATGTATACGTGCGAGAATACGGGCGAATAAGGTTATGTTAGCGTAATCATTCCTTCCCCAAAATGTTATTATTTGTCTGCATGTTTTGGTGTACATTGTGGCACACTGGAATTGCATGTATATCATTACTTACAATATATGTACAGTACATTGTCGTAGAATTAATCAAATCGTATTGTAAATCTGTTCTCTGTATATTCAAATTCAACTACAAAATACATCTTTGTAATTTATATAATAACCACAAATAGTTACTTTGGGTCCAAGGCATATCACCCTATAGAAATATTTAATAATTTTCAGTTCTGCCATTATAGCTTAACACCTGTGTATATGGTCTTCCCCTACGAATATCACATTAACGTTTGAATGTTTCACATGGAGATTTACTTCACATTTGTAGAGGTCAATAGGGAGCACCATCAATTAAATACAAAATTATTACAAAATTTGATAAATTAATGTAATTAATAAACGGAATTTGTCATTGTTTATTAGATTATTTATTTCTTGCATACCTGTCCATTTTACTGTATCTTTGAAACTCCTGGGTTTAAATCACATTTTGAATATGAAGAGTCTCAATGAAATTTGATAACGAACCGATTTGACCTTTGATGATCCAGGATTACTTTCTTGGATATATTTTCTGTAATATTCACCACCAAAGGTTATAAAAATTTAAAAAAGGATTTAACCCAGGAAAAATTGGAAGCTGTATCTTTGCCAATATTACGGTGACCAGAAACTCATTTGTTACGCGCCTTTCACGTCAATCCGACATGGATAACGTGACAATACCACATAATGTATCTAATGATGAGGATGGTTTAGCATATTCAGTAGGAATCCAGCGGACACTGCCTTATCGAAGCAGAATGATCATAGCTACAAACTCGCGAACATTTTGCGTGATCTGTCAGATCATGCAAACGACTCCTGTTGTAGACTGTGAGTGCTATTGTTAGATAGGTTTTATACAATAATACTTTTCTTCCGCTTAGGGACCGTTCATAAATACTTTGGTGGGGGGGATAATTTCATTTTTGGTATCAACACTTTTTTGACGCCCCCCCCCCCCCCCCTCGCCATGCCACAAACTTTTTTGACCACCCCCCCCCCCCCCCTCTCGCCATGCCACAAACTTTTTTGACCGCCCCCCCCCCCCCCCCCCTGTATTACTGCCTGCACCTGAAACTTTCTTGTCCCCGTTCATTGTTATCAAGTTCAGAGAACATAGATATGATATCTTTTATGGGCAGGTTGTAGAATCTAGAGTGAATCAGAACTCCCACTTCAATTCCAGGGTATCTTTGGTTTAGTGCCATGGTCTTTATTCCCCTGAATAACTTCGCATATTTATGCACGGATCTCTATTTTTGAAACCAATTAGGACGTCGCTCCAATTATATATCCTGGCTTTAAATATGTTTTTGCTATTGACATGAATTTGCCCTTCATTCTTTTTTAGGTGAACTAGTACATAAAAAGGTACATAGACATTTGCGCGCGTAGCGCGGCAAAAATTAGCTATTTTTACTTTGATTTATGAACGTTCCGTAAATAATGTGCTGCATACAGGTAAAGCAGGTGTTACTGCTACAAGCGGCAAGCACAAAGCACAAGACGCCGAACAGTACACAATAATTACTGTTTTACAATTGCTATGTCATGTCTTATAATTCGGAAAGTATCATACCATCACTGCATAACCCTGTTTAAGAATGTACAATTTACATGCATGCTATACGATTTCATGAATCCGTGTAATGACTAATAAAGTGCTGTAAACATTGCGCAATTTGAATTATAAATCTGTTGACGAAATAATTGTGTTATGACGTGTTTCAACAGTACAAAGCGAGCTATTGAATGCACAGTGATACAGGGAGTATCAACAACAAATTGTCCTTTTCTTTGAGCGTCAGGAGCCTCTAATCCCGCCTCTAATCTGTCTGATATAACACGGTGGATCAGGGTGTGACAAGCCCGGGGGGATTACTTTCGCCAAAATCGTACGTGGATGTGCCTGCCGGACTTTGAAAATGTGACTTTCTCTATACCTATTTTTTGGCCAATTTCCCACCCATCAATATATCAATTTTGTTAGAAAAGCACCCAATTTTGCACAAATTGGGCGCTTTTTACAAAAAAAATGCCTCAAAATACACCCAATGTATGCCAATTGGGCGCTTTGGTCTGTGATGAAAACCACCCCATCGCTATACCAATTTTTGCGAAAAGGCACCCCAAAAGGCAGGCACATATACGTATACCATATCAATGTGAGAACACCCCCCCCCCCCCCCCCCCCCGGGTGACAAGTAACCAGTAACAAAATCAATGGCAAACTGGAATGAATGAATCACACCGTGAACATACGAGATGGTCCCTGTTCAGGGCTGGAAAATGTTCCTTTTCAAAGGATTTGGTATTTATTTAAGCATTATCAAATAAACAAAATATTATTTTTAAGGATACAAAACTAGGAATAACAACAACGACATGTATTTGCTCATATGTCCTTATGAAAATACAAAACCAATCAGTTCAAGTATTACAAATAAACATTGTTATACGCTCAAAAATCGGTGAAACTGGCCAAATTCATCATAAACCCCAACTAAATTGCGTTAGGTACACACTTATTATTTGTTATGCGCTAGGAAACAATATGTCACAGAAACGATATAATTTTGTGTGATTTTGGTTCTAGGCTACGAAAAAAAGGAAACCTCGGGCAAACGAACCTCTCAGGTCGGGTCGGTCGGTCGAGCTTTTTCTTATTTTCTCTCGAAAATGACCGACAAATCTGGTTCAAAAAATTCGCCGATTTCTAAAAAAATGGGTCGGTTGGGCCCGTACAACAGAGTTACTTTTTTCGCCACCTTACTGTCTGTATGAGAATAAGCAAGTATCTTCTCAATTATAATCATGAAATGCTTCCATGTTATGGTATTTTCAAGGTCATTTACAAATTGATCCCAGGAGAATTCCCTACTGCGCACTGACACATAACATACTGATGGTAAAAATATAATGTTATCATTACATCTTATCGTTTAAATTGTAACAATAGTACATATGTTATGATAACGATTAAGTTATATTTGTTTATATCATGCTTTTAAGAGCTATAAATGCACCAAAATAATGTTGAACTATATGTGGCGGTTCTCGGTTTATGCGGTCCGTGGTTTGCGCTCGTTGAAAGACGCATATGAGGATCCTATCGGATTCGGAATCGTACCCGACGGCTGCGTCAAGTTGGCATTGTGACGCAACATGAAAGAGGCAGAGTTTGAATAAGTCGGTATGTGTTTGTGTAAATAGTCAATACAACTGATGTGTATGTAATCAAATTGAGTACGGTAATAGTTTTTAATAATGTTGAAAGTGTTGGTAGTGTTTTCATGAATGTGCAGAATGCTAATCTTAGGCAAATGTGATGATAATGACCATTTTAGCAAAACCAAATTTACCGTGTGTAAATCCCATTTGAATGGCGAAAAACGCGGCCAGTTTATAACACTTGCCACCGTTTGCTTATTTATCAGTCGATTACTTTCCTTTTTGGGAGGATAAACTAGTTTAACAACGCTCTATACAAACAACAACAATTATGTGCTTCAATGCACGCATCAAGGTCAAATGGCCGTTTCAAATCGTGCACAATCTTTTTTGATTCACCCTGTATAGGCCAAAATTTGAAATGTTCGCCAAAAAAAACAAATATCGGAATTTCACCCGGTTTTTTGCTTATCATGCTTATAAGAGGGGAAATGTTGTTCACAAAAAACCGTATACTATAAGATTCAGGACCATATACTTTTTTCAAAATGGCGATTTAAACAAAAATAAGGTGGCAACCCCCCCCCCCCCCCTACATTCGGACTTTGACGGCTTACCCTACCCCCGGGAAAGGTGGTACCCTCAATTATTTTCGTTTTAGCGCAATCGGCGAACCCCCCCCCCCCCCCCCCTCCACCCCGCCCCCTTAGGAGGACGAGTATTTGTTTTGATACTGTCGCTGTATGACATAATTCATGATGGTCATTGAAAGGGCAGTCTAAATGTAATTAATATCATCTTCTTCTCAATGTGCTTTTCCCTATATTGCATGATATATAAGAAATGGCGGAAACAATGTACTTTAGGTCCCAGATACTGGTATACGAGAATCGTTCAATACTGGAACATGAAAGTTGCCAGTATCGCTCGATATTGGTACGATTTTACTGTTCCAGTATCGTAGCGATACTGGAACGTTTTTATGTTCCAGTATCGTCCGATACTGGTACACGTGTTACCAGTGTAGCTTGTCCCAGTATTGAACGATACTGGTACTTAATTTTTTTCTCCATTATCGCCCGATACTGGTACATTTTATATTGCCCAGTATCGTCCGATACTGGAACACTGACTTTGTACCAGTATTGTGTTCCAGTATCGGGCTATACTAGTACAGTCCAGAATCTGGAACCTAAAGTACACTTTTTCCGAAATGGCAGTTCGTCTCCTGCGGTGACTCATGCGAAATCTATTATTATACAGCAGGAAATTACACATAGTATTGCAACATAAACTTCGACAAATATTGCATGAGCTGTAGGGCTTATACTCCACGACATAAAAAATTGGAATGCTTGTAAATTAATTTTGAAATTCTTCAATGTGACTATTGCATCTTTGAAATGCATTAATTTAGAAACTGGCTGTACCCTCGAATTTGTAATCCTTATTTTTACAAAAGCTTGGTACCAAAATATTCTATAGACGTTATTCATAATTGGCGCATTTATGTCAAAAGAGGGCCGTGCTATCTAACTGAGCATGCTCTGAGCACGAGGCTAACGATGTAGCCGAGACGAGAGTGATGTAGCTTTTGAATGTGGTGAACTTTGCACTAATCATAAAAAATGCTTCATACTTCTGAGATGTTCAATATTTGACCTTATTACATTCGTAAAATAAACTTGAAAGTATAAACTATCTAATCCACTAGTTTGAAATGAAATGTTTGCTGTAACCGACACTATCTAGGAAAATGTAGAAGTTCACAGTTCATTACATTGCAGTAAAAGTACGAGATTGTATGTTTATCGAGTATTGTTCCCTCTTTAGACATGAAATCGCCATTTATGAATAACGTCTATAGGGGTTCACTATCTCAAATTGGAAGAAGAATACATCTGTTTTGTGGAGACAATTAGCTGGAAAAGTTTATGAACAGAAACAAGGGGCAATACAATCTCAGTATGACTTTTGATATCCTTTAAAAACATTCTGTTCATATAAGGGTAGATGGAAAAGGTCACTGGTAACATACAGTAAACTTTCTATAATTGTTACTTTACATAGTTTGTTGTTCTGAATGAACATAATCTACAATTGTGATACGATCAAGAAAAATGAGTCTGAAGTCGAAAATATCAGTTTTTGCAATGCTAAATGCTAAATTAAACAATGTTCACCACTTTAATAGATAGTTACAGACATACTCTTTGTAAGATGAGCAAGTAATGCACAAGGTATAGGCCTCAGTATTCCAGTAACTTCTTTTTCTTGTGGATTGGGTCTTTTTATGCATAGAGTATAACATGTTCTACCAACAATCCAAAGTTCGCCATTGTTTTTCAACACAAACCAAAGTTCGCCATTGTTTTTCAACACAAACCAAAGTTCGCCATTGTTTTAAACCAACGTATAATTAATATAAATAGCTTCCATCTTTGCGAAAATCTTGCAAACCGATGTAACAACCAATCAATATGATGTTATATCTTTAGCGATTTACTTTGTCTTTTACCAGTTTGGAAGTGGTTCAGTTTAACCGTCCTTCTTTTAAGACGAACTCTAAGATGCCTAATTTTGAGCCAGGACACTTTGCACTGCCTCTGGTTATAAACATACATGTAGGAGATTTGCCTCAGGTGAGAGTCAAGTATAAACAATCGATACTTGAAAAGTATCTTAAATTGAAAACAAACGATCCACAGAATCCAAGACGTGTTGAGCGTCCGGAGCGACACGCAATTAGACATCTTCTAGGACTTCTCGCGGCGAGATTAGAACACTTTGACGAAGCTACGGAGTATTTCAAACAAGTGCTTTCTGAGGATCCATCTAACTTAAATGCGATAGCCAATTGCAAGTCATTATGTGAGACTTTGAACAAAGACAAGGAATTAAGTGAATATGCAGACAACTTTCATCCCCATGAGCTCAAGCATGAGACGATTTCTAAAGGTAATGATGGAAATGATCAACAAGAACAAATTCAAGACATTGACTGGCAGAAGAGAAAAGCCAGATGTTTGGCGGAGCAAGCCTACGCGTTTGCCTTTGACATTTTTGATGACATCAAAGGCTATAATCAATATATGCAAGCCCATGAATTATATACTCAGGCTATCGAATTAGCTGGGAAGTATGTGGATGACACTGAGATTCAAGATTGGGAATTCGGAAATGCAATCGCTTGTCGAAAGGTTTGCCTTGGCCTTATGAAAGCATCCAAACCGCATAGCGAATACTATGAGATTAGTCTGAAGTATTTCCATAGGATAACTGCAACCGGAAATGACGATATGAAATCAGAAAGCTGGCGACATATGGGTGAACTGTTTTCATGGGTTGTCGATGTGAGCACAAATACGGTAGAACCACCTCGTTATGTCCGTGATAATCCAGAACTTGAGCCTTACTTTAAAAACCCTGTACAATGCATACAGAAAGCACTTGAAATTACACCTGATCATCCCCAGCATTTAGCTCGGCTTGCCAAAATGATAAGTGAAGACAAAACTTACGAAGCATATTGGGAGGCTTTACAGCTATTAAAACGATCCACTGAACTCGACAAATCGCGATGTAATCGGTATGCGTTTGCTATACGTGCGGCCATTTATCTAGAAATATATCGTAAACAAAAGTACGCCGATGAGGATCCTGATCGAGACCTTCTCTCTTCTGCTGAAAAGAACCTTGAAAAAGCTCTTGAACTTAATGTCAGCCCTGTTGAATATTCTTATCTGGCGTCTGTGTGGCATGAGAGAGCAAGAGATCCAGATGGTAGTTTCTCCATGGATTCCAATTGCCAAGCGTGTTTCAAAAAGGCGCTGGAATATCAGGAGGAAGCAATCAATTGCAAGAATGGAAATATGCGAGAAAACACTCACAGGTACAAGGGTATCTGCTTGTTAGATTTCAAAAAGTATGATGCGGCAATTGGAAGTTTCAAGAAAGCTTTAGAACTTGGATCGCAAAGAAAATCAAGCTCTTCATTTTATCATTTATTGAGAGCCTATTTTACAAAATATTCGTACCTTGGATCGGATGAATCGAATGCAATACTTCCATGGTCAGAGATTGCAGACTGTGCGTTGAAGGCAATAAAGACATACAGAGAGTCCATACAGAAACCAACACAGCAGCTTTGGAATCGATTTCCAGAGAAGATGGACATGTTTCTCTCCCACTGTAAGAACATGGATGATTCCGATGAGAAACAGCGACTTATTACGGTATTTTTACCGGAAAGATCCCAGTACGGTCCTGACCATGTAGCCAATAGAAGCGGGTACCAACAAGTAGACAACACGCCTGAAGATTGGCGGTGATCATTCCCCAGGTAATTATGTTTAAGAATACCTCACCCACCCTCTCACACCCACCCCGTTTTATAAAAGGTGAGAAACGGGAACACACATACACTGTTTGTCGGGAATGTCGAGTTCGCACTATCAAAACGATGACAATTTCCTCACGTTCCCTTACAAAACCAGATTGTATGTTACCAATTGTATTGTGAAAAATTATATCACATGTAGCATATCCAATATGGTTGGTTAACTATGCATTATGTAATTCAAGAATTATACCATTAACGCCCTCTATAAGGGTAGACAGTTAGAATTACCCCCCTCTTGGTCAGGAACAAATTGGAAATCGGTGATATCATCGAATGCAAAACTGTTCTCATCAGTTTCACAGAGTGGGGTGAGAAAATGTTTCCAGTTCACACTTTTTCAAACGTCCGGACAAACCAGACGACGCTGGAAATTGGCCAACTCGTATTGGTTTAACACGTACTCGCGGATACCCATCGAAAAAAGTATAAAAAGCACTTTTCTAGTTAGGCTATAATTAAATTAAATAATCCCATAACCAACTCCAGTATAGTGTCCTTTCTTTACATTTTTGCAAGTTAAAATAACAGTTCTTGAAGTTCTTATTTTTAATTAGTTACGTGTCTAGCTCGAAATTTTATATTATGCATTACAATTTTGAGGCGAAATGAGAAAAGAAAGAGATAGTAACAGCCAAAATATGTAATACTTGGCGCTATAATTCTGGCCTTATGATATAATGTTATGATTATTGGGGAAATAATGACAATTTAATAATTGTGCACCACTCGTATTCACATCATCTAGCAGCGTGGCCGCGGATACAGTACTGGACTGGAGTTTCTGCGGAGTGTGTTCAACTCTCGCGCTGGTCACTGTTCTTTCTTTGTCTCTTTTTTTTGTCACAGATTACGTTCACATAAACATTGTAATTTTGATTTATATTAAGCAAATGCATTTTTTCTACTAAAACTATGAAATTTGAAATAAAACTGCAACCCCACACATCCCCACAGGAGCCATGCAAAATTTATTGAGCGGATACGGTCTTTTATATCACACAAAAGACAAATGAAAATTACGATGTTTCGTTGATCGGAAATCTTCCCAAAAAAGAAATTCGCATTTTTAAACGACAATCTAAATGAGATTCCATTACGTATTCGCAATCTAAGGAAGAAGATAGGTAATGAATGTCAGCTATATGATAAACACATGATCTTTCTTAAGGATTGTTTCAACAGGCTGTTATACGAGTCATGAAAACACTTTCCGTTCATTAGTAGCTAAAATTATAAAACTCAATAACTAATTGTTTTGCAATTTGTTTTAGGGGAAATCAATTTAGTATTGAAACACGTTTAGACAAATTATGAACAGTTTTTAAACGCTTACCAAACCGCTTTGATACCCTCCCTCCATTCCAACTCCAGCTAATTCCGTCTGTGTGTTCCCAAAATAATCTCATGACGTAGGCGAGGGTTAGTAATGACAGAACAAGTTAATGCCTTTATAAAAACTATTTGAATCCTGTTGTTTGTACCACAGAAATCAACGCAATGAAGAGGAACCAATCTATTCACATCTACAGATGACAAGGATAAGATCACCTCGTATTTTTGCTCGCTCCGGAAGAGAGCATAACACCATGAATCAGAGCCGCCTTCCTGTCAAATACCTTAAACATTTTAAAGGGCAATAATGACATTTAAGTAGAGATATGCCCTTTGTACATTGACCTGATCATCAACAGCATTTTACATATGAGCTTGGAAAGACGATAAAAAAAACAGATTTTCAGACAAATACATCATATATCTTAACGTTTTCAATGTATTTATCTGGATTCTTAAAATATAAGGAATGGGTTTACTTCATTACAAGGTTTTCTAGTGGAGCAACAAAATAGTGACTCCCGGTGATCAAACTTTAAAACATTATCTCCCTAGTTTTATATGATGGTATAGGCCTATATAAAGGAATCCAAAAGAAAAATAGAAATAGAAATTATGTATATTAACTTCTCAGGTCACACACAGCTATAAAAGGTCTATGTTTGGCATCATCACTTTCCTTGAAGTAAAATTTATATATGTAACATATACCAGTACTATGTTAAAACCAACGAGGTGATGTTTTAAAATGTGATGAGTATATCGAAAACAGGAAGACTCATGGCCAATATTTTGCTCCACTATAATAATAATAATCAACATTTATAAGGCGCCTTTCCAGGAGATGATCAAAGCGCCATTGAACCGCCATGCGCGTGATGAGGGCCGTGAAAGCGACTACTACGAGCGCTGCAACTGGCTGCCTCATATACGATGAGGGTTTTGAAGAGGTAACAGACCCGGGATGATCCCCTACTCTTAACGATAAAGTCTCTGCCTATTTTTAACCTATTTCAGGGTGAAGCGTCTGAATACACAGGACCAACGGCTTTACATGACTTTCCGAACCACGAGACAATTGTTGGGGAAATACATGTAAAACTTACTTAGATAAACTTACCAAACTTCAAAAATGGGCAATAAGGACAATTTCCAATAGCCATTACAGATGTCATACTAGGCCTCTGTTAAGAAACACAACATCTTAAATATTGAAGACATGTATTCTCTCGAACTAGGTGTATTTATGTATAAGTATTCCGTGAATGAGTTGCCTAATGCATTTAATAATTATTTTACAAAACGTTTTGACATCCACAACTACCAAACAAGACATGTGAATGACCTTAATTTAACCAAGAACAAAAAAACATTTTCTGACCATTCTGTCCGTACGGGCGGTCCCATTATTTGGAACTCTCTTGAAGAAAAAATTAAAAACTCCAAGTCTGTTAAGCAATTCCGTAAACAATTAAAAAGAAATCTCAAATCAAAATACAATTAAGTTCTTTTTCGTGCACTGCCCCTCTGCTTAATCTAAAACTATTATCTTAAATTATTTTTGGATTTTTCGAGCACTGTCCTTTGTCTATTAGTCGCTGTTGTTGATGTTATAACATTATTTTTTTCTCAAAGGGAAATTTCAAGCCTTTTTTGCCTTCCTGCCTTTTCCTCCATATTGTCCTATAGTTGTATTTTGTTTGTTATCTGTTTGCTTTGTTTGAATATTGTTGATGTTTTGTAAATGTTGTTATATGGAAATAAATGATTGATTGATTGTGACTAAGTACCTTGCCCAAGGGTACAAACACGTTGACCTCAGCGGGGCTCGAACTCACAACCCTATGATCGTGAGACCAGCTTCGATCCGCTGGACCACACGCGCTCTCGAGGTCCTATTGCATAAAACGTAAGAAGAGTTATTTTTCTTAAGTTCTCAACTTTTCTTAGGAAGATTGTTTAAGAATGTTTGAGGTGATCATGAGGTCAAGCTTTAAAACATGTCACTTAATATTAATCTGAACTTTGATGTAATAGGGCCTAGATCTCCCATTTTGACCCAGTTTTTTTGATGCGCTGCATAAAAACCACACAGCCTTCAATCTTTATTGCTATCTTCAGTAGATATTAATACTGTATTATAATCGGGATTATAATCCTACAGTTTTCAATCTTTATATTTTATCTTCAGTATATAGATAGATGCTGTACTATAAATCCAGTCTTTATTTGTATTGCTATCTTCTGTATATATTTATTAACAAATGTATGATAATCCTACCGTTTTCGATATCTATAGTTTATCTTCAGTAGATAAATACTGTATCTATAAACTCAGTCTTTATTTTGTATTGCTATCAGTATATATAATCACTGTAATATAATCCTACCGTTTTCAATCTTTAGGCCTATATGCTATCTTCAGTAGATAAATATTGTACTATAAACCTAATCTTTAGTTTGTATTGCTATCTTCAGTAGAAATTAACACTGTATTATAATCCGAAAGTTTTCAATATTTATATTTTATCTTCAGTATAGCCCAATATACAAAACAGACTTTTCACCTTTCCCCAAAGTCTTATCTCAAGAATTACTGAACCAATACTAGCCATGTGTGTACATATGTTAATGTATTTCTCATTATTCCATATATGGGATTGAAATTCAACAATTTTGACATTTTTGAAACATTTTGTGAAATTTTGGAATGTGGTCTGCAGGCGCTTGCCGCGTGCAAAATGTTAACACTGTGCAAAGGTCTTGGGTCAGAAATCGTTCTCGAACAACATATGACCACAACACTGTCCGCTATGCCGTATTGCCTTTTATAATGCTTTGACGCGAGTTTTAAAGCAGTGTCTACTGAGGATTAAACGACTGGGAGACATGTACACTGTATGTATTATAATTCCAGTCATCTATCGTTATTGATATTTTCAGTAGATATTAAAACTGTACCAGTCATTAAACATTATTGCAAATAAGTGGATATAAGCAATGGGCCGTATTCTCGTACTAAACACGGTTTTAGGCAAACAAACACAAAAAGTTGACTTGCCCTTTCCGACCTAAATCTAGGGTCGCTATTTCTTTTCTTCTTCAAAAGTTGAAAAAAGCACATAACAATAAAGAAAGATGAAAACGTATTTTTGAGTAGTATCTGCTTGTTTAAAAAATCAAAAAAAAATCAAATCAAAAAAAAAATCAAAAAAAAACAACCTTTAAAACGTGTTTTTGTGTAGTATCTCCCTGTTTTTGTTTTTTTGTTAAAACATCCGACCGTCCGACTGGCCCTGAAAGAGCAGGTCAACTTTTGTTGGTGGGGGGGGGCGGCCTTAGCTTAAAACCGTGACTAGGCCTACCAAAACTCGTGTCTAAACTAAACGCGAGTTTTATCTTTTAAACGACATGTTTTACACTCTGCGAATCTCGTACCCAGCGTGTTCGTGCGTTCACTGTATACAGGTATTCAATTTATTGTGGCCCAAATATAAAATGGGTAGATATATTATAGATAACGACCGAAATCCTTAAATGCTCGTGTATTTTTAATACTACGCGATCTGCATGTCACGTCACCTTGCACCGGGCACGTTTGAGTAATCATTCAAAACTACCTCCATACCCAGTGGCGGATACAGGGGTGGCTGAGGGGGCGGGCGCCCCCCGTAAAATTTTACAATATACCTTTTCTTTGTGTACCACTTTACCTTTTTCAGAGGCATAGGTAGGTTCCCTCGGTATATTTGCCACTTGTACCATGCGATTTTTTTGCCGGTTTTGGGACAACCACACAACCACATCGCTACGCCCCCCCCCCCCCCCCCCCCCCCCCACCCACACTTAGCACAATTTCACCAGCTGACGGCAACAAAAATTGGGGACCTTTTACGATTTTTTTGGGGGGATACAAAATTTAACAAAACCTTGGTCAGCCCCCCCCCCCCCGTAAATTTTAATCCTCCACTGATACCCATGATTAGAGTTACACACTATTCAGTGAGTTCGAGAATTGCGCTTAGTTGAACGATGTGTTTACAGTCAAAGTTAAACGTGCGTTTAGCTCAAAATCGCGTTTAATACATGTATACGTACGAGAATACGGGCGAATAAGGTTATGTTAGCGTAATCATTCCTTCCCAAAAATGGGACTTATTTGTCTGCATTTTTATTATGTTTTGGTGTACATTGTGGCAAACTAGAATTGCATGTATATCATATTAACTTACAGTATTATGTACAGTACATTGTCTTAGAATTAATCAAATCTTGTGAACAAAGAGGTTGCTAATCAATATAACAGATTCTTTACCGGAGTCGCTGCTAAACTCGTTGATAAGCTGCCTAAGCCAAGTGGTCTTTACGATGTTAATTCGGACAGGTTCAAGAGTTACTACAGACATAGTAAGCCTGGATCCTTTAAGCTCCAAGAGGTTGGGGAGGATTTTGTTCAAGATGAGTTAAACAATCTCAACATACCAGCACGTTTCCTTAAAGATGCAGCTGTGATAATAAAAACTCCTATCACATCGATTATAAATCTCTCCATCAGGACTGAAGTGTTCCCATGTAAAATGAAAGTTGCTAAGGTCAAACCATTATACAAAAAGAAGAATAGATTGGAAGTTGCCAATTACAGACCTGTTAGCATTCTGTCTGTCACTGAAAGCCAAACTGGAGTCAGGGTTACTCTATAAAGGGAGTCCAGCCTACATGTGACTCTATGTCAATATTGACTCTGTTTGGAGAGTCACATGACTCCCTTGGAGAGTCAACATTTACTGACTCCTTTGGAGAGTCATGATGCATGACTCTTCAAGGGAGTCTTGTGACTCTTCAAATGGAGTCAATATTGACATAGAGTCACATGTAGGCTGGACTCCCTTTCGAGAGTAATAATGACTCCAACTGGCTAAATAGAGTCACCGTGACTCCAGGTAGGAATAAGACACTGAGAACTGGAGGTGGGGGGGGGGGCTTTAAGGTAATTGGTTCTTTGATGTTTATGTTCTTGCTCAATGTATTTGCATTTACTTTAGTGAGCAATCACTTCCCTTTCTTAACCAGTGAGAAATATGCATATATCAATATACATTCAACGGTGTTAAATTAAGGTATCGACTTAATTCAAATAAATTAATAGGTTTAAATAAATAAAATGTGCAAATTAGCTCATTAGCATAATTGAAATGGTATACACGAGCATCGGTGCTAATTTTTGTACCATTGCAATTATGCTAATGAGCGATTTGTGCATTTTACTCGGCTAATATAAGACCAAGTAAAATATGCAAATTAGCTCCAGAGAGTCAAGATGACTCCTTTGGAGAGTCATGGGCGATGACTCTTTTCGACGGCTAGGATGACTCCCTTGGAGAGTCAGGATGACTCCTTTGGAGAATCAGGATGACTCCTTTGAAGAGTCAGGATGACTCCTTTGAAGAGTCAGGATGACTCCTTTGAAGAGTCAGGATGACTCCTTTGAAGAGTCATGGCCGATGACTCTTTCCGACGGCTAGGATGACTCCTTTGGGGAGTCAGGACGACTCCTTTGGAGAGTCAAGATTACTCCTTTGAAGAGTCAGGATGACTCCTTTGGAGAGTCATGGCCGATTTACTCCATTTCAAGAGTCACTTGACTCCAGTTTGGCTTTCAGTGGTGGCCTCCAAAATCTTGGAGAAAGTAGTGTTTGTTCAACTAAACAAGTATCTCACTGAAAATAACATCTTGTATCAGTTCCAATCAGGTTTTAGAGGTAACTACTCTACAGATACTTGTCTAATCTACCTTCAAGATCACATCAAAAAATCAATTAAGTGCTGGCATGTATACTGGTACGGTGCTGCTTGACATCCAGAAAGCATTTGACAGTGTCCACCATTCTATCTTATGTAAGAAGCTTATAGCTTTGGGTGCGAGCTACACAAAATGGTTTGAGTCTTATCTGAGTTGTAGATCTCAGATTGTCAATGTCAATGGCTCTGACTCTCATGTCATGCCTCTGACATGTGGTGTTCCACAAGGAAGCATTTTGGGCCCCATTTTCCTTTGTTATGTTAACGATATGCCCAGCTGTGTTGATTGTCCGTTACTTCAGTATGCAGATGACAGTGCCTTAATTGTTTCTGACAAAGATCCTGTTAAAATTGGGCATCAACTCAGCAAATATCTTAGTAGTTGTAACAAATGGCTCATTGACAATAAGCTCTCTCTCCACATGGGTAAAACGGAACTCATTCTTTTTGGCACAAAACGTAAGTTGAAGAACTGGCAAGAGTTTACCATCGAGTGTGAGGGACAAACAATTCATGCTACTCCTTCTGCTGTCAAATACTTAGGTCTCACCATCGATCAATTTTTGAATGGTGAAGAAATGGCTCTTAGTATCATCAAAAAGTTAATTCTAGACTAAAGTTCTTATATAGACAGGCTAAGTTTCTGGATCAAAATATCAAGAAAATCTTGTGTACCGCTCTTGTCCTATGTTTGTTCGATTATTCCATTTCATCTTAGTATGGTGGTATTCAAAAGCAGATGAGCAAAAACCTGCAAGTTGCTCAAAACAAGGTTATAAGATTCATTCTAAATAAAGATTCCAGGTATACCATGAATGTGTAAATGATTTTAAAACTCTTAATTTTCTGAATATCCACAACAGAGCCAAACAACTCAGGTTAAACCATGTTTTTGATATTTTACTATAAGTGTGCATCAACACAGTACTACATTAGAACCAGTGTGCAAAATTTCCAAGTTCCCAAATCCACCACCATCATTTCTGGCTCTTTTTATTATAATGCCATTAAGGATTGGGCTAGTTTACCATGTGCAATAAAATCTATTCCTTCTAAGGCAATTTTTAAGAAATCTGTAAAAACGCATCATCTTAACCAAATCAATTGTAAATAGTTTTTAAATATTTTAATATTTTGTATCAATTTTAAATATGTATACAGTGTCTGTTGATGTATTGTTGTATTTTTGTTTTTCTTAGGACCCCTTCGGAAATAAGCCTTCGGGCTTAAAGGGTTATCCTGTTTGTATCTCCCCCCCCCCCCCCCCCCCCCCACCCCAATTGTGTGTGGTTTTGTAATTTTAAGTGTATCTTAAGATTCTTGATATTTATTATCATTGTCATTGCTATATATATGTGGAGATACCGAAATAAATCAAATCAAATCAAATCAAAATCAAAATCAAATCAAATCAAATCAAAAACTCTCTTCTCTGTATATTCAACTACGAAATCCATATTTGTAATTTGCATAACTACCACAAATATTTACTTAGGGTCCAAGGCATATCACCTATAGAAATATTTAATTATTTTCCGTTCTGCCATTCACATGGAGATTTACCTCACATTTGTAGAGGTCAATAGCGAGCACCATTAATGAAATACAAAATTAATACACAATGTAATAAATCAATTAATTGATTTTAATTAATTAATTAACGGAATTTGTCATTGTTTCTTAGATTATTTATTTCTTACATACCTGTCCATTTTACTGTATCTTTGAAACTTCTGGGTTTAAATCACATTTTGAAATTTGATAACGAACCGATTTGACCTTTGATCATCCAGGGTTACTTTCTTGGATATAATTTCTGTAATATTCACCACCAAAGGTTATTAAAAAAGGACAAATTGGAAGCTGTATCTTTGCCAATATTACGGTGACCAGAAACTCATTTTTTACGCGCCTTTCACGTCAATCCGACATGGATAGCGTGACAATACCACATATCTAATGATGAGGATGGTTTGAGCATATTCAGTAGGAATCGAAGCAAAATGATCATAGCTACAAACTGGCGAACATTTTGCGTGATCTGTCAGATCATGCAAGTGACTCCTGTTGTAGACTGTGTGTGCTATTGTTAGGGACGCACCATTAGATTTTCAGGGGGGTGTAGGCCCGGGGGTACTCACGTATGTAAGGCATATGGGGACGTGCCGCTCCATTGGGTCGTTTTTTCATGAGACATCCTTGGCCATGGGTAGTCTTTTCAACTGAAAAATCCTTAGACATGGGTCTATTTTCGCGAAAATTTGCAAAAAAATAGGTCTTTTTCACGATAATTTGCGAAAATTTTGTCTAAAATGAAGCAAAACCCCTAAAAATGTGTACCGATTTTTCCAAAATCACCCTTAGAAATGGGTAGGGGTTTTGAATCTCCAGCGGCACACCCCGACCAAATCAAATCTGAGTACCACCCCCCCCCCCCCCCCCCCCCTGGGGGTGTAGGAAGTTGGGTTTGGGGGGAAATGGGTTTTTTTGGCCGCCGTAAGAGGGTGTTGTTTTTTTTGCGCCGCCAAAGGCGGTGAATTTATTTTTTTACTGTTTTCATTCATATATTGAGTTGGGTGGGGTAGAGGTGTTTTTTTACTCATCAGGAGGGAATTTTGTTTTTTTTTGGCCTGCATAGAGGGATTCTTTTTCCAAAAACTTCCTACCCCCCCCCCCTGAGAATCTAATGGTGCGTCCCTTAGATAGGTTTTATACAATAATAATTTTCTTCCGCTTACTGCATCAAGCGGCAAGCATAAAGCACAAGACGCCGAACAGTACACAATAATTACTGTTTTACAATTGCTGCATAACCCTGTTGTTTTAGACATGTACAATTTACATGCGTGCTATACGATTTCATGAATCCGTGTAATGACTAATGAAGTGCTGTAAACATTGCGCAATTTGAATTATAATTGTGTTATGACATGTTTCAACAGTACAAAGTGAACTATTGAATGCACGTGTGATATAGGGAGTATCAACAACAAATTGTCCTTTTTCTTTGAGCGTCAGGAGCCTCCAATATGTCTGATATCACACGGTGGATCAGGGTGTGACAAGTAACCAGTAACAAAATCAATGGCAAACTGGAATGAATGAATCACACCGTGAACATACGCGATGGTCCCTGTTCAGGGGGTGGAAAATATTCCTTTTCAAAGGATTTGGTATTTATTTAAGCATAATCAAATACAAAAATGATTATTTTTAAGAATCCAAAAGGGAATAACAACAATGACATGTTTTTGCTCATATGCCCTTATGAAGACACAAAACCAATCAGTTCAAGTATTACAAATAAACATTGTTATACGCTCAAAAATAGGTGAAACTGGCCAAATTCATCATAAACCCCAACTAAATTGCGTTAGGTACACACTTACTATTTATTATGCGCTAGGAAACAATATGTCACAGAAACGATATAATTTTGTGTAATTTTGATTCTAGGCTACTTCCATGTTATAATGGTTTTTTCAAGGTCATTTATAAATTGAATCCCAGGAGAATTCACTACTGCGCTGAGTCTGACACATAACATACTGATGGTAAAAATATACATGTTATCATTACATCTTATCGTTTAAATTGTAACAATAGTACATATATTATGATAACGATTCAGTTATATTTGTTTATATCAGTGCTTTTAAGAGCTATAAATGCACCAAAATAATGTTGGAACTATATGTGGCGGTTCTCGGTTTATGCGGTCCGTGGTTTGCGCTCGTTGAATGACGCATGAGGATCCTATCGGATTCGGGACCATCAAGTTGGTATTGTGACGCAACATGAAAGAGGCAGATAGAACGGCAGCTAGCACCCTTCTGATCAATGGAACGAGGTACCAACATCTTACATACAACAAATTATCTGCTGAAAAGGGCCCGATAGACGCCCCGATAGGGCCCTGATTGGCAGGGCCCCAAAAATTTGGAAAAAAAGAATGTGTAATTTTCCATATCTTTCACGGTGTCAGACACTTTTTCTTTAAAATGTTGCTCTAATAGAGAGAAAGGGGGATAAGATACACTTGTTTTGATGCAATTTTGGGTTATTTTGGTTACAGTCACCCTAAGTACCAATTGTCAGCTTTATATCTTATTTCAAAGGTCCTCTAATAGGCAGCTCAAAACACCAATTTAGTCCGTCGAACAAATTAATTTCCATTTTAATTTAAGACCCCCCCCCCCAAATTCATGGTTGGCAGTCACATGTTGTTACCCAAAAGCAAGGATAGAGCCCTGACTCAATAGTTGGCAAGCGTCTAAATTAGGCTCCAGACAGAAAATCTTGAAAAATCACCGACATTCTTCGTGACCTTTGACCTTCGCAACATTGAATCTCCAACTTTAAACTCCCACCAGTTGTTAGACATGTCTAACCTTTCATATAAAATAACAAGTATTTTGAAGACTCATCTCCTTCATGGTCAGGCAACTCTTTTAAATTTAGGTATTTTGCCCATTTTCAATGTGTCATGACTGCTAAATTCGGCAACCCATTTAAGATTTTGACTAAGTATTTATAGCAATATTTTTAAGAAAAAATTGTCTCAAGAAATTTCTGTGACAGAATTGTGACACCGTGAAAGATATGGAAAATAAAAATTACACATTAATTGTTTCCAAATTTTGGGGGCCCTGCAGGGCGTCTGCCGGGCCCTTTGCAGCAGATCATTTGTCTGGCAGGGGCCATTGTATCCTCTGTGTGATGTGCTTGTTCATTTAAAAGCGTTCCATTGATCAAACTCATTTTAGCCCCTTTCTGTGGTCCCTAGGGGCCACATATTGATCAAAAGGGTGCTAGCTGCCGTACTAAGAGTTTGAATAAGTCGGGGTGTGTTTGTGTAAATATCCAATACAACTTATGTGTATGTAATCAAATTGAGTACGGTAATGGTCTTTGATCATGTTGTAGAAGAAGGCGAAAGTGTTGGTAGTGTTTTCATGAATGTGTAAGAATGTTGATTTTAGGCAAAATATAAAGGTTACTTACAATATCACTTCCAGTTGGTGAGATTTTGTGTGTATTATTAATTGTATATTCTGCTGAGGGTTGTTACAAAGTTGCATGCTGGTATTGGTAATATAGGCATTGGAATAACACTTTGAGTTTGACTTAACCAACCAACTATTTAATCACAATTAAAGGTAGATGTTCCGATTTTCAACTTGACGTTTTCTATTCTACATGAAAGGTCATCCTTAAAAAAGTCGTGTTCCAAAGTTTGATGCAACTAATGGTTCTTATTTTAGACGCACAAGATGCTGTGAACTGTACCCATTGAGTAGTACACAAATTATATCGGTGGTTACCACCATTCGCGGTAATTCGACGTTATTTCATCGATTTCTCCGTAATTATACCGATTTAGGCCGTCAAATTTCAGTATGATGATGAGAAAAATACGAGCTTTCATATGATATGAAAATCTCCGTATGTTTGAAATAATTCTGTGTTACGAAAATGTGATCGGGTCATCTACCTTTATTGATAACTTAACATAAAATAAAAAATACATTATAATTAATTATTTAATTAGCTACTTTTAGTAAATTAATTTAGATTTATTAATTGTAATACATTATTTTTTATTTAATCAAATAATTAATTTACTATTTTAAAGTAACTAATTAAAAGTACTTTTATTACCCCTCGTCCTTTTATTACCACCCTCTAACAAATCCAAACAGAGATGCAGAGTATGCTTATTTTGGTACCATGGTATTGCTTATTTTGGTACCATGGTATAGCTAGAGGATTCCTCTTTCCATACATACCCAAACAAGTACTAACATCCCACGAATGACGTCGCTAAACATGGCCGACCTCAAAATCACGATGTATTCGTCTTTACAGTGAAATATAGGCCAAAAATTGAAATGTTCGCCAAAAAATCCAAATATCGGAATTGCACCTGTTTTTTTGCTTATAAGTGTAGGAAATGATGTTTCTAACATAGCATATACATTGTTTATACTATATGATTCATGACCAAACAATTAAGATATTTATCAAAATGGCGATTATCGAAAATTATAAGGTGGCAACCACCCCTCCCCCCCCCCCCCCCCAGACTTTGACGGCTTACCTCACCCCGGATAAGGTGGTTGGTACCCTCAATTATTTGCGTCAAAATGAGCGCAATGGATGTAAAAGAGGTCACTGTCCTTTGCGTTTTAGCGCAATCGTGACCCCCCCCCCCCTCGAAAATTATAAGGTGGCAACCCGCGCCCCCCCCCCCCCCCCCTCCTACCCCAGACTTTGACGGCTTACCTCACCCCGGGTAAGGTGGTACCCTCAATTATTTTCGTCAAAATGGGCGCAAGGGATGTAAAAGAGATCACCTAGAAGCCCTAGGTCACTGTTCTTTTGCGTTTTTGCGCAATCGGCGACACCCCCCCCCCCCCCACCCCCAACTGAGGAGAACGAGGATTTTTTTTAAACTGTCACTGTATGACTTTATAATTCAAGATGTGGTATGGACTGTCAGCATTGAAAGGGCAGTATAAATGTATTTAATATCATCTACTTCTCAATGCTTTTCCCTACGTTGACTCATGCAATATCTATTATATATATACAGCGGGAAATTATTATTGCAACATAAACTTCGAACAAATATTGCATGAGCCGTAGGGCTTATACTCCACGACATAAAACATTGGAATACTTGTAAAATAATTTTGAAATTCCTCAATGTGATTATTACCACTTTGAAATACATTAATTTATCAAGAGGATGTACCCTCGAATTTGAAATCCTTATTATTACAAAAGCTTGGTACCAATATATTCTATAGGGGTTCACTATCGCAATTTTGGAAGAAGACAAATCTGTTTGTGGAGACAATTAGCTGGGAAAGTTTATGAACAACAAAAAAAAGGGTATTTGACATTTGGTATCCTTCTAAAAACATTCGGATCATAAAGGTAGACGGTAAAAGTCACCGGTAACAAAGAGTAAACTTTCTATAATTGATACTTTACTTATTTTGTCGTTCTAGATGAACATAATCTACAATTGTGATACGATCAAACAAAATGAGCCAGAAGTCGAAATATCACAGTTTTTCAATGCTACATTTTGCAGAAAACCCTTTTTGAAATGGACATCATATTGTGGTCGCAAAATACGCATCAAATCGGTATGAATATCCCAAAACAGGTTGGAAATAAACAAATGACGTTAATAGTTTTTTTGTGAAACTGTGCGAAGTCATGCGTATAATATATAAAGACAAAACTTAACCAATTATGACACAGCTACAGACAAACTATGAAACAGCAAGTACTAGTGCACCTGAACCTTTTCAAACAATGTTCATCACGTAGATATAGTTACAGACATACTTTTTGTAAGATGAACAAGTAATACACAACACAAGGTATAGGCCTCAGTATTCCACACACTTCTTTTTCTTGTGGGACAGGATCCTTTTATGCATAGAGTATAACATGTTCTACCAACAATCCAAAGGTCGCCATTGTATAATCCAATATAATTATAGCAGTATAAATAGAATCAATCTTTGCAAAAAAGTTGAAAACCGAAGTAACGTCCGATCAATGGGATACAGCAATTTACTTTGTCTTTTACCAATTTGGAAGTGGTTCAGTTTGACCGTCCACCATTTATAAGACGAACTCTAAGATGCCTAATTTCGAGCCAGGACACTTTGCACTACCTCTGGTTATTAACATACATGTAGGAGATTTGCCTCCAGTTGGAGTCAAGTATAAACAATCTATACTTGAAAAGTATCTCAAATTGAAAACAAACGATCCACAGAATCCAGGGCGTGTTGAGCGTCCGGAGCGACACGCAATAAGACATCTTCTAGGACTTCTCGCAGCGAGATTAGAAAACTTTGACGAAGCTACGGAGTATTTCAAACAAGTGCTTTCTGAGGATCCATCTAACTTAAATGCGATAGCCAATTGCAAGTCATTGTGTGAAACTTTGAACAATGTCGAGGAAGCAAGTGGATATGCAGATAACTTACATGAGCTCATGCATGAGACGATTCCTTAAGGTAATGATGGAAATGATCAACAAGAACAAATTGAAGGCATCGATTGGCAGAAGAGAAAAGCCAGATGTTTGGCGGAGCAAGCCTACGCGTTTGCCTTTGACATTTTTGATGACGTCGAAAGCTATAACCAATACATGGAAGCACATGAATTATACAATCAGGCTATTGAATTAGCTGGCGAGTATGTGGATGACACTGAGATACAAGATTGGGAATTCGGAAATGCAATCGCTTGTCGAAAGGTTTGCCTTGGCCTTTTGAAAGCATCCAAACCGCATGATGAATACTATGAAATTAGTCTGAAGTATTTCCATAAGATAACTGTAACCGGAAACGACGATATGAAATCAGAAAGCTGGCGACATATGGCAGAAATGTTTTTCGATGTGAGCAGAAATACGGACGAACGACCTCGTTACGTCATTGATAATCCAGAACTTGAGCCTTACTTTGAATGCCCTGTAAAGTGCATAAAGAAAGCACTTGAAATTACACCTGATCATCCTCAGCATTTAGCTCGGCTTGCCAAAATGAGAAGTAACGAAAGAACTCGCGAAGCATATTGGAAGGCGTTACAGCTGTTAAAGCGGTCCACTGAACTTGACCAATCGCGATGTAATCGATATGCGTTTGCTATACGTGCAGTCATTTATCTACAAATATATCGTGAACAAAGGTACGACAAAGAGGGACCTGATCGAGACCTTCTCTCTTCTGCTGAAAAGAACCTTGAAAAAGCTCTTGAACTTAATGACAGCCCTGCTGAATATTCATATCTGGCGTCTGTGTGGCATGAAAGGGCAAGAGATCCAGGTCCAGATGGTAGTTTCTCCATGGATTCAAATTGTCTAGCATGTTTCGAAAAGGCTCTGGAATATCACGAGAAAGCGATTGAATGCAAGAATGGAAATATGCGAGAAAACACTCAAAGGCTCAGAGGTATTTACTTGTTAGATTTCAAGAAGTATGATGAGGCAATTGGAAGTTTCAAGAAAGCTTTAGAGCTTGGATTGCAAAGAAAATCAAGCTCTCCATTTTATCATTTATTGAAAGCCTATTTTACCAAATATTCTGAACTAGGATCGAATGAATCGAGTGCAATACCTCCATGGTCAGAGATTGCAGACTGGGCAATGAAGGCAATAAAGACATACAGAGAGTCCATACAGAAACCAATACAGAAGCTTTGGAATAAATTTCCAGAGAATATGGACATGTTTCTCTCCCACTGTGAGAAGATGGATGATTCTGATGAGAAACGGCGACTTATTACGGTATTTTTACCGGAAAGATCCCAGTACGGTCCTGGCCATGTGGCAAATATAAGTGGGTTCCGACAAGTAGACAACACACCTGAAGATTGGCGGTGATCATTCTCCAGGTAATTATGTTTATAAGAACACCTCCCCCACCCTCTCACACTCACCCCGTTTTGTAAAAGGTGAGAAACGGGTCCACACTTTTTTGTGGGGAATGTCGAGTTCGTACTATCAAAATGAGGTTCATTCTGTCGGTTCATTTGACCAGAGGAATCATGGAATTATGATGGTCAAAAGTACGCAGATGAAAAATGTTCGTGCGCTACGCGCGCATATGTTACCCCAAAATGCAATATTCGTTGGAACAAGCTTGTTTAGAGCCCAAATGTATCTCAATCGTGCCAAAAATAGGTGTAAAGTCAAAAATAAATCGCGCGCTACGCGCGCATATCTTGACTCTTGTCGGTTCATTTTATTTCTCGCCCCCCCCCTCCAATATCAATAACATAGCTACGCCACTGAAGAATTATATCACATATAGCCTATCCTATAATATGGTTGGTAACTATGCATTATGTAATTATTCGTAATTATACCATAAACTCCCTCTATAAGGGTAGACAGTTAGTAAAATACCCCCTCTTGGACATGAACAAATTGAAAATCGGGGATATTATCGAATGCAGAACTGTCCTCAGTTTCAAAGAGTGGGGTGGGGAAATGTCTCCAGTTCACACTTTTTTAAAACGTCCGGACACGATTTGGAAACGATTTGCCTAAATTGACCAACTAGTATTGGTTTAACACGTACTCGCAGATACATATAAAAAAGTATAAATATCACATTTCTAGTTAGGCCATAGGCTATAATTATCCCAAAACCAATGGAGTTTGATAACAAACTCCAGTCTAGTGTCCTTTCTTTACATTTTTGCAAGTTAAAATATCAGTTCGTGAAGTTCTTTTTTTTTTAATTAGTCGCGTGTCTAGCTCGAAATTTCATATTACGCACCTCACATGTCTAGCTCGAAATTTCATATTATGCACCCGGGGGTACTCACTTATATTGGCCATACGTGTATGTGCGGCTGGCAAGGACCCCTTTTCACGCCTTTCGGCCGCTCCTTAAGACCCCCTTTTCATCCGCTGGCAGTTCTATAAGACCCCCTTTTCATCCATTGGCAGTTCCCTTAGACCCCAAAGTCAACCAAAAATCATAAAATGTGTGAAAATCTACATATTTGAGATATGTAGCCTCAAATTTGGCCTAAATTCAGTTCATAAGGCTAAATTTTGCCTAAAATTCAGTTTATAAAACACAATTTTGTATAAGAATTCAGTTCTCTAAGACCCCAATTTCGGCGACCGTTCAGTTCGGTAAGCCCCTGTTTTGGTGCTCGTTCAGTTCGGTAAGCCCCTGGTTTCAGACTGCCCAGCCGCACACCCCTACCCTCTTCACCTCCCCCCCCCCCCCCCCCTCAATTTTGAGGCGAAATGACAAGAGAAAGAGATAGTCTTAGCCAAAATACATAATACTTGGCGATATTCTGGCCTTGTGATATAATGTTATGATTATTGTGGAAATAATTTGATAAGTACTAGTAGCGTAGCCAGGAGTTTATGCGGTGTGTGTTCAACACTCGCGCTGGTCTCTTTTCTTTTTTGTCTCTTTTATTACATGAACATTGGCATTTTGATTTTTATTATACAAATGCATCAAACAAATTGAATGGTTAAATAAATTTAGTATTGAAACACGTTTAGACAAATTATGAACAGTTTTTAAAATCATACCAAATCGCTTTGATACCCTCCCTCTATTCCAACTACAGCTAATTCCGTCTGTGTGTTCCCAAAATAATCCCATGACGTAGGCGAAAGTTAGTAATGACAGGACAAGTTAATGCCTTTATTAAAACTATTTGAATCCTGTTGTTTGTACCACAGGAATCAACGCAATGAAGAGGAACCAATCTATACACATCTAAAGATGACAAGGATAAGATCACCTCGTATTTTTGCTCGCTCCGGAAGAGAGCATAACACCATGAATCAGAGCCGCCTTCCTGTCAATTACCTTAAACATGTTAAAGGGTAATAATGACATTTAAGTAGAGATATGCCCTTTGTACATTGACCTGATCATCAACAGCATTTTACATGTGAGCTTGGAAAGACGATAAAAAACAGATTTTCAGACAAATACATCATATATCTTTCGTTTTCAATGTATTTATCTGGCAATTTAAGAGATTCATCTCAGGTACTCTTTCTGATTCTTAAAATATAAGGAATGGATTAACTTCATTACAAGGTTATCTAGTGGAGCAATATTGATCGTGAATAGTGACCCCGGTGATCACATTTTGGTTATCTCATTATCTCGCTAGTTTTATATGATGGTACACTGTATATATAAAGGAATCCAAAAAAATAGAAATAGAAATTATGTATATTAACTTTTCAGGTCACACACACCCCTACAAGGTCTATATTTGGCATCATCAATTTCCTTGAAGTAAAATTTATATATGTAACATATACCAGCACTATGTTAAAACCAACGAGGTGATGTTTTAAAATGTGATGGGTATATCGAAAACAGGAAGACTCATGGCCAATATTTTGCTCCACTATAATAATAATAATCAACATTTATCAGGCGCCTTTCCAGGAGATGATCAAAGCGCCATTGAACCGCCATGCGCGTGATGAGGGCTGTGAAAGCGACTACTACGAGCGCTGCAACTGGCTGCCTCATATACGATGAGGGTTCTATGAAGAGGTAACAGACCCGGGATGATCCCCTACTCTTAACGATAAAGTCTCTGACTATTTTTAACGTGTTTCAGGGTGAAGCGTCTGAATACACGGGACCAACGGCTTTACGTGACCTTCCGAACCACGAGACAATTGAGACTAAGTACCTTGTCCAAGGGTACAAACACGTTGACCTCAGCGGGGCTTGAACTCACAACCCTATGATCGTGAGACCAGCTTCGATCCGCTGGACCACACGCGCTCTCGAGGTCCTATTGCATAAAACGTAAGAGGAGTTATTCTTCCTAAAATCTCAACTCTTCTTAGGAAGATTGTTTAAGAATGTTTGAGTTGATCATGATATATAGACACTAGGTCAAGTTTTAAAAAATGTCATTTACGATTAATCTGAACTTTGATGTAATAGGGCCCAGATCTCCCGTTTTTGACCCAGTTTTTTTGATGCGCTGCATAAAAACCATATAGCCTTCAATCGTTATTGCTATCTTTAGTAGATATTAATACTGTATTATAATCCTACAGTTTTCAATCTTTATATTTTATCTTCAGTATATATATATATAGATGCTGTACTTTAAATCCAGATTTTATTTGTATTGCTATCTTCTGTATATAATAACAAATGTATGATAATCTGTAGTACCGTTTTCAATATCTATATTTATCTTCAGTAGATAAATACTGTATCTATCAACTCAGTCTTTATTTTGTATTGCTATCAGTAGATATAATCACTGTAATATAATCCTACCGTTTTCGATGTATTGCTATCAGTAGATATAATCACTGTAATATAATCCTACCGTTTTCAATCTTTATATTCTATCTTCAGTAGATATAAATATTGTACTATAAACCCAATCTTTAGTTTGTATAAATGCGAGATTGTAAAACGTCTGCATGATTAATTATACTTAATTATCTAAGGAAGCTTTAGTCATAAAAAATAGGCTAATTAATGCACTTAATTAATTTTTAAAGTTCATGCACTTTACTAAATGTAATGCCACTTGGTATATATGTTGGCTACACAACTCTCCTTAATTCCTGTGCTGCGGGAATCTAATGGAGTTTTCAATTTAAAAAATAGAGCAAAAACAAAAAAAACTTAATTTTTATAGACATTTTACCTAGGTAGTCAAAAAAACAATATATAACAAAAGAAAATAGACTGCCCTCTGTTGGCCAAAAAACATTACAAAACAAAAGAATTCAAAATGACTTAAAATGTTTTTTTGAAAATAAAATTGTCATATCTAGAAAGCCGTACCTCCGATCAATCTCAAATTTCAGATTATTGTGGAGCTCAGCAAGCTCTATTAAAATATCAAATAAAAAAATTAGCCATAGGAACAACCTTAAAACCAGACCCGCCTATGTCCAAAACTAGGTTTTGAGAAAAACAAGTTTAAAAGTTTGATTATAGCTATATTTCAAAATTCTTATGGACATAAACACGTTTGACTTTACTTGTGTATCCTTCAGTATTGGACATAGAAACATTTTTCATAGAAACATTGTCAATATTCATACCGTACAGTACCTTATTAATGGGCTTAACTATTTTTCTTCAAAATGGACATGGGCGGGTCTGGTTTTAAGCCCTCGATATAATCCCGCATTCTTTAACAATGTATTATAACCCCACAGTTTGCAATCTTTATTGCTATATTCAGTGATGTAAAAATATCTCATTGCAGGCTACTGTAGGCTGTGTCTTCCGGAGCCCTGCGGGGCTCTTTATAAACATGCTCCGCTCTGGGCGGTTACGCACAAGGGGGTCCTCTGCACCTTGGACCGCTTTTAAAGAGCGGCCCATCATTTGGGCAGCTTTGGGCATTGAAGTGCATTATACCCATTATGAAACGTATTAGTATGATCTGAGACGATTATAACTATTAGCTATAATCGTCTCAGGTATGATTTGGACCGCTTTTAAAGAACGGCCCATCATTGGACATTGAAATGCATTATACAAAAGTGGCCAAAAAGAGTCTATTTATTTGCTTACCTTTGAATGTGACGTATTGGTATAATTTTCATTAGTGTGTCTTCCGGAACATGACTAATCCCCTCGGACCGTTTTTAAAGAACAACCCATCATGAGACGTATTAGTATGATTAGTGTGTCTTCCGGAGCCCTGCGGGGCTTTATATAAACATGCTCCGCTCTGGGCGGTTACGCACAAGGGGGTCCTCTGCACCTTGGACCGCTTTTAAAGAAAGGCCCATCAATGTGACGTATTGGTATGATTTGATTAGTGTGTCTTCCGGAACAGGACCGATCACCACGGACCATTTCTAAACAACGACCCATCATTGGGCATTGAAATGCATTATCTTTTATTACTGGACTAAAGTATATAAAAGTCGACAAAAAGAAGCCGATTATAATAAATGCTTAATTGCCTTCAAACAGTATGAGATGTACGTATTGGTATTATTTGGTTAACATGGTTAGTGTGCCTTCTGGAGCCCTGCGGGCTCTATATAAACATCTTTGGAAATTGAAATGCATTATATAAAAGTGGCCAAAAAAGTATATTTAAAGGTAGATGACCCGATCACATTTTCGTAACACAGAATTATTTCAAACATACGGAGATTTTCATATCATATGAAAGCTCGTATTTTTCTCATAATCATACTGAAATTTGACGGCCTAATTCGGTATAATGACAGAGAAATCGACGAAATAGCGTTGAATTACCTTGAATGGTGGTTACCACCGATATAGTTTGTGTACTACTCAATGGGTACAGTTCACAGCATCTTGTGCGTCTAAAATAAGAACCATAATAGCTGCTGCAAGATTAATCACTCTTTCACGCAAACATGATCACATAACTCCAACTCTCCGTGATCTGCATTGGCTGCCTATCAAGTATCGTATTGTGTATAAAATATTACTTCTGACTTATAAATGTCTTCATGGTACTGCGCCAATCTATCTTCAAGATCTAATCAAACAATATACACCTTCACGCAATCTTCGTTCTTCATCTCTATCGCGTCTTGTCTGCTCTTCAACGTCCACTCAGTATGGTTAACGTTCCTTCTCTGTGTCAGCTGCAGAACTCTGGAATAATATTCCACTTCATGTGAAAAATGCAGAGACTATATTTCAGTTTAAGAAATCCTTAAAGACTCATTTGTTCACAAAGGCTTTTTAATTGTAGTCCATATCCATGTATTTGTTTGTTATTATGTTTTTATGTTAAAGCGCTTAGGGATCTCGATGTTAGGCGCTATACAAATATGGTTATTATTATTATTATTATATTATTATTATTATGCATCTCAAATTTTGGGACACGACGTTTTTAAGGATGACCTTTCATGTAGAATAGAAAACTTCAAGTTGAAAATCGGAACATCTACCTTTAATAGGCCTACTAGCCTTTAAATGTGACGTATTAATATCGCCCGGTTAACGTTGAAAATGATTTAGAAAAATAGTATTTACAATTGAGTTGGCCTACTCCAACGGTTTTAATATTCGCGATTACGTGTTATTCCAATACGAATTCAATATTTAGGTTTCGCGTGGCCTCCGTCGTCTGTCCTCTCTAAAGGATATGAAGGGGGTCCTTGCACCACGGACCGCATATTTAAACATCTTTGTTTAAACATATTCAATGAAAATCCTAATTGTTATTGAACCAATTTAAAGGAAATAACGGTTTGACTGTATTGGATGTTCCAACCCAATATAAAAGTGGCCAAAAAGAGTTCAAGATAAACTCATAATTGCGCCGCCGTATTATCTGCTGTAAGCCATTTCCCAGGCCATTTTCATAAATGCATAATTGAAATGCATTATATAAAAGTGGCCAAAAAAATCAAACCGGCGGGGGCGTCTTGAAAATAATTCCTCTCTCAGACGACGAAAGCCACGCGTCTCGGACGACCCAATATGGCAACGGGAAGCTTTCGCGAGGCCACCGTCGTCTGTCCTCTCTAAAGGATGTGAACGGGGTCCCTGCACCACGGACCGCATATTTAAACATAATGTTATTGTTATGGAACCGATTTAACAAGACATAATAGTTTTACTGTACAGGATGTTGCAACCCAATCATGTACATTTATCTTTGATTACTGGACTAAAGTACATACATATATAAAAGTGGACAAAAAGAAGACGATTATAATAAATGCTTGCCTTAAATAGTATGTGACGTATTAGTAAAATTTGGAATAGTGTGTCTTAGCCCTGTTGGGCTCTATATAAACATGCTCCGCTCAGGGCGGTTACGGACAAGAAATTCCTCTGCACCTTGGACCGCTTTTAAAGAACGGCCAATCATTGGGCATCTATCATTGGGCATCTTTGGACATTGAAATGAGTTGGCCGCTTTACAAGAACGACCCATTATAGATAAACATCTTTGTTTAAACATATTCAATGAATATGCTACTTGTGATTGAACCGACTAACAGGAATTATGCTAATTGTGATTGAACCGATTAGACAGGACCTCGGACCGCTTTTAAAGAACAACACATCATGATACGTATTAGTATGATTAGTGTGTCTTCCGGAGCCCTGCGGGGCTCTATATAAACATGCTCCGCTCTGGGCGGTTACGCACAAGGGGGTCCTCTGCACCTTGGACCGCTTTTAAAGAGCGGCCCATCATTTGGGTAGCTTTGGGCATTGAAATGCATTATACCCATTATGAAACGTATTAGTATGATCTGAGACGATTATAACTATTAGCTATAATCGTCTCAGGTATGATTTGGACCGCTTTTAAAGAACGGCCCATCATTGGACATTGAAATGCATTATACAAAAGTGGCCAAAAAGAGTCTATTTAATACTTACCTTTGAATGTGACGTATTGGTATAATTTTCATTAGTGTGTCTTCCGGAACATGACTAATCCCCTCGGACCGTTTTTAAAGAACAACCCATCATGAGACGTATTAGTATGATTAGTGTGTCTTCCGGAGCCCTGCGGGGCTTTATATAAACATGCTCCGCTCTGGGCGGTTACGCACAAGGGGGTCCTCTGCACCTTGGACCGCTTTTAAAGAAAAGCCCATCAATGTGACGTATTGGTATGATTTTGATTAGTGTGTCTTTTGGAACAGGACCAATCACCACGGACCATTTCTAAACAACGACCCATCATTGGGCATTGAAATGCATTATCTTTTATTACTGGACTAAAGTATATAAAAGTCGACAAAAAGAAGCCGATTATAATAAATGCTTAATTGCCTTCAAACAGTATGAGATGTACGTATTGGTATTATTTGGTTAACATGGTTAGTGTGCCTTCCGCAGCCCTGCGGGGCTCTGTATAAACATCTTTGGAAATTGAAATGCATTATATAAAAGTGGCCAAAAAAGTATATTTAAAGGTAGATGACCCGATCACATTTTCGTAACACAGAATTATTTCAAACATACGGAGATTTTCATATCATATGAAAGCTCGTATTTTTCTCATCATCATACTGAAATTTGACGGCCTAATTCGGTATAATGACAGAGAAATCGACGAAATAGCGTTGAATTACCGCGAATGGTGGTTACCACCGATATAGTTTGTGTACTACTCAATGGGTACAGTTCACAGCATCTTGTGCGTCTAAAATAAGAACCATAATAGCTATGCATCTCAAATTTTGGGACACGACGTTTTTAAGGATGACCTTTCATGTAGAATAGAAAACTTCAAGTTGAAAATCGGAACATCTACCTTTAATAGGCCTACTAGCCTTTAAATGTGACGTATTAATATCGCCCGGTTAACGTTGAAAATGATTTAGAAAAATAGTATTTACAATTGAGTCGGCCTACTCTAACGGTTTTAATATTCGCGATTACGTGTTATTCCAATACGAATTCAATATTTAGGTTTCGCGTGGCCTCCGTCGTCTGTCCTCTCTAAAGGATATGAAGGGGGTCCTTGCACCACGGACCGCATATTTAAACATCTTTGTTTAAACATATTCAATGAAAATCCTAATTGTTATTGAACCAATTTAAAGGAAAAAACGGTTTGACTGTATTGGATGTTCCAACCCAATATAAAAGTGGCCAAAAAGAGTTCTAGATAAACGCATAATTGCGCCGCCGTATTATCTGCTGTAAGCCATTTCCCCGGCCATTTTCATAAATGCATAATTGCGCTAGTACAATAGCATGCATTCGAAAGAAAAAACACGATAGAAATAAGTACTTCTTGATAAACGCATAATTGCGCTAATACCGAGCATGGTGTGCTAACGAAGAAACATGATACATGTAGCTCGAGACCCTTGGGGTCCTTTTTTCATAAACGCATAATTGCGCTAATACTATAGCATCTGCAGCATGCAATTTGCAATTAGGAGTATAATGTTGCTATTTTGGTGCTAATATGCGCTAATTTAAAAACTTATACAAAAGCACCTCTTTGCAATTTTCAAAAAAAATTCTAGTTTGCGCTATTTAGCATTATAATAGCATTGATATAAACGAGGAATTTTGAAAAATGCGCGTTTTTGCAAGTCATTTGCAACAAAAAGAACTGTTGCTATTTTGATTCTAATATGCACTAATTTCAAAACCTATATACAATAGCACCTCTTTGCAATTTTCAAAATGTTTCATATTCGTGCTATTTAGTATCATAATAGCAGCTATATAAACGACTTGCTACTTTGATGCTAATATGCGCTAATTTCAAAACTTCTACAATAGCACCTCTTCGCAATTTTCAAAATGTTTTCAAATTCGCGCTATTTAGCATCATAATAGCAACTATATAAACGATACATTTTGATAAATGCGCATTTTTGCAAGTCATTAGCAATAAAAGTCATACTAGCAGTCAAGTTGCTATTTATTGCTATTTGCGCAATTTTCAGATTGAGCGCCTTAATGGGGTAAGGGCACGGGCTCCATGCAGATAGGATAGTATAGTTCATGGTTTCCATAAGTGGTATGACTTTGTGGAGTCAGATTTCGTGTAGCAAATAAAGTGGCTCATGGAAATCGTTCCTTGTTGTTTAGGAGAGATAGGAGAGAATAAACGCACTGTCTGTCCGTTCACGGGAGTTGTTTAATGCGTTCGCTAAGCATGGCTAAACGCGTATTGGTTGGTCATTATTTAACCGCGTTCCGTTTATCTACACAAAACTGTCCGTTTATCCCAGTGCGTTTACCCTCTCCGATCTACGGTTTTCAATCCGTACGAATCTGAATGCCAGAAAAATAAAATATTGAAATATTAAAATATTAAGATTCACTATAATATAAATCAACAGATTCAAATCGTTTGGTCTACGTGGAAACAAAATCAGTATCGATACCCAAGTTACCTTTTCCGTGTTTTGAAGCAACATTTGTAAAGTATTATTTATAAAATAATAATTTGTCCGAGTCTATATAAGCTATATTTTAAATCGTCCCAGTTCTGACATACCGGCACATCACGAAAAACAGCGTTTTGAGAAAATCGCGTTTGAAAATGTTCCAATTTTCTGCAGATACACGGTGGTCTACCATGGCAGAATTTCGTGATATGCCGGTATGTCAGAATACAAAATGAGGTTTTCATGCAGGTAGTATGTAAAATCCATGGCACATCACACTAATTTAATAAAGTGCTGTATCTAATTGATTAATAACCATTTTTCTCGAAATTTTTGGAGAATAAAAAGTTTCATTCGTAGATTATGAAATGGAACTTAACTTATTTTGCCCAAAATGGCACATTAGCCGGTATGTCAGAACAGCGACGAAATCTTAAAATGACATTGCTAGTGATGAGTATTTTGACCTGGATAATCGCATGATGGTGGTTATTAAGTCTAGTGGTAGAAACCAAATAGAGAAAATGTGCATGCATGTATACAACATGGTTGGATGATGGCTATGCTTGTTTAATTACAAGAACAATATGATGGATTTTTAGTACAATAGTACTCTTATTGTGCTTAGGAAAAACTGCAAAACCCGTACGTATGGCTCATACGTGAAAGTGACTTGAACGTAAGACTTATATTATAGTAAAGTAATCCTTTGGATCACCATACGAGCAAGCAACTGTATAGATGGAATGCAAATAGCTCTATACTCTGTGCGGCCATCTCGAGACAGTGACGTAACCGCGTATTCTACTAATTGCATCACATAACGCGCGCGAATACTCGCGGCGCTGGCGTTCAAACACGAGCGTTGAAAGGCGGAAGATACACACGCGTGCGTAAAAGCTGCGCCTGTTCAGTTACGTCACTGTCTCGAGATGGCCAAACAGAATATAGTTCATTACGGAAATTAAGCATTGGCTTAGTCCAATTGTCATTGGTGCTCATTAATATGGTTATGCAAAATATTCCTTTGGCGACTACCGTATTATGTACAAGTCACTTATACGTATAAGCCATGCAAACTAGTTGGGCAGTCTGTGTAGCCTTAAGCCAACTGTAGTGAAACCTTCTATATGACGCTACTGAAATGATGTGAACACAAATGGATGATGCAGTAGTGGGGAAAGATCGGTTTGTCTTGACAAAGTTGGGGTGAACCCAAACATTAAAACGATCTAAAACAGATGAAATATTCAGTCTAGGTAATTCTGAATCGCTAACAGGAATGATCATACTTTCAACTTGCCCAAATTTATTTAAACTTAACTTAATACTCAGACGTGACAGATAGAGAAGAAGAAACTAATACAGATATCGTACAATGTAGCGTTGTATTTACAATTACATTCCTGACCATTCGCCTCATGGTTGAATCTATTTAACACTGCATACGAGACGGTTAATAGTCTAAATTAGATACTTTAAATTATCTTAGTGTAATCAAGGTGCCTTTATGTGTGTACTCAAGACAATACTGAAAGCCCGAAGGCAATTGACAATAACGACTATGCCCGACTTCCTCCTTGAATAGTATCGTGCGTTTATTACAAAGTAAGGCGTGGCAGAACAACATCCAGATGATCGAGGTATACTAGTGGCCAATAAATTAGTATATTAATCTTATATTGCAACAACGTAAGAATTTGAAAAATATTTAAAAATGTAAAAATATTGATTCAAAATATGGGAGAATGGGGTGAGAGTGGGGAACCAAACGCAAATCGTCTGATTCCCATGTGTGCGGAGACAACGCTCTTTCCATACCAATATATAGTACTCATCAGTGATACGGCACAGTATGCTGATTTATTGCATGGTAAGCTACGTGGCTGCTTGCCTATAATAATATGTTACAGTTAGCACTGGTATCGTGCCTACCCAATACCCCGAATATATAACCTTCTGAACATACGTACAACGACATGTGACAGGGCCTGTCATTGAATACCCATGTAAAGTACTTTTTAAGTACTTAAAAGTACGATATATTTGGAAAAAGTGTGTTTTAGGTCTCAGATACTGGTATAACAGTATCGTTAAATACTGGAACATTGTTTTAGGGAAAAATCAAAATATCTGTTTATAAACAAAATATATATGAAATAAGCTCGAGCGATAAGAGACATTTCAAGAATACTGACACCCAAACAGCACAAGACAGACAATTCTGTATTGCTATCAGATTTTTGGTATATCTTAATTCACAACAATTTCCAATAATAAAATACGGTAAACACATTATAATTTTCATGATCTAAATGTTACGATATTTGAGAATGGGAAAGTCAGCCAACCCCACTTCCTGTAAAGTACTTATGATGAATACACTTTTAATAAATACTCCGTTGGCAGCTCAAGTTAGGCGCAGTTTTCGTATCGGATGACAAAATGTTCCGCGTGGTGCAATCAGAGTATGATAGTCATACACAACACGATTTGTGACGTCCCAGACCACTCCAATCCATTCTGTATAGATGGTGTGACCGGTGACGTCGTGTATTTACAAATGGGACACCCTCTGTTGATTCCCTCCAGGCAGAATATACAGTAAAAAGTTAATGAAGACAACATGAAATTTCTTTCTAATGAATTGTAAAACTCATTTATTTTATTTTTTTTGTGAAATGCGATAGCTTATAGCATTCCTAAGCAAGTTTAAAGACAGTTTTGATAACAATTTGCTGTGACACCACAATCTAGTTAGAAAACCTGATCTGGCCTATCATAAACTATAGGAACTCTTGCTCGGTGTGTTTTGTCTCAAATCAACAGAGGGCGTCCTAAATGTAAACAACGGTCACCTCATCTATACCTCGCTTGATGCGATTATCGTCAGCGATTACTCTAATGATCGGTTACGTCAACCCAGTTTTCATCATTGACAATTAGCGGTGATCACATGTCAACTTTCATGTGTCGACGTTCAACAGTGCTCTCATTCAAGTAAGCAGGTGCATACGACTGAACGCCTTCTTTCTTGATTTGTTCGATGGCATTATGTTAAAGGATTTTCACCTGTTTTTGCAAGCATGGTTAGCGATTCCATTAAGTTGGATGAAGCTTTCCTACCCAGTTAAATGTCACATCATCGTCTTTCTATATCTTTAAAAAAGATAGTTTTTGCCTCTCAAATATCTGTAAAGCTTTCTTATAAATCCTTGCATCAGCGTCTAAAACACGCCGCACTTCTGGATCAGCCATAAGTTCCCGGATGCTCTCATCAACAATATCCATCGTCGTTCCATTTGTTTTTGTATCTGATTTGTTTTGCATATTTTTGTAATTACTTGCATTTTTTTTGTTACGTCCCGAACAACGACCATGAAAAGGTAACCCACCATACGCCTCCTGCAGCATTGCCAATGACAAGTCATATTCGTCAACAAGACCTATGACGGTGAACCATTTATCTAGATTATCTATGACATAATTTAATAATGCATCCATTTGTGCACTGTCAAAGGCACGATTTAATATTACTTTTTGTCTGAACCAGCATGGGGCGCTGGAGAATTGTTTACGGTGCATAAACTCATGCGGAAATCCAGTCATATTGCTGAATTCGGTGTGGTCATAAAAGGGGCTGCAAAACACAGGATCGAAAAGTAATTGTCGAAAGAGAAAACTGCCATGATGCAAGGCCCACTCACGGGGTGATGCTGCACTGGCATTAAGGGCGGTACACAGTTGATCTGGTCTTGGATGACGACAATAAGTATACGAAGATATAGTCCGCTCGTAAGGGTCTCTTAGAAATGTGAAATATGAACAGGATACATTGAATTCGTCACAGAGTCCAAAAGCATAACCGCCCATGAAGAGATTGTGCTCATTCTTAAAATCAGGATATTGCCCAATTAGATTATGTACATTAAGCCTACCCTTGCTGGATTGCACTGGTCCTAAATGACGATGGGATGAAAACGCCACCTCTGCCATACAATTCTTAGTTGACGTTCCTGCCGCTTTGTTGTGATGCATATAAATTATGACGTCATCCGCAGGGAATGTTTTATTGATTAAATGTGATGTGTTGTTAATGTTCAGAAAGTAGTTAGGACGGAAATTTCGTCTGTGTGGCCAGTGTGTCGCGGTAATTTGTTGCCATTGGGGCACTTTTGGTAGTTGTTTCTGTAGAGGGGAATATTCCTGGGGAGAGATACCTAAAAATTCTTTTCCTGGTTGGTGCACATCGCCATCATCTAAGAGCGGTAGGTGTATGCTTTCCATTAGTTGCTTTTGAAACGTGGCATTATATCTGTGAGAATTAAAGAAAGAAAGAAAGAAAGAAAAATAAATTTAGTCAAAAGTCACTAAATATTCAATGTGGAAAACAGAAAATTCCGATCACGAATCCCCAATCGAATCAATCACTGATCGCCGTCCATTGTGATTGATTATGTTGTGATGAGTACCATGTGAATGGAGATGGGAAGAACGACTTCTGCCAGTCGTAATATTTCACGGAGCCTTTCAGGAGTCTAGATGTCTTCGAAACAGTAAATAAAACGTTTAATGTTATGCATCGTATATGAGTACACACCACCAAATCATATTTTGCATTCTGACATTACACGGCAGTGTTTGAAATTAAGATTGACCCCACCATAAGTCTAAATTTAACATTCTAGCAAAGGAAATAAATGCTGTAAATGTACCTAAATGTTTCATAATTTTGTATTTGTAGGTTATTTCCTCCACATCAGGCCAAAAATCTCTAGCTTTTTCTTGAATGGTATCATTTTACACGATTTCACTGTTTCCACCAATTTAGAGCTAGAATCGCTGATATTAGGATAAAGGCAGTCTGCCGTACCTAAGATAGATATCATTGGCCCGTAGCGGAAAAAAATGCTGGTCACCCCCACAAAAATGATTGTTTTGAAGCAGAAGACATCTAGATCTTCAATAAAAACAATGATTTAAATGAACCAGTTTGCTCTAAAGGTGAAAAAAATAACACAAACTTGACCTCTTAACCACACAAAGCAATAGGGAACAGATTTGGTGGTGTGGGACCATATGTGTATTTTAAAACAGGTCTAGTATAACACGCAATGCATACTATATGTGAGATTGAAATAGTGAGTCTGGCAATGAAATAATTATTTTATTAACCCTAACTCTAGTACACCACACGCCAACAGATTTGTTTTGTCACCCCGACCCCCCCCCCCCCCCCCACGGGATTTGAACCACGGACCTCCAGTACCAGGGCCCAGATCCTAGCCACTACACCACGGCTGTCAGTCACACTAGGCGAAGTATATTCGCCTCGTTATAAAGCCTGGGTCCGTTTTGTAGCCCAAAAACCTGCACGCCGGGTTATAAAAACATTTTCCCGCCCAGTTGCCGTGTGGTGATAGTAGAATTAGGGTTATTAAGATGAAAATTACAAAATTTTGGAATGATTTTTGTTTTTGTTTTTGTTGTATTATAACGTTTTTTTCCGAAGAAAATACGCTTCTGTGATTGAATACAAACTGTAAATTATAAATCAAACTCAATGCACATTGATTAAGATCCATGGTATATGTGACCACTACTCACACTGTTAAAATAAGTTAAAAAGATCAATACAGACAAACTTCAAGGACACATTCACAAAAAACACAAGCAGTAGATTTTCAGACATTCACTCGTTGATATTATGTGTGGTGGCATAGGTGGTTACTGAGGTGTAACGCTATACCTCTTTACTTACGAAAATATCGGGCGAAGCATTTCGATCAACATTTGGTTACATTTTTATCAACCTTGTTAATTCTTATAAGAACTTTAGTATTTTACGTGTCTTAAAATTGACATCTGACCGTAACTCGATATGTAACCTCTATTTACAATCGCTTTAGACGGCTAGCTATTTAAGGCTCCCTGAGGCAGTAGTGCACACATGTATTCCAATTCCATATGTTGATGCAACTATGAGATAACTCACAAAATGAGGCATTCAGTCAATATCTTTGATCTGAAACGCGATACTCATCAATGTTGCAATAATTGTTCACTTTGGAATAAATATGCTGGGCACTTTTTGACATTATGTATATTGGGGTGTATACGAAAAAACACAACCTTGTGTATGAAATCCCGTATTTGAACCACTTAACTACCTTTCATGCAATAAGTGACTGAGAATTGTTGTTGATTATTACATAATATATAGGTACTATAGCTAAAAGTTCCTAGTAATTGTGACAAATCTATTAGCGATAAGTATATTTTACGGGCATTGTCCTATTATAGTATGTTGCTAGGAGCATCGGCGCACAAACCAAAGTTATGTTGCTATGTTGCCTTTCACTGTGATTGAGAATTGCAGTGGGTATCGAGGTATGACTCTATATTTCATCATTAATGAAAACATTGATAGCGAGATGTAATACCACTATTTGGTTATTCTTAAATTCATTCATTCATTCATTCATAACTGGTTTATTAAAATTGATATAGCAGTACAAACACTGAATTGCATCAAATTTTACAACACTGAAAAAAAAAGCACTGTATATACTCTCAAATATTGTTGGACTTTTGCAAATGTATTTAATCTTATTGTTTCTCATTCCAATGAGTGAGACGTACTTGGATCTAAAAACTGTTTTTATCTTTACGAACAATGGTAAATGATATAGAATCGTTGCAAATAAATATCGTTAAAACGAGTAAACATTTAATGATACTTACTACCTTAGGCGACGAAAATGTTTGCAAATGTTTTGAAATTTTGCAATTTTGTAATTAATATTTTAAAAAAAGATTGTGAAAAAATTGTGAAAAAATTGTGAAAAAATTGTGAATATGTCGAAAATTGCTTAAAAAACACCAAAACGCCTGCCCGACCGAACCTATACCTGAGAGGTCCGTTTGCCCGTAGGACAGGGGGTTCCCCGTCGCCTTACATTATAACACGTGAAAGGTAAACTGCATGACTTGAGAAGTTGTTTGCCCAATTCCAATCCTTTATATATCTATTCCTAAAATCGAAATACATTACAATGCACCGATCCTGATTTATACCTAAAAGGGAGTTTATATCGGAAAACAGGTCGGAAACCGCGTGTGAACCCGTATACTGCTTAATCTCGATACATTTCACCGTCTCAAGGCTATATTCACTAATGGGAACATTCTAAACAGGGTACATCGCGTGTATTAAAAGGGTACATCGCGTGTATTAAAAGCATCTTTAATGTAAAAGAAAAATCGTTTGGGGCTGTGATGAATGGAAACATTCCCCTGGTGTCATTTCCGGCGTTTTAGTTTTGCACGAGTTTAATCTTCACGGTTTGCCCACGGCAATAGTGACAAGTACTCATGACATGCATGATGTGATAAGATGTAGAAGGGGATTTTTGTTTTCGTGACAAGAATATTAGACGTTTGTTACATGCAGTTTTTATACCAACCGATAGGCTATTTATCTGTTGATTAACGGAGTGTACTCCAATTTCTAGTATACTATGCAGTCGGTATGCTTTAATGAGAATAAGATGATAATAGCTACTTCAGTTTGCTGGTCGCGTAAATGGTGCCGATTATCGACATTAGGGTGCAACGACGTCGCAACAACGTTACGCGAATAACCTCTACTGGCCCATATCACGATCGATCCGATGTCGTTTAAGAACTTACTGTAAATCTAAAATGATGTAACACCTCTCAAGATATTATAGGCAGAGATGGAAAGATCTCGTTAACTTAAAAATCTCCGGAGGAACTGTGTCGGTCACGTTGTAACGACGCGCCACGATGCGGTACACATTAGTGTTATCAGCCTCATATTATGTTGTTGGGAACGTTTCTTTAACTTGGGTTGAACCAAATACAAACATAAATTGGCCAGTTCTTTATTTGCAATAGTGTATCGGGCCCCATATTAGATCATTACCCCAGGCTCTCTCTAGCCATCAATATAATGTGTCCCACATCACTGCACATAGCATGCCACTATTTTGCATAATGGAGATGTCATTATTGTATATTTTTGTCTTCTTCAGATATTCATGTTGTCGCAAGGCGAGATATCTAAACAGTCATACAGTCGGTAGTATTACCAGTTTAAATTCTTAAGAAGCGGTCAATACATACAATTAGAGGCGGGTTTCCATGGAAACATTTCACATGAATGTTAATTTTACCGCATAGGCCTACTCTAATGAAATAATGCAATGGTCGTGTATCGTAATTGTTCTATCGTGTGTTATTGCTTGCAAGAAAATAACCTAGCATTGTAGCGTTGTATATAAGACTAAGTCAAAGCTGTAAATTCAACGACTAGCTTTTTATTGAGAATTTAAGTCGACTTGAAAAAATAAGGACGTTTCATGCAAAAACGTATGATCCTCCATCTGCTCATCTCAGGAATCCATTCCTCAAATGCCATCGTTATTGTGGAATATTATATTTTGTGACATATCAATTGAACACACGTGAAATGTTAACTAGTAAGTTGATGAAACTCGTTACTTCTCGATTTGCAGTAGCAGGTGCTAACGAGAGACTGTCTCTAGATGCGACATGAATACCATACGTAGAAACAAATTCGATAGTATTCAGGGTGTATCCGGGGGAGGGGAGGGGGGGGGGGGGGTATTTGAGTTATGTATGTATGATTAAAATTGTAATGTTGAAGGCATATTGTTATAATTGTTACCTTAGTAATATATCCGCGTCTTCAAATTTCAAGTCTGTCATATTTACCATCGTTCACATTCAAATTTATTTATGGCATCAGAATAAGAAGGCCACTGTATCACCGAAAAGCAAATGGCAAAGTCATAAGTCATTTTATGCTAAAACACTAGAACGAGATCCATCACAATATATTGCAAAACCTACAATCAAGGAAAAAAAGGTTGGCACACTTTGTCCTAATTACGGAAGCGATCCAAGAGAAAGAAGCATGTTTTGTAACCATTATCTGTTGCATACCAAACAAAATACCATGGAAATGGTGTATGTATTTTCCATAATTCAAACAAAAAATCAAATCAAAACACCGCAGTCTAAAAAAATAGTACAGGAAACCAATAAAGTTGATTTGTGTGCATGGAAGGGGGTGGATACCATCTGAAGAACAATCTAGACCTATGACAGCCACAACTCACCATTTATTCAAAGATTTTCTGATTTATTAGGCAACCTCACAACAATTGGGAGATTTCTCCTTAGTCAAACAAGATAAGCTATTATGTCTCTCTGTTGGGAGTCTAATAACATCTCTCTGATTGAATCATCAAGGCTAAACAAATATAGCTTTGACTCTATCACAGACTGCAGGACTGTTAAAATAAACTGCATAAAAGGTGCATGTAATTTACAAAGACTACAAACATGGCGGCCCCCACTTATGTCTAGAAAGACCAAAATGTGTAATTTTTTGCAATCTGATGCTATAAGGGTGGCTTCGCCCCCAAAAACCCGCCCCTCTCCCCGGAGGCAATGTTGATCCGAGTCATATTATCAGAAGCATTGGTAGTTCCCCCAACATTGATTGATGGGGGTGGGGAAGGATATAAGAAAGGGGAAACTTTTGCTTTCTATTAAACAGTGCTATGTCCCAAGTCTGATCTCAATTGCGAGCACAGGGATAGTTGTAATAAGTTGCGTCAAGTGTGCCAACTATTATTTTCCTTGATTGTAGATTATAAATAACCTGTTGCACGCGGAGTAGATAGAACAGGTTTGGAAAAAAATCATAGACAACAAGACAACACTTGAAGCGTTGAATTTCTTTTACGATGTCTATATAATGAAAATCACCTAATGAAAATCACCTGGTGGCGCAATCATTTTATGTAGTTTAAAACAGTATAGATAATCTATTAATAAGTAGAGCTGTATGTTCTCTGCCGTTTTAGGGAAAGTTTTAAGAGACAAACAAACCCAATTTCTTTCTGAGTACATGTGAAGTTGAAATTGTTCGTTAATACTATGCCATCACTAGCCGTAAAAATAGCTGAACATTGTTGCAATGCGAGTTCCATGGGCTCGCTTATGGCTTGGAATGGGGGTCGAGGGCTAGGTTTTGAAATTCCCCGAATGACCTGGCACCATTCGACTTGATTAGTAGTTCCTGAAAACGCAATTTTCTTTTGACTACCTATCAGGTACGTAGTATTATGAAGGTACATTTTAGGTATAAAGTTGAATCAATTAAGCCCATTATTGGTAGAGATATGAGTTTAATAAATATGAGACGCAGTAATGTGGTTTACTCAAAACCGGCCCGAAAAAACAAGCTAATGCAAACCGATAATAAACCCCTTTGAATTAAGAGGGATAGGCCATGTGTTTTGAACTCGCCACCCTTCCCGTTGCATGTCCAGATTTTTACATTTTACACCATTCTGAGATTCGAATTAGCATATCGCAATAACTACTTGTTCTACCCCATAAAAAGTTTATATTTTCTGAACGGTAATCTCACAAGGAATCTAAATATGCGCTTGGAATTTGCATAAGACCTAATGGTAACATGTTGTGATTAAGAATGTTCAAAAAATATCGATTTTTTTTTCATATTTTGATTAAAGCTCAATATTTGTTTTATTCCTATCCCAATCATCATTTTACTGTGCATATTAGTTCCTCATGCAATTTACCCATCAGAACATAATGGTTGAAATATACTATATCGGGAAGTAAATGAGCACAAACGTTTACATTTCAAATTTATTAGAGTTTACACATACATTTTTTTGGTTATTCACCCTATCCTATTTTAAGCAAGATTTCTGAATTCCCCTATTCGAGAGCTTTCCAAAAATGTATAATTTTGCTATAATCGGTTGAATCATTTTGTTGTTATAGTCATGTATGTAAAACCGATGAATTAGGGCAAGTCTACTGTGTAGTGAATAGGGAAAAAGCCAAAGACAGTGCAATCGATTCGTGATTACAACTGTTACGTAAGAGTTGACACGTTTGTTGAAACAGAAACTTATAGAATATTAAACAATCGATAAAATGAGAGCAAAATCATGGTTGTACTATACAGAAATTAGGAGTTATTGTAATTTGAACGTAGAATTGGGAACATTTTCTATATTCCCCATAGAGATTGTACACGACGCCACCGCCGCCACCCCTGACTTTCGAAGTATAATCAATCATATCTCAGCCAAACAGTTATAGAAATACCTGATGTATTCACACGGTGTAGCTAGATAAATAAGCTTTCAAATGACACCTAAACCATAGCTCTACCACATATAGTTGTTGAGTTAATAGAGAGAGATGGATGATTCGTCACCAAAAATGCAACGCCGCCACCCTTTTTGGGTGGTCAGTTCAAAACACATGGCCATAAGCCAAACAACATGAATGCAAAATTCCATGAAGCTTGACTAAGCCGGTACAATCCCTCTTATTATGCCATTTTGCAAACCTTTGACCCATCATTATTATATTTGTTATATTATATAATATCCTTGGTTTTTTGTTGTTGTTTCACCTTGATGCATTTACTTACTTGCTTTCCCCTTAACCCCAGTCAGGGCTTTGCCCCTGGACCCACGCAGATTTCGTGCCCCCCCCCCCCCCCCCCCCCCCCCGGATAACATGATAACAAGGCTCCTGGCTACGCCCATGTGGATAGTCGTGAACATCAGAGCGTTTTTTGAAGTAATTTTTAAATGACGTGGGGAGTTCATTTATTGAAAATGTGTACATAAAGACCCCAAGTTCAAGTGTGTGCATATCAGTTACAGTGAGAAAATTATTTTTGGCAAATAAAGGTCCGGTATGACTTCGGTAATGACTCTTAGAAACAGTTCTTACTGCCCATTTTTGTAATTTAACTAATTTATCTAAATACGATTTACACGTGTTTCCCCATATGAGTATTCCATAGCTAAGATAGGGTAAGATTAAAGAACAATACAGAGTATGTACAGGGTGTCCCAAAAGTCTATGCACGACTTTGAAGCTTTGTATTTCACAACATATAAGTCGTATTGAAAATATGAATACATATTTAGAAAGAGGAGATGTGGGAAATAATTTTGATACCAAACATTGGAGTAACATCTATTTTTAATGCCACCCTAGAAGTAAAATATGTATTACTGCAAAAATGTAATTTTATACTTCGGAGGAATAAAGCTCATAAATCCATACCTTTCAAAACAAAAAGACGGGTAGAGTTGGTTACACGGAAAGTGATCCGTCAATTGTAATATTCAAAATTTTACAATACAGTGATCCCATCATAATAACAAACTATATCACACATAATTTTCGTTTCTATAGTGAAATCTAGTTTAAATGTTTTCCATTTATACAGAGACGTGTGCTAATGCAAAAACACAGACCTAAAAAATTGAATAACGTAACAGAAAAGTGAACACACACATCACACAGCGAATAGATCTCTTTAGACTTTTGGCTACTGCATGTCTTATGAAATCAATGTGACTTGTTGATCTACCAGTCTTTTTCTACCACAGCGAGACAAATCATGCACAGTTCCTGTGTTCAAAATTGTATCCACCAACCTCAGAATGGATATTCTTCCTGGTGCGCGTTTCACTTTGAAATGTTTTCTTAACTTGTGTTGAGTAAGTTGAACTGAATTTGTTTCAGCGTAGAACCATACAATTTGTATTCGCTTATCTATGCTGTAAAACATCTTTAATGAAGACTTTTGCTGTGCAATATTGTCTACTACGCCTATTTATGTTGTGACCGAGTTTGGTAATAACATTAATGTTGCAAGGTATTTATTTATGCGCACCTGTTTTAGCAACAATGTGTGGTACTTGATATGGGTGGGTCTCACACGGCCAAAAACTTTCAACCAGATTTATCAAGTTGTGGGTTCACCAATAGGGCTGTGTTTGGTATCAAAATAATTTCCCAAATCTCGTCTATCAAAATATGGTTAAATTTATACCATATGATTTATATTTGATGAGATATGACTCTTCAAAAACGTGCATAGACTTTTGGGACACCCTGTAGTATACGGTCTGGGATGCAGAATTTAAGTTTGTTTATAACACCAATATTGCGTGATACTGTTTTCGCCATACAATCAATGTGATTTTTCCATGTTAGGCATTCATCAATTAGTACACCAAGATATTTGGTACACTTTACTCTTTCTAGAAATGTATCATTTAATACAACATTTAAATCCCGTGTTTTTGCAGATGTCATATGACGTGTACCTAATATCATATAGTTAGTTTTGCTTGCATTTTCTGATAATTGTTGGCCTTAAACCAATTGCTAACTTCTTTCAATTCTTCGTTTACTATATTTATTTTGCTATTGATGTCGTTGTGCGAGTAAGTAATAGTGGTGTCATCAGCAAACCGTATAAAATCAAGAACATTGGATGTATACGTTATGTCATTTACATAAAGTATAAAAAGTAGTGGGCCCAATATAGATCCCTGTGGAACACCACATACAATATCTCTTAAGTTTGAATTACAATTGTTATAAGATATATATTGTGTTCTGTTACTTAGGTAGTTCTTAAACCAATCAAGTACCACACCACGAAATCCATAATGTTCCAATTTATGTAAAAGTATTTTATGATCAATTGTATCGAATGCTTTTGATAAATCAAGGAATATTCCAAGTGTGGTTTCATTTTTTTCTACGGCAGTGTTGACTTTATCCACCAGCTGAGCAATAGCCATGTAGGTTGAGTGCTTGGGGCGAAAACCAAATTGTTTGTCATTAAGGATTTCATGAGTACTAATATAGTCAAAACATCTATCAAATACAAGTAATCACATTTAGTTCTTCCTCCCAGCAACTTTGTCTTAGTGCATTTTTGATAGTTATTACCTCGAATGCTCTGGTCAATATACTACTCGTATAGCATTAGCATCAATCACAACATGTTAGTTTATTTCATTTTTAAAGTGGACATTTAAACAATTCACAAGATAAAGGGTTTGTCACTTTTTTCGCAAGATAAAGGGTTTGTCACTTTTTTAGTTGAAGATGTTTTATCCTAAAGGTAAACCGAATGCGGTGAATGCGGTGGGGCTCGGGATCCGCTTACTGGCGTATCGAAGGTTGTCAAAAGTGGGAGGGAGGCAATGGCCCCGTGACCACCCGGTTCCCCGTTGGGGGTTTGATACACATAATCATAGGATCTACTCTTGGTTCTATCTTTCTTTCTCTGTAATTCTTTTCCGGTTCCCTGTAGTTTTTTGTCATTCCCTTTTCATCCCTCCTTATTTAACTTCGGCTCCAAGCAAGCTTATACCCAAATAAATTGAATTTTGTGGACACCTGCGCGCGTAGCGCGCGAACAATATTCCATATCTATGTCCCATAATAATTCCATGATTTCTCTTTGTCAAATGAACCGACAGTGCCGATGTCAAACAAATTGGATACACTTTTATGACGAATTTTTGTGGTGGTCCAGTGGATTTTTATCGTTCGAATCCGGATTTGAACGGTAAAAAACAGTATGACCCCACCCTCTTGATTAGGAAAAACCGTGTGACCCCCCCCCCCCCCTTTTTTTTTTGTCAAGTCAAAACCGTGTGACCCCCCTGTTTTCTCTCGCCCCCCCCCCCCCCTCCGGTGGAAATAATGAACGCTCCCTTATGCAAAAAAAACACACAGCATATTAATATAAAATCAAGCTCAATTGATTTGTATTGTATGTACATGTTATCAACACACTGTAGATTTGCAGTTACTAGTTGTAGTAAATCGCGTCATCAACAATCAACATGCAAATATATTTTAAATTACACTTATGCTTGAACCGTGTTGTATTATGAAACGTTAATTTATTGTTGTTAAAAGTGTAGCAACACAAAATAAAACAACACTGCAAACTAATAATAAATGTTTGTTTTAATATACCGTATAGCTTTCAGCGAAGATAAAGCCTATACATTAGTAGAACTATTTATTTACATTTGAGACACACTATATAATAACCAGTCTATCAGAACTAACCGGCCAGGCCTAATCCGTATTGAATTGTATTGTGCGCTATTGAGGTAGTATTATCTCTGTGAATAGCGAGGCATAAATTGAATGTGATGTGTTATGAATTATTGAGTGTCCCAGCAGAAAAAGGGCTGACTAAAAATTGCAAAGATCATATTTTTGGGATTTTCCTCCTCACGGTCCCAACTTTAACCTCTTATTGAATACTTCATTAGTATTTTAAAACAAAAAAAACAGCGTATAGACGCAGTGTCCGGGTATCATCAAATAAGTAGCAATTTTGACAGGTTTATTTAGGTGACCGTGTGCTGAGATGCAAGCCTGTACAAAACATGTACCATGATCAGTCTAAACATGGAATTATTAGGTCTAAATAAGAATTAAAAGTTTAAATAGTCACGGAGTGTGTTTCTACAGAGCCTCCGCCTTTTGCCGGTGGTAACTTAGCCTGCTAAAAAGGCGGTGGTAGAAGTACTGGGCTGTTTCTACAGACGACGTAAAAGACAACTAATCACTTTGTGGGGGTGTGTGCGTAGAGGAACGGCTGATTTCGAAATGACACGGATTAATTATATAACAACACAACAAACAAATATCTTGGCAATAAACAAACAAAGCAATTTTAGCAGGCTAACCTACCACCGCTATCCTTGATTTTCTAGGATAATTTGCCCGTGGTAGATTAGCCGGCTAACGGCGTCAGGACCTGTTTCTACAGAGCTGTTAGACGTCTACCCCCCGTGATCAACCGGCTAATGACTCTCTGTAGAAACACGCTCACGGCCATGAAAGCAGGTAGCCAGTAGCTGGTTGGATTAGCGTGTATGGATAATCAAGTATTGGCCAATCCGAAATCAGGTTTAATAATAAGAATATAATATTATACATAAGAAATAGAAATTTCGAAGTGCGATTTTGAAACATCACAAATTTTCATCACAAAAATAATAAAATTCATAAGAACACAAAAAAGTGAAGCGATATTTTGAAACATCACAACATTTCATCACAATATAATATTATACATAAGAAAAATTGTGATGAAAAATTGTGATGAATCAAAACCTCACATTTGTAATTCCCCTAGATCGTGCTACAAATCTGCTGAGATTGATCAACGCACGTGATATTTTGTTGTTTACCACTATTTTCTTGAGTTCGAACGAGTGGCGCATCTCTTACGAATTTCAATATTTTTAACAGAAAAAAAACCCGTTGTCTGTGCATTAATCACGAAAGAGTACATAGGATATACACCAAGCCCACAGTTGCAAAATAATTAAAAATCTATGTAATCTGCAAAGGTAGGAATCATCAATAAAATCATGTTAATATGTACACTATGTTATCTGGACTTCATTGTACAGTACAAGTTGGCCTATAATGATGTGTATACCACACCACCCCTCATTGACATCTAATCTGACGTCGCGAAAATGACATTTTGAAATCATCATTTTTGTCCATCAAATATAACGAAGATCTTTCAAAATGCACTCACATGTTATTCCCAGAACTCTTAGTTATACATTGAGTTCATTTATAGTTGATCAAGCATCCTTATTTTGGGGAAAATATTGAGGTGAAAAATCGGCAGTGCTGACACTCAATGTGAATTTTGCGACGTCGTGAGTCAATGGAGGGTGGTGGTACGTCTGTGTATCAAAGATACACTTGCACTACGGTACCGATTGGGACTAGATGAGGACCTGCGAATCTCATCTATTATTAACACAGGACTTTATCAAACTACTCATTCAAATGTTACATTACTGCGACTAGGTAAAAATAAAACTGTAAAGGCTGAAGAAAAAGACACGGCCTACCTCTGTATTTGACGAAATACTGGCGATGGATCTTTTACACCGATCATCCGTGTATTGCGGTTGGTTATTGGCGATTCATAATATTCAAACACATCGAACAATATCACCAGTACCAAGGCAAAAACCCAACAAATTATGAATTTGCTCCGCAAAGTTATGCTTTTGGCTTTTTCCGTCGACATTATAATTGTTGATCATATTCAAATCAAACACAACAGTGAGTGTAGCTATAGCTAAGCGATTCGAGTTTTTGCTGATTGACTGAGAACAACTGAACAATAATGCGCTTTCAGCAATTCAGTAGAGCCTATAAATCACAGGTCATTGAGCATTGCTTCAGTCAAAAACCAAACAATACGTTCTCTCCCTCTTTGGTAGCATATTACGTAATTACTTCAAATAGTACGACTTTGTCAAGGAGGAATTACTCAGGCTGAAAATAACGACCGCCATTTAATCAGGCCCCTGCTACTGAGATTCTCGACGGCTGTTACTCCGATACAACGTGCAAATCTTATGCACGAACCATTATGCAGTCACCATTATGCATTATGCAGGAACCATTATGCAGTCACAGAGTGTGGACGTGTTTCTTCTTTGCTCCAGTGTGCAGTCATCCATATAGTACGTTGAATCATCTTACAGTCATCTATTATCATCTTACAGTCATCTATTAATTTATTATTATTATTATTACTTAGATTGAGGATGAATTATTGCTGATTTACTATTCGTGTCTACCATCATCATGTCTTGTCAAGACTGTGGATCACTTAAATATAACTTATGTAATGGAGATTTGCTGTTATGTAAATTATGTGATGAAATAAGATTCCCACCACTACCAAGAACGACTAAGGCTACGACTAAGGCTAAGGCTATAAAGACTACATCATCAAGGAAGGGCAGTGTGAGACAAACCTCGACCAAAGAGACTGTTACTACTAGTACTACTGTGGAAAGAGCCGCTTCGGTTATATATCAGGCTAAGCTATCAAAGATTCAACGAATGAGCAGATTTGATCTGGTAAACATCAACATGAGTGTAATCTTACAAGAAATTCGTACTGCGATTATGACATCGGTTTCATCTGCTGAGACTGACCAAGTTGTGATTGCTAATCAGTCACTTACGGTACATAACAAACTGAAGGATTATGTCACATCAAGGATTATTTCTTTCAGTACCTAGGCTAACAACGCTTGTATCTTTGGGAGATCATAACCCCACCTCGGACACTCTAACATCCGATTTGGATCAAGATAAGACCACAACAAACCCAACACCACCACCACCACCACCACCAACGGTTACCGCATCAAGGATCGCGTGTGTGGATTTATGTAATCTGCAACATTTGGAAAGGGGAAAGTCTATTGAGTGCAACCTTTGCCAGGAACAGTTTCACAAAGTGTGTGTTGGTTTGAAGACCAGCTCCAGATCATCGGTATGGATCTGACAAACCTGTAAAGATCTACCTAAAACAGTAAAGTCCATAATCTCCAAGCAAGCAGCGCAAGAAAAAGAGATGGCTGACTTGCGCAAGGAAAACCTTACCCTGCACAAGCTGATTTCTGAACAACGGGCAGAGGTTGAGCGCATACTACTAGCTGAACAACAAGCCGCCGATAAACCAGACAAATCTACACCCAATAAGACTCACCCAACCACCAAAGTGAAGCTTGATGATACTTAAAGTGAATCAGATAAGACCCTGATCATAGGGGACTCGATAATTAGGGATGTCAATGCCAAAGGACTCCTAAACTCTGAAGTAATTTGCCTTCGAGGTGGACGGGTTAAGACTGTGAGTGACAAACTCGCCACCATGGACCTTATCAAATGCCGTCATCGTCCATGTAGGAACTAACGATTGTGTATCGTATGAATCCCTTAAAGAAGGAATTACACATTATGAAGATATGGTGGATCATATCAGATCCAAATCACCTCTCTGCAAGTTGATAATATCATCAGCGTGCCCAAGAGGAGATAGCTCAGCAAACAATGAGCGTTGCAGGCAATTTAACATTGAAATCAAACGCATGTCAGAGGAGAAGGACTGCTCGTTTGTTGATAACGAAGGTAACTTTCTCCACCGCAATAATACAGTTATCGAGAACAAGCTTACGAGCAGAAAGCTACACCTGTCCAAAACAGGCACAAGTACGCTATTATACAATATGAACAAAATATACCCCATCATGTCAACTAAAGACAAGGAAACAACACAAACGGAAACGGACTCCAAATCAAGGCATCAACGCGACAATTATCAAGATCAAGACCAGGGCTTTTCATACCGTAGACCCCGACAACGTAGTCATGGATATCATGGATCAACTCGTGAATTTACTGACCGCAATGGACATTATCAACATGAACACAACGTCACTACTCGGTGTGATCACTGTGGGCTTTCGAACCACAACACAGAACATTGCCATCATAGCCGTCCTGCACAATGCTATTCCTGTCAGGAGTATGGTCATAAGTCCTATGTTCCAGGGAAAAGACCTTATCTATGCCGTGAGGGAAATAACTTTGAAAAATATCCAACCCATTGGGATTAGGATTTAGCCGGCACCGTGGAATGTACGAACTCTTTTTCTGTTCTTAATGATGAGTGTATGAGTGAAAACAATGAACCTAATAATGTTGATGTGACCAGTAGCGTAGCCAGGGGGGGCAAGGGGGGGGGGGGCAGAATGCCCCCCCCCCCCCCCTGAAAAATAATTTGACCGGGAAATCGGGAAGGCAGTGGAAAATCGGGAAGGTGAAGGAAGGGAAAGAAAGGGAGAAAAGGAAGGAAAGGAAAGGGAAAAAAGGGAAGGAAAGGGAAAAGAAAAGGAAAAGGAAGTAGCGTGCATAAAAGGGGAAATTTGGCGGGTCAATTTTTTTTTGTAGCAGGACTTCGGCTAAATAAAGAAAAATGTTATAGAGAAAACTGATGAAAACCCGGAGGATTGGCTAAAACTGTGGTGTGTTTTGTACTGCGCGACTTTTTGAGTGTGCGATTTTTTTTGATCGTGCGATTTTTTTTGACCGTGCGATTTTTTTTGACCTCAACCCCCCCCCCCCCCCCCCCCCCCCCCCCCACCGGGTCGAACTGGTGCTCACCGGGAAAAAATACCTTTGCCCCCCCTGACAAGTGACCCTGGCTACGCTACTGGATGTGACTGAAGATTTATGTACTGAATATAATACTGAGGTTAAACAAAACAAAAAACACTCTCATAGACGTGGAGGTAAGAAGGGCAAAAATAATAGTAAATATTATAAGCGTAAAACGGTAAAAATCGCTTTTAATAATGTCAATAGACTGCGTCCAAAGGTTCACGAGCTTGAAAATTTACTTAATGTAGAAAACTTTGATGTTTTTGGAATTGCAGAGTCTTTTCTGCGAGATACTTGACCATATTAATGTGCATGGTTACAGATGGGTTGGTAAAAACAGGGTTAAGAAAGGGGGAGGGGGATTGGCTTATTAATTTCAGACACAATCTGTATTATTGATGACAATCTTTTTGACTCAACATCGGATGTATATGAAAGATTACGGGTCAAAATCTCGTTTGAAATTGATAAACCCATGTATATTGCTGTAACATATTTCCCAGTTGAAGGTGCTGATCCGGATACAACGGATCAATTATATACTCAGTTACTATCTGAAGTCATACGTATTGAGGATGAAGATGATGATCCATGCATTTTAATCATGGGTGATATGAATGCTAGGTAACAAAATTTGTTTTGGTGATCCTGTTTTAAACAGTAATGGTAAACGCCTTCTTAACTTTCATAACGATTCTGACTTGATACTGTTAAACTGTACTAAATTATGTAAGGGCAAGTTTACTTGGGCTCGTGGTAGTTTAAAAAGTACTATTGATTATATGTTATGCACTAATAATTGTATGAATAGAGTTTCTGAATTGATTATTGATGAGGATCGCAAGTATGGATTAGGAAGTGACCATAATGTCCTATCGTTGACAATGAATGTTAAGAACCGCTCTTATTTATTTTTTTATTTTTTATTTATTTATTCGGAAATCACTTTCAAAGCAGCGGCACCCACCTGGAGGTGGTGCATCCAAAGAATACAAAAACAAGAGTAAAATACACAAAGAATACAAGTAAATACACTGTACAATGATAATACATAAGAGGGAAAATAAGCAAAATAAGCATACAATCATGAATATCATGGATATTATATCATACACAAAGATGGGTTAATCAGCTTATATCATGAAGCGTAACGTGGAGTGTGTACATTAACTAATGTCATTATTACTGCTATTATTATCATTCAACAAAACTGTCCTACATGACCATGCACGTTTTAAATAAGATTTACAAAATATATCAAACTGTTTATCAATCAATGCATCATATGAGTAATTACTCACCATGGGGGTGACATTTAAATAAGTACTACCTAAAATTAAACAAATTTGTGTATCATTGTCACTAACATTAAAGAAATGCCATACATAGGAGAGATCTACTCGGCGAAGATTCAGTTCTAAGTTGTGAAGCTCATTGTCGCGAATTGCACGTAGAGACTTACATGAAAGCATAAAATGTTTGATATCTTCACAACCACTATTACAAAGTAAGCACATACCATCATTATTAACCTCCCACGAACTTACAATAAGTGCTCTAGCAAGAAGAAAAAGGTTATTTGGGATATTGATCAAGATACAAATTATATGGATTATCAAACCAATTTACATTTTGACTTTGGTAATTGGGAAATTGATTCTTATAATGATCCAGATACAATTTGGGATTCTTGGAAGAGTAAGGTATTTATTATCAATTGCAATTGATGGCCTGGGCACTAAAAAGATTAAGGGGAAATATAACTCTTGGTTTGATAAAGATATTGATTATGCGATTAAAGACCGTAAACATGCTGCTAAGGAGCACAGGAGGTGGGCAAAAAGTAATCAAAGTGATATAACTTTAGGTGATGATCTATGGAAATCTTACCAAGATAAGCGCACTCGTGCTAAGAATCTTGTGAAAAGTAAAATTACGGAAATGCGTGTCAATAAATCTATTGATATTGCTAAGCAAGGGGGTCCTGCTTGCAAAGATTTTTGGAAAGTTCTCAAAGGGAGTAGTCGTAATCCTCAGGTTCATTGTATTAAAGCACCGCAATCTAAAGAAATAATCTATGATAAGTCTAAGATGAATCAGACTATCCTTCAATATTGGAGTACTTTAGGTAAAATGAATATGAACTTGAATGGTAATGTAAATAGAGTCGATAATGGTGATGCCAGAGGTAACTTAGTGAATGGAATGGTTAATTCTATCAGGTGTCAATCAAATAAGAATTTAAATGATGATCATTATTTATATGATGTTAAAATCAATATGGATATTGTTATTGAAGCCTTAAATCTTGCTAAGAATAACAAATTTCCAGGTCTTGACGGAATCACAAATGAACTTCTTAAAAATGGTGGGGATAGCTTACACAAGTCTATCTTTAAGATGTTCAAGAAATTCATTGATCTCGAGAAAACACCTACGGAATGGAATAGTAGCAAGAAGGGTGACCGCAAGGATTTAGATAATTGCAGGGGAATTTCACTTACTTCGTGTGTATCTAAAATATTTAACCGTATAATTGCAATGACTGTATCAAAATTCCTTGAAGACTCTAATACTCTATCAGAAGTCCAAGGAGGATTTCGTCCATTACATAGATGCGAAGACCACATTTTTAATCTAAAAAGTATTGCTGCATGTCGATTAGCAGAGGGTAAAAAAGCTTATATGGCATTTTTGGATTTTCGCAAAGCTTTTGATACCGTTTGGAGGGAGGGCTTACTTTTAGCAGCCTGGAACTCGGGGTTATAAGAGGTCGAATTTGGAGATTAATTGATGCCTTATATGATAATGTTCAAGCTCAAGTTAAATTTGGCAATATAGAAACTGATTTCTTTGAAGTGACAGAAGGTGTTAAGCAAGGCTGTGTTTTATCGCCAGTTTTGTTCTCTATTTTTATTAATGAATTCACAAAGCTGTTAAAGGAACATGAAGTTGGTGTAAGAATTCATAACGTATGTGTTGGTAGCCTTTTTTGGGCAGACGATGTGGTTCTTCTTGCAAATGATGAGAATGAATTAAAGTGGATGCTCGAATTAGCTGCTAAATTTGCTATTGATTGGAAATTGAATTTTAACAATGATAAATCTAATGTTCTGATTATCGGGCAACGCATCAATAAGAATAAGTTATGGAGCTTGGGTGATAAATATATATCTGAGGTCGATTCATATAAGTATTTAGGTGTTCACATATCACGCAACCTCTCTGCTCATTGTCATATTCAGGAAGTAGTTAAAAAGGGTAACAGACTCATTGCTTATATTAAGTCTATTATTAATAATTTTGATAACTTTAATCGTGTATATTATGGTGATGTCCTATGGAAAACAATAGCTCTTCCATCGATAAATTATGCAAGTTCGGTGTGGTTTCCTGGTAGTCAAGCGGATGTAAAGAAAATTGAAAATCTTCAGCTTGAAATGGCATGTTACATTTTGAAAGCACCTCGTAACACACCTCGCGCTGTACTTTATGGTGAACTTGGATGGGCACCAATTTCCACAGTTCAAGATGGCTTTAGAGCAAAATATTTCGCCCGTATCATTGACATGGAGCAACATCGCTGGCCAAAATTACTTATTAACACAATGCTAAGTTTGGATATTGAGCCAATTAAACTTCGATACAAATTCTTGTATTGTATTCATAATATTTTGCACAAGTGTGATCTAATTGACATCATTGATTCAGCGAAGTCTGGTAGAGCTCCATTGAATCCTCATTGGGCCAATTCAGTTAAACGCGCGATCAATAATATATCTAACATTGAATGGGAAGAAGATGTTAAATCCAAATCCTCTCTTACCGATTATTTGAGTATTAACACTTTCCACGCGGCCTTTAGTTCTACCATATACAAAACAGATTTTTCAGAAACCTTTCCTAACTTTCAAGGTCTACCTCAACGATTACTGAACCAATACTAGGCATGTTTGTACTTATTTCAATGCATTTCTCATGGTGATTCCAAATATGGTAATGAAATTAAATCATGCTGACATTTTTGAAACATTTTGTCAAAATTTGGAATGTCGTCTGCAGCCGCCTGCCGCATGGAAAGCGTTAAGTACACTCCAGGCATGGAGACATACTTGTTAGATAACATTGGTTTTTATGGGGCTTGTCTGAAATTCAAGATTCGTTCAAATACACTACCATTAGAGTACAAAGTGAGTAAATGGACCCCTGATAATGATGGCACCTGTCAATTATGTAATAATGGTATTGAGGATACAAAACACTTTCTTTTCACTTGCATGTCACTTAATGCTATAAGAACTAATGAATATAATAATCTAGAAAAGGCTCTAATTGACTTAAATGGTATTGATGTATGGGTGCTATTTATCTCTAGCGATCTTGATGTAAAATATAAATTAATGCTAGGTAGTACATACACCACATTTTGTAATATAAGCAATGTTAATGACTTTTATCATGTATTTGACAAATTTTGTAAGTCCTTCTCTAAGCGTGCATGGAAGGCACGATTAGAGACGAAATGCGCAAACAATGACGATTGAATTATATTTGTTCATACATGTATAGTGCCATTTTCCACGTGTGCCTGGCATAATTTCAGATCAATTTTGTACGATTGACTTTGTGTCTGTATATAATATGTATATCTATCTCATGGTAAAACTTTGTAATTTGTGTATTAATTGTGTATTAATCTTGTGATTTTCTGTATATGAACGCCCGTCGGGTAGACGGGTGCCGCTGTTTTAAAAGCGTATGTTCAAATAAATAAATAAATAAATAAATAAATATGGAAACAATTGTTAAGACAGACGGGACCGGCTAAATGCCGGGAACAGCATGGAGAAACGGCCAAGAAAAATAACATCGTAGTTAAAGTCATCGTACATAGACCCTATGTTTTTTCCCGAAGAAAAACTGAACGTCGCACACTTTGTGATACCGCCCTCACAAGAATGTGGGACAATCCAGTTAAGGCTTGAACTTTTAACTGTTGTTTTGTCCGACCAAAATACGGACAATCCAACTGGGGCTACAGGACTTAGGGAATTTATCACCGTTTCGTCCGGGCGGGGTTAGCCTTTGAACAAGGTCGTGCATTGTAGTTTTCAATTTCTAAACGTGTGCGTCGATACTTAATATTTCTGGTGTGTCCGTAGCTAGCTATGCAGTAGCGCCAACGAAATATTCGTACAAGAAATAAAATAAAAACCCGCATACACTTTACACTAATAAAATACATAAATACACGTTTCAATTCAACTTTCGCCTATTTAGCGTAAATAAAGACTTGGATAAGTCTATAAAATTGACGCGGACCGTCGGTAAATTGAATTGAATGTATACCGGCAGCATGTGCAGCGGATGACTTGCCATTTATAGGTCTAAAACAATTTTGTTTAATAGTAATACCCATTTAGTCTAATACCAAATTGGTGTAAGACAAGTTGGGCTAAATGCCAGTTGGTCTAACATCCAATTGGTCTAATAACCATTTAGTCAAATAACCACTTTGTTAAAACACAGTTGGTTTAATGCCAATTGGTCTAATAATAAATGGTACTAGCGGGCATCCGCGCTTCGCGCAGACCCGCTAGAAGATTTCACGGGGAGGTAACTAAACAAAGCGTAAGAAAATTTGATACAATATCAAGAACATGTCCTACATGTATACATAATCCAGACGGGCCCTAAATAATCCGAATATCGCAGGTCTTTTGATAATCCAGGAATACATGTGCCTTAAAGTAGGTAGGCCTACCTTTGTCTTTCCAGATACCTATGTAGGCCTCCCATGTGACCTGAAATGCACTGTACCCGTTGTCCCATTATATCCAGGGACCCCATAGGCCTAAGCCCTACCCCTAATCCAGTTACCACAGGTGCCCTTAATGGCACCGGATACCACATAATCCAGGTACTGCAGTGTGCCGTTATATTGAGATACCCAGGTGGCCTTACTTTATCATTCAAGTAACTTGAATTAATCGCGGGTGCCGAAGATAGCGGGCAGTAATAGTCATATCACAATAGGCAGGTGAGTAATATCAAAGCGTTATAAATCTTTATATTAATATCAAGAGTATGTCCTTATTCAGGTACCTAAAGTGCCCTTGATATAATGTAAGTGACATGGTACCCTTAATACACCATGCGCCCAGGCCCAATGTGCTTTTAAAATACAGATACCCATATTCCTAATCCAAGTACTCCATGTGTTCTTAATACACCGGTTGCCTATTATAGACCTAGGCCCTACCCCTCACAGATGGCCTTAAAGGAAGGGTCCCGCAAGCACAACATTGAGCATTATTTGTTAGAAAAATAATTATCAAGCCGAAATTACGTAATTATATAGAACAAAACACCATACTAGTCACACAAAAAAAGAATAAACACAGCCATCACTCAACATGCAATTTTTAAAATTCGCGGCGATCGAAAGTCCCGGTGTCGATGACGTCATGGGCATCGGTGCTCAAATTTGCGCATGTGCATTGTATAACTATGACATCATCGACACTGGGACTTTTGATCGCCGCGAATTTTAAAAAGTGCATGTTGAGAGATAGCGGTTTCTATTTGTTTTTGTCATAAGTGTCGTGTTTTGTTCTATATAATTACAAAAGTTGGGCTCGATAGTTATATGTTTCTAACATATAATGTACACTTTTATGATTGCGGGACACCTCCTTTAATAACCCAGGTACCGCATTTGCCGGCATTATATCCATACCAATGTGCCCGTATTATATCCAGTTTATAATGGAAAGCGCAGGTATAGGTGCCGAAGCTATAATAGCGGGTGGTTAGTCATATCAAAACGTATAAAGATGGGGTATTGTAAAACAGCAAGTATGTCGTTGATACTCCATGTATCCTATGGTGCCCTTAATACTGACATTGGTACTACAGTGCATAATCCATATATACCATGTGCCCTTAATAAATCCATGTATGCCATGCATGTATAACACATGGTGCCCTTGATTATTCAGGTACTACCCCATGTACTTTAATAATCAAGAATGTGTATTAGTGATCCAATATAGGATAAACGCCGTCGCGCAGCAACAACATATAGGAACGGTTGGTATGGTACCGCCAGTTTCTTTATCGTTAGCAAACTCCGCGTTCATCTATGTTATTAATGTGAAAGTGTCACTTTAAGATCTGCGTAAGAGTTTTTGTTTACATTTAGAAAATGTCGTAAAATATTTTTATTTGTTGGACGTATAGTCCCGTATAAATGCTTGTTACTATGCGTTCTTTAAGAATAACAAACAGTCGCATATACAGAAATGTAGCTATATCCCTGAAGAAAATATTTTGGGTGAAGACCATATGTCATCACTCATTCCGAAAACCACAATTTGTGTCCGAACAGTAGCTACCCGAGTTAAAGAAATTCAACATTTCGGATTTTCACATGTAATCCTTTCTGCGCATGTCTGAAAACGGGGAAAAAGGGCATTGAACTATCTAATTAGCTCGTGTATTAGAGGCGCAATTACCACGCTTTTTCAGTTGAAGAGGGACGCGAGTGTAAAATTATATTGAACTATCTAATAAAGCCATGTTCCGAAAATTAGTATATAGATAATTTCCACTTTGTCTAATATCCATTTGGTCTAATTTAAATCATAATGGCGTCTACGTTGAGCGGAGAGGCTACGTACGACCAAAAAGAAACTGAGACTCGACAGGAATAAATGCACTCATTTCGCCTGTATGCAAACAATTTATATCATGTTCTCGGTTTAATGTAGGACTGACAATTTAGCTGTTGAGAGATTGGTGGCTACAAACTAAAAAAATCTAGTTTTTACTATTTAGCCGCCACATCAAACGCTTAAAATTGAATTGCTTCGTTATTATCTTTAAGAGTGTAAACGGATTCAATGGTGCCATATTTCTATATCTGAAGAAACTGGGTTTTTTAAAATCCTTTAATTAAAGGCACGAACACTATAAGGTATTTTAACATATAGGGGCCGCTGCCATTACGGGCATATGCCACTCAGAAGCTGGCACCCTTGGCCCCTTTATATAAATTCACAAATTGTGACAATTTGCATTCGAAATCTAGTTTTCGTCAAAATCCACTCCAAAGCCCCCATTATAGAGACCCTGGATGACCCCCCAGCCCCCCCCCCCCCCCCCCGCATGTGGAGAGATAGGCCGGTGGTCGGGTATATATAAATGACTATTTTTAGTCATATATATACATGGAGTTTTGTCACTCATTTAGGAGAATATCTCCCCGCGGTAGTTATGCCACTGAAGGACTAATACCGCTCAGTCACCCACCCGCCCCGCCCCCCCCCCCCCCCCCCTCCTGAAAATACCGCAGCAACCAGATCAGTATTGTTCTATTTAATAGTGGCGTTTGAAGTCTTTATTTCGAATATAACCTGGTCCCATTTCATAACCAACTTTTCTTAATCCTTTCTTATTGTAACGAACCGTTCTTCAAATCAGAAGAGTAAGAACTATTACGCTCTTGCGGGCTCGCGCCGTAAACAAGTTGGGTATTAGTATGAATATTTTTAAAGGTAGATGTTCTGATTGCTGGCCCGATTTTCAACTTGATGCTTTCTATTTTACATGAAAGATCATCCATAACATTTTCGCATTCCAAAGTTTGAGTTACATAACTCCAATGGTTGTTTGCTCCACTATCCAGGTCCTATTACATAAAAAGAAAGGGAGTTATCCTTAAGTTCTCAACTCTTAGGAAGATTGTTTAAGAATATTTGAGTTTATCATGATATATAGACCCTAGGTCAAGCTTTAAAACATGACACTAAAAGGTAGATGTTAGTATTGATTGCCCGATCTTCAATTTGATGTTTTCTATTTTACATGAAAGGACATCCTTCAAATTGTCGCATTTTCACATCAAAATATCTCGATGTGAAAAAAATCATAGTCAGAAAAAAGTGATCTGAACATACACCTTTAATTGTAACTGTACATTTAAGCAGCTTCACAACATTTGTCATATTATGTTAAAGAGATTGCCTTCATTTTACTATAAGCTATTTCAAATCTGGTTCAACACTAAGCAAGATCTAATAAAAGAGGATATCTATGAATCAAGTTATATGGAATAATGATGTTATCCAATTGAAAAACAATACACTATTCTTCATAGACTGGATTAAGTCGGGAACTATTTTTTGTGGGTGACCTATTCGACGATGATTGTTCATTCTATTCCATTAACCATTCCCGTAATCGTCTAAATCATAAGGGTGCCGTAATTTTGCAGTATTACACTCTCCGCAATGCGCTCCCCATTGATTGGAAATTAGCACAGACTCCTGATGACAATACCACGACTCCTGACACAACGGAGAAGATGTTTGTATTAATTCAGTCTCTATTGATACTTGTACAAACAAAAGTTTTAGAAAAGCCATGATTAACAATTTGTATGATACCCCTCTGTGAACAAACTTCTGGTCTCTCAGGTTCCCAAATTACTTTTTCAATTGGACCAACATTTGTTCGCCACTCCACAGTGCACCGATGAAGCGAGGTTTATCTCATTAAATTGGAAAATTCTTCACAACAGTGATCCCACCAAAGTACTTTTGATGTAAGATGGGTAAAGTAGGTAATGATATTTGTCACACATGCAATGTAATTGATTATATCTACCATTTCTTTTTCAAATGTAATAAAGTTAAGCAGCTATACCGTATATGATCTTACGCTAGTCAAGTCATTCCGCGCAAACTGTCTACATGTTTGTATTAAAGGCATGCTACCACTCTTGGTTGCTAACCCCCTCCAGTTCTCTTGGGAATTTGACAAAGTTACAATTTCTCCATGTTAACTCTGAACTGTCTGTCACTTAAAGTGAACAGGTGTTTGACCAGTTTGTCTGTGTTGAACTGCTAAAGTGGTAGGCCAGCTTTAACTACTGAAATTGTTATATTCAACTATCACAATAACATTTATGACAATAATGATTTAAAATGTATTAACTACACCATCGCCGTTGGCAAACTGTGCATAAGCAAGTATAGATATGGCAACCACACAAATCTTTTATGCCTATTTTGAAAAAGAACTCTGTCTTCGTAGACTGATTTCACTGTAATAACTATGTCATGTATATCAATTATGTCGTGATATTATATATATATGTATGAAATTTGAATATTATAACTCATTGTTTTTAATCAATTGTGACATTGTACATACTTGTTACTATTAATATCATTATTGCCTACATTTTGTAAATATTGATTTTATTGTATAATTATATGTATCATTGAATAAAGAAGTAACGAAAAAACCCAATAACTTCGACCAAATATTGCATGAGCTGCAGGGTTTATAATCACAGATGGTGGAAACCACCATCTGTTATAATACTCCACGACATAAATAAATTGGGATACTTGTCAAATAATTTTGATGTTCCTCAATGTGAGTATTGCATCGTTGAAATACAGTAATTTAGAAAGGGGCTGTACCCACAAGTTTGTAATCCTTACTATTACCAAAGCTTAGCACCGAAATAGTCTACAGGGATTCACTATCGCAATTTTAGAAGAAGAAAATCTTGTTTTGTGGAGACAATAGTTAACATAAATACAGAAACAAGGAGCAATACAATCCCAGTAAGACCATTGGTATCCTTCAAAAAACATTATGTTCATATAAAGGTAAAAATGGTAAAAGTCACTGATAACATACAGTAAACTTTCTATAACTTATACTTTACATAGTTTGTCGTTCTGAATGAACATAATCTACAATTGTGATAAGATCAAAATATATGAATATCCCAAAATAGGTTGGAAATAAGTTAATGACGTAAATAGGTTTTTTTAAACTGTGCGAAGCCATGTGTATGATATAAAGACAAACTTCACAAATTATGACACATCTAAAGACAAACTATGAAATAGCAAAGGTGTACATGAACTGACCTCGGTATTCCAGTAAAAAATAATTTAAAAAAAATTTCTTTCTTTTTGTTGATGCCGGCGCACCAACTATTTATTTGCATTTGTCATACAGGAAATAATAATATATATGAACATTTAGTTTTAATGTTCTCTATATAATAAAGTACAGTATTCAATTATTGTCTTTCCACCTTTTATATAAACCCCATTTTTGATTGTGTTTATATAATCTTCCCTTTCCAATGGCAATATGATTTAATTTCTTTTTCTTGTGGGACTGGAATTTTTATGCATAGAGTATAACATGTTCTACCAACAATCCAAAGGTCGCCATTGTAATTAAACCAGTATCAATAGATTCAATATTTGCAAAAAAATTAGCAAACCGATCAATGGTATGTAATATCTTTGGCGATTTACTTTGTCTTTTACCAATTTGGAAGTGGTTCAGTTTGATAGTCCTACTTTTAAGACGAACGCTAAGATGCCTAATTTTGAGCCAGGACACTTTGCACTACCTCTGGTTATAAACATAGGAGATTTTCTTCCGGTGGGAGTCAAGTATAAACAATCGATACTTGAAAAGTATCTCAAATTGAAAACTAACGATCCACAGAATCCAGGGCGTGTTGAGCGTCCGGAGCGACACGCAATTAGACATCTTCTAGGACTTCTCGCGGCGAGATTAGAAAACTTTGACGAAGCTACGGAGTATTTCAAACAAGTGCTTTCTGAGGATCCATCTAACCTAAATGCGATTGCCAATTGCAAGTCATTGTGTGACACTTTGAACAAAGTCAAGGAATCAAGTGAATATGCAGATAACTTGCATGAGCTCATGCATGAGGCGATTCCTAGAGGTAAAGATGGAAGTGGTCAACAAGAACAAATTCAAGACATCGATTGGCAGAAGAGAAAAGCTAGATGTTTGGCGGAGCAAGCCTACGCGTGTGCTTTTGACATTTTGGATGATATCGAAGGCTATAAGCAATACAGGGAAGCACATGAATTATACACTCAGGCTATTGAATTAGCTGGGGAGTATGTGGATGACACTGAGATTCAAGATTGGGAATTCGGAAATGCAATCGCTTGTCGAAAGGTTTGCCTTGGCCTTTTGAACGCATCCCTACCACATGGCGAATACTATGAGATTAGTCTGAAGCATTTTCATAAGATAACTGCAACCGGAAACGACGATATGAAATCAGAAAGCTGGCGACATATGGCTGAACTGTTTTTCAATTTGAGCAAGAATACGGTAGAACCCGAACCACCTCGTTATGTCATTGATAATCCAGAACTTAAGCCTTACTTCCAATGCCCTGTACAGTGCATAAGGAAAGCACTTGAAATTACACCTGATCATCCCCAGCGTTTAGCTCGGCTTGCCAAAATGATAAGTGAAGAAAGAACTTGCGAAGCATATTGGGAGGCTTTACAGCTATTAAAGCGATCCACTGAACTTGATGAATCGCGATGTAATCGGTATGCGTTTGTAATACGAGCGCAAATTTATCTACAAATATATCGTAAACAAAGGTACGACACAGAGTTTCCTGTTCCTGATCGAGAACTTCTCTCTTCTGCTGAGAAGAACCTTGAAAAAGCTCTTGAACTTGATGTCAGCCCTTTCGAATATTCATATCTGGCGTCTGTGTGGCATGAAAGGGCAAGAGATCCGGATAGTAGTTTCTCCATGGATTCAGATTGTGTAGCGTGTTTCGAAAAGGCTCTGGAATATCACGAGGAAGCGATTAAATGCAAGAAGGGAAATATGCGAGAAAACACTCACAGGTGGAGAGGTGTTTGCTTGTTAGATTTCAAGAAGTTTGATAAGGCGATTGAAAGTTTGAATAAAGCTTTAGAACTTGGATCGCAAAGGAAATCAAGTTTTCTATTTTATCATTTAATGATAGCCTATTTTACAAAATATTCTGAACTTGGATCGGGTGAATCGAGCGCAACACTTCCATGGTCAGAGATGGCAGACTGTGCGTTGAAGGCAATAAAGACATACAGAGAGTCCATACAGAAACCAATACAGAAGCTTTGGAATCGATTTCCAGAGAAGATGGAGATGTTTCTCTCCCACTGTAAGAACATGGATGATTCTGATGAGAAACAGCGACTTATTACGGTATTTTTACCGGAAAGATCCCAGTACGGTCCAGCTGGCAATGTGGCAAATAGAAGCGGCTACCAGTGGACAACACACCTGAAAGATCGGCGGTGATCATCTTCCAGGTAATTCTATTTATAAGAACAGATAATGAAAAAATGAAAATTACAATGTTTCGTTGATTGGATATCTTCCCAAAATAGATGAGGAATACAAAACTATCACGCACGAATGATGTCATTCCTTTCACCCGTGTACATTCGCATTGGTATTGCAACAGTCTAACTGAGATTGCATTATGTATTCCCGATCTAAGGAAGACAATATGTTTAAATGTCAGCTACATGATAAACACAGAACTTTTCTTCATCAGGACTGTTTCTACAGGATATTCGTCATAAATCCACTTTCTGTTCTCATTTGTATGGCTTAGATTATAAAACTCACTAAGTGATTGCATTTCAATTTATTTGATCTAAATAAATTCAATATTAAAACAAATAGACAAATTATGCACGTTTTAAAATGCATCCCAAATAGTTTTCAGACCCTCCCTCCATTCCGCCTCCAGCTGTTTCCGTCTGTGTGTTCCCAAAATAATTCCATAACGTAGGTTAGTAATGACAGGACAAGTTAATGCCTTTATAAACTATATATTTGAATCCTGTTGTTTGTACCACAGGAATCAACGAAATGAAGAGGAACCAATCTATATATACACATCTACATGTACATATGACAAGGATAAGATCACCTCATCACCAGTCAAAATTAATCGGGATTTGGATTTCCGAATCCCTCTATAGGGAGAGTTTATGCAGAATAGAAATTGTCTGGATTTCCGGTGATCATTCAAACCAAAAAAAGAAAAAGGCTGGATTTCCGAACCCCTTTATAGAGTGAGTTTACGTAGAATAGATATTGTCTTAGAAAAATTCTGGATATCCGATAATCATTCGAACCTTAAAAGTGCGGAAATCCGAATGATCATATTTTTGGAATGTGGTCTGCAGACGCCTGCCACGTAGAAAGTGTTAACACTGTACAAAGGTCTTCGGTCAGAAACCGTTTAGTGTAACTGGTCCACAGGACCAATTGCATTGCTAAGATACTATCATGGATGCGTGCAAACAAATTAAAGCTAAATGATTCTAAAACAGAACTGTTCGTGGTTGTTTCACCTAGGCTTGCAAATGCTGTATCTAAACGTGATCTTCACCTGAATATCGGTGGCTCTGTGATTGCCCCATCAAAGACTGTTAAAAACCTTGGCATCGTTTTTGACAGTAGCCTTTCAATGAAAGATCATGTTAGCACATTATGTAGAACTATTAATTTTCATTTGAGAAACTTGTGGAGAATCCGTCGTTTTATTGATAAATCAACTTGTGCACATGCAGTGAGATCTTTGATTCTTTCCCGGTTGGACTATGGCAACTCATTGCTCGGCGGTTTGTCTGCGACCGAGACTAAACGTTTACAGAGACTGCAAAATCACGCTGCGCGTCTTGTTTACCATGTCGGCAGACGAACTAGCGCGAAACCATTGCTCCGAGAATTGCATTGGTTGCCTATCCAGCAGAGGATTGAATTCAAGATCTTGGTGCATGTGTACAATTGTATGAATGGTTCGTCACCAACTTATTTACAGGCTTTACTAAACGTTTATAACTCAGGCCGTCGAGGGCTTAGGTCATCTCAGGATCCTACACGTTTTGCCATCCCCAAAACTAAAAGATCATTTGGGGATAAATCATTTTCTGCTTTAGGACCAAGAATGTGGAATGACCTACCCAGTTCTGTGCGTGCCGCCCCAAATGTGAAACGTTTTAAAAAGCTTTTAAAAACTCATCTGTTCCCTGTTGAATAATTCAGCCTTATTTTTATTTATTTTTTACACAATTATTGTATATATATATATAGTGGTCTTTTAGTGGTTTTTATCACTTTTTAAATGCATTTCTTTTATATAATATATACATTGTACAGCGCATTGGTCTTTTTTGGAAATGCGCTATATAAATTCTTATAATAATAAAATCTTATAATAATAATAATAATGAAACAATCTCCATCGCAATATAAGAGATACTATGTTATGTAAACTCAGTGGTTGATATGTCCCAAATTTGTATTGCTATCTAAGCTTCAGTTGATGTTAACACTGTATATCGAGGGTTTAAAACCAGACCCGCCTATATCCAAAACTGGCTCTTTGATTGTAGCTATATGTCAAAAATCTTTTGGACATAAACACGTTTGACTTTGCTAGTGCACCCTTTTTATTCATTTCAATTCAGCAAGCATAGCAAAGCAAGTATCCTCTCCGTATTATATAATCATGGAATACTTTGTTATATTTCTTGATAGTATTTCCAAGGTAAATTACAAATGTAACCCCAAAAAAATCCCCACGGCGCACTGACACATAACACGGTAAACATTATATATGTAGGTAGTTATCATTTCATCTCATAGTTTAAATTGTAAAAAGTATAGATAGTACAGATATTATGATAACGATTACGTTCTATTTGTTTATATAAGTGGAAATCCATATATTATTGCCACAATAACTTCGATATCATTATCAGATTATATATGCATCGATTTTAAAAAGGAGTTCGATACCATTGAACGTGACTGTATTCTAAACTGCTCAAAAAAAGTTCGGATTTTTTTTTCAAGGACTAAATGTTCAAATATCTCGGGATATGTTCATTCAGTGTTCAAATTTAATGTTCATGGATGCATTCATTGGACCCTTTCTTTTATGTAGATTAAATGAATAACGAAGGCGTTACAGCAGTTTACGGACACTATGCCTGAGAGTTCACACACCCTTAACAACATTTGTAATATTATGTTAAAAAGATTGCCTTCATTTTACTAAAAGCTATTTCAAATCTGATTCGACACTAAGCAATTTCTAATCAATGAGGATATTGTATCATGTCTTAATATGGAATAATGATGTTATCTAATCCAGGACAGACTCCTGAAGACAATACCACGACTCCTGACAACAACGGAGAAGATGTTTGTTTTAATTTAGTTTCTATTTATACTTGTTCAAACAAAAGTTTTAGAAAAGTTATGATTAACAATTTGTATGTTCCTCCTCTGTGAACAAGCTTCTGGTCTCTCAGGTTCCCCAATTACTTTTTCAATTGGACCAACATTTGGCTCGCCACTCCACAGTGCACCGATGAAGCGAAGTTGATCTCATTAAATTGGAAAATCCTTCACAACATTTATCCCACCGAAGTACTTTTATGTAAGATGGGTAAAGTAGGTAATAATATTTGTCTCACGTACAATGTAATTGATTATATCGACCATTTCTTTTTCAAATGTAATACAGGGTAAGGGGCCATATCCAAACTCTCAAGTGATTTTATAGCGTTTTTATACCGATTTTACCTCGGTATTAAAACGGTATTTTTTTCTATTGTTAAAAGCATTGGAAAAAGATCGGTGATTAACTAGAGCACTGGTCAGCTTATCAGCTTAATAACACAACCTTCCTCGCGCTTTCATTTGTCTGCTTCACTAATTGAGCCATCGAGAGTACTACAATAGTTCTATTGTTAACGCCAGATAAGTAGAGAGGGGGAGAGGCGGCTCTAGTTAATCACCGATCTTTTTCCGATGCTTTTAACAATAAAAAAAATACCGTTTTAATACCGGGGTAAAATCGGTATAAAAACGCTATAAAATCACTTGAGAGTTTGGATATGGCCCCTAAGTCAAAAATACTGCAATAGTGGTAAGAATCCATTTTGTTTTCAAAAACAAGTTCAATTTTGGAACTATGTAAACGCATTTTCCGTTTGTCTTTGGTAACCCTCTTTGCCGCACATCCCAATGTACGTGTTTTTCCACGAACACAGTGATTTTCAACTGAAATTGCACACACTGCATTTTCATATTTGAATATCCCGCCAACATAAAATTGGAAAGGTTCAGTTTTTCATTCAAATTTAAAACATAAACAATTCATAGCATGGGTGAGGTAAATTGATTATGTTAACTCACCTGTAAACAAGAAAGGATGCATTAAATTCCAATTACATCACAAATTTACTCAAGTTTCCAAATTTGAACGAGAGACACATTTTGCGATCTTGAATATGCATGTTTTGGGTATCTCGTGGACCAACGTGTGAAATTGGTGCACGGGTAAAAAAGTTCACCAAAGTCAAACGGAAAATGATATTTACTTCATTTTTTCACACAGGGTTAATAACAAATAGGGTTTCTTATGACGTTTAAACATTTTTAAACTTCAACTTGGTTTTAAAAACAAGATGGCTTCTTTCCACTGTTGCAGGTTTTTTTTGGACTCACCCTGTAAAGTTAAGCAGCTATGGTCTTACCCTAGTAAACGTGAAAATGAAAATCGGATTTCACCTTACATTTTGGAGTTTCGCGTCCTCAATATTCACCCAATCCTAGCGCGGAATATCTCATATTAAGGGAGATAAATTTCTCAACAATTTTATAGCTTAATATTTTTAGGTAAAATATATATTTTTAGAGTTAAAAACTCATTTATTACCTATATAGTTGCTTTTTTTGATGACTATATATCAATAATGTGGTGATATTTATGTATGACATTCGACCTATAATTAATTTTGACTCGGTGTTTTAATCGATTGTCACATTTGACATACTTGTTATTATCAATATCATTATTACCTACATTTTGTAAATATTGATGTTATTGTATAATTGTATGTATCATTGAATAAAGTATTTTTTAAAAACCCAATAACTTCGACCAAATTGCATGAGTTGCTGGAAACCATCTGTGTTATAATACTCCACGACATAAATAAATTGGGATACTTGTCAAATAATATTGATATTCCTCAATGTGATTATTGCATCGTTGAAATACATTAATTTAGAAGGGGCTGTACCCACGAGTTTGTAATCCTTACTATTACCAAAGCTTGGCACCGAAATAGTCTACAGGGATTCACTATTGTAATTTCAGAAGAAGAAGAATTTGTTCTGTGGAGATAATGGTTAACTTAAATACAAAAACAAGGAGTAATACAATCTCAGTATGGCCTTGGGTATCCTTCTAAAAACACTCTGTTCATATAAAGGTAATGGTAAAAGTCACTGGTAACATACATTAAATTTTCTATAACTGATACTTTACATGGATGAACATAATCTACAATTGTGATACGATCAAGAAAAATGAGTCTGAAGTCAAAAATATCACAGTGTTTGCAATGCTACATTTGCAGAAAAAACTTTTTATAAATGGACATCATTTTGTGGTCACAAAATACGCATCAAATCGGTATGAAAATCCCAAAACAGGTTAGAAATAAGCTAATGACGTAAATAGTTTTTGCATAACTGTGCGAAGCCATGCGTATAATATATAAACACAAACTTCTCAAATTACGACACAGCTAAAGACAAACTATGACAACAGCAAAGGTGTACATGAATTGATGAACCTTTTCAAACAATGTTCACCACATAGATAGTTACAGACATACATGTAGGCCTACTGTTTGTAAGATGATCAAGTATTACACAAGGTATAGTATTCCAGTCAATTATTTTTCTTGTGGAACTGGGTCTTTTTGGGGCGGAGGCAACGGCCTTCGCCTCTATTATGGTTGGGTTTTGACATTTTGGGAAACCGGCATCTTACCCACCGAGTACGTCTCACGTATGTCACAATACATAAAAAACAGGTCATTTTCTTTAGCACATACAAATCAGCAATGATTCTATTGACCTTTTTGCAGTTAAAACCAGGCAAACAGTACTGAATTGAGACAAATTATATAAGCTGCCGTAAATGCCAATTGATAACATGCTTGTAGTGATTTGTGTAAGATAATCTTAACATTAAATACTAGCATATTATAAACTTACTATTCAGTGAGCAACAAAACCGCTTCCATATTTACTTGAGCAATCAATAATGGCTTTGTAAAGAGGTCTTGAATAACTTTAATGTTGTTTGAAAACGGTTGATTTGAGTTATACATGTGTATGGTAAATGTTTGTAGAAATATAATAGTTGAACTTATTAGATAAAACTGATGCAATTTGGTGCGTCAAAGAACGAAAACGATGGCATATTAGTGAAATGACGGCTATATTTGTAAATGCATCGTTTACAGTGAGGCCGCACAATTGGGCTACTTTTAAACCCTCTACAGCTGAAAAGATTTGATACCCTGTGAACAAACTTGATTTAGAGTTATTCGTCGCTGTTCTGACATAACGACACGTCACACAACAGAATTAAGTAAAGTGATGTGTCGTTATGTCAGAACAGCGACGATTTGTTTGTTTGTCGCCAGGCTTAATACAAATTCCATTAAAATGGAAAGGTGGCGGTCAAAAGGAAATTGCGATATAAGGCAAATAGAAAGAGCAAAAATAGCAACATTTGTAAATACGGCTTTTAGTTGCTAAAATTATGTGGCAGAAGAAGCAAGCGCATAGATGATAATTGTGCAAGATTCTTGCATGGCATTACTGGAAAGCAATATAAATTACAGCCATAGTTTAGTGATAAACACGGTTTTGGCAGCATAAATAAAAATGATAAACAAGATACTGAATCAAATAAACAAAGCAAATAGATAAATAAATAAAAATGATTAAATAAATAAATGAATAATTATGCAAATAAGTAATATTATAAAGATATTTAACATTCAATTTAAGTTTTAAATATATGTCATATGTATTCAATTTATTTGATCAATACATAAATATATGTAGAAATAAATAAATGAGTATTTTTTTTTTAAATACATTTAAATAAATAGTTGAATAATTTTGTTAATAAATAATAATATAAATCGAAAATTGAATTTTAAATCGAAAATAAATGAATAAATAAACTAATGAATCAATACATAAATACACGCATATTAAAAATTAAAATATTAAAAATTACTTTTAAAATAAAGAAATTAAAACAAATAAACATGAGAAAACATTAATAAATAAAAAAAGATTAAATAAATAAATGAATAATTATGTAAATAATTAATAATATAAAAAGTAAATAAGTAAATATAGAAATATAGAAATGAATAAATTTTACATTCAATTTAAGTTTTAAATATGTCATATATATTCAATTAATTTGATTAGAATTATATTCAATTTAATATGGCCAATATTCGTTAGTAAAACTATGGTTGATTATTATATAAAAATTCCATTGAAATGGAATGGGGGCGATCCAAGAGAAAGAATCATGTTTTGTAACCATTTTCTGAAGCATCTGTTGCATACCAAAATACCAGGGATATGGTGTATGTATGTATCATTCAAACAACAACAACAAAAAAATCAAAACACAGCAGTCTAAAAATAGTACAGGAAACCAATAAAGTTGATTTGTGTGCATGGAGCTAGGGGGTGGGGGGAAGGGGTACCACATCCACAATTAACCACTTATTAAACAACCCCACAACAATTGGGAGATTTCTCCTTAGTCAAACAAGATAAGCTATTATGTCTCTCTGTTGGGAGTCTAATAACATCTCTCTGATTGAATCATCAAGGCTAAACAAATATAGCTTTGACTCCATCACAGACTGCAGGACTGTTAAAATAAACTGCATAGGTACATTTTTCAATATACTAAAAACAAAATGGCAGCCTCCGTGTATATGTAGAAAGACCTAAATGTGCAACAATATGCAATTCCATGCTATAAGGTTGGCGGGCTTTGGCCCGCCACCCAAAAAGCCTATAATTATAAGCATGCTGGCTGAATAAAATGAAAGTTAGAAAAGATGGAAGAAAAGAATGAAGCAAAAAGAGCCACTTCCAACAAATAAAGTTAACAATGTTGCTGTCAGCCTGGACAAGAGAAAAGAATAGTCTTGATCCAATCTCATTGTATAATACTCCAGTTAGGCTATATATATATATAGATAACAAAAACTTCATGAGTTAACCACTAATTGTTGTATAATTGAGAATCACCCCCTCAGCGGAGGTCATTTAGTTTTGATGTGTATTCATTGTCATCAACAAGTCACCACTCCCGCATTCCTAAACCACAAATCCAATATAATAGCACCCCCTCCGGCTCTAGTTAGTAGATCAAGGATAGATCAACAAGTCACCACTCCTAAACCACACACCCAATAGATCCCCCACCCCCTCTGGCTCTAGTTAGTAGATCAAGGATAGATCAACAAGTCACCACTCCCGCATCTCTAAACCACAAACCCAATAGATCCCCCCATCCCCTCTGGCTATAGTTAGTAGATCAAGGATAGATCAACAAGTCACCACTCCCGCATCCCTGAAACACAAACCCAATAGATCCCCCCACCCCACCCCCTCTGGCTCTACTAGATCAAGGATAGATCAACAAGTCACCACTCCCGCATCCCTACACCACAAACCCAATAGATCCCCCCCCCCCCCATCCCCTCTGGCTCTAGTTAATAAATCAAGGATAGATCAACAAGTCACCACTTCCGCATCCCTAAACCACACACACCCAATAGACCACCCCCCCCCCCCCCCCTGGCAACAGCATCAAATTATAACCATGATAACATACCCCTCTATGAAACAGCCACTCTTTCATTGTTTGTTAAAAGTAACGAACCTTTCATGGCATCATGAAAGTAAGCTCATTTTTAAAAGCTAAAATGGTTATAAAATTGTTTATATGGGAGCAGTGGCGTAGCTAGGTTATTCATAACCACTCTATGTGTTACCTATCAAACCGGGCAAGGGCAAATTGTCATTTAGATGGGAATTGAGTATATCCCTTAGGGAACAGTTCCATTTGTACGCGATATATTTATCGCGACTGTATCGGGGCCTGATATGTTTTGGACCCGATGTTTTTCAAGTTGATTCGCGATAAAATAGTCATCAGGCCCCGATAAAATAGACATCGGGGCCCGATACGAGGCCTCTGCCATACCCTGGGGTATGTTTAGCAAATAGAGCGGGACATTGTTTAGCAAATACACGAGGATAATACAATTTACGTTAAACACCCATAATCAATAACATTATCTCTAAAAACATGAAATGCTGAATTTGTACCTTACAACTAGAATAAATAACCCGAAGCTCTATTTACATACCGACCACTTATCTATCGTTATATTTAAACAAGCGGTAATACGCTACTCGATAAATAATCCTTTGCTACTCGCAACTGTACGCGATAAAAATCTCATCGGGGCCTGATAAAAAACTCATCGGGGCCCGAAACATTCTCGCAATTTTTATCGCGTACAAATGGAACTGCTCCCTTAGATTCTTCAAATAGGTGCAATTCACCCAAAGTCAAGGGAAGGGGGGTCGATCTCTCACCCGGTCCTATGAGTACAAGACACTGAAGTTACGTAATGCACGCTTACACAAAAAGTATTTGGATGTTTAAATCTCTTCTCTTCTCTAAGTTTCTTTTCGATTTTAACTTCTTTCCACACCTTTATTTTCCCTTCTTTATCAACTATCTACACTATATCTTGTCCTTCCCCTAATTTCTTCCTGCCCTTTGTTTTCTCTTTCCTTTTCCCTCTCCTTCCCTTTTTATATTCTTTTCCCTTTTTCTCTTCCTCTCTTCTCTTTCTTCTTTCTTTCCCTTCGATTTTTTTAGCCCGGTAGTTTGAGCTGGCCTTCCCGGTCAAAGCCGTCAGGGGGGCACTCTTCCCCCCTGACCCCCCCCCCCCCCCCCCCCCCCCCGGAGATACGCTACTGCAACGTATAAATAGGCCTCAGTATTCCAGTAACTTCATTTTCTTGTGGGACTGGGTCATTTTATGAATAGAGTATAACATGTTCTACCAACAATCCAAAGTTCGCCATTGATTTCCAACAAACCAAAGTTCACCATTGTGCGTAATTATACCAAATAGATTCAATCTTTGCGAAAAACTTGCAAACCGATGTACAACCTATCAAAGGGGTGTAATATCAGTAGCGATTTTTACTCTGTATTTTTACAATTTGGAAGTGGTTCAGTTTGACCGTCCTCCATTTATAAGACGAACTCTAAGATGCCTAATATTGAGCCAGGGCACTTTGCACTACATCTGGTTATAAACATAGGAGATTTGCCTCCGGTGGAAGTCAAGTATAAACAGTCGATACTTGAAAAGTATCTCAAATTGAAAACAAACGATCCACAGAATCCAGGGCGTGTTGAGCGTCCGGAGCGACACGCAATTAGACATATTCTAGGACTTCTCGCGGCGAGATTAGACAACTTTGACGAGGCTACGGAGTATTTCAAACAAGTACTTTCTGAAGATCCATCTAACCTAAATGCGATAGCCAATTGCAAGTCATTGTGTGAGACTTTGAACAAAGTCAAGGAATCAAGTGAATATGCAAAAAACTTGCATGAGCTCATGCATGAGGCGATTCCTAAAGGTAATGACGGAAATGATCGGAAAGAACAAATTCAAGACATCGATTGGCTGAAGAGAAAAGCCAGATGTTTGGCGGAGCAAGCCTACGAGTTTGCCTTTGACATTTTGGATGACATCGAAAGCTATAACCAATACATGGAAGCACATAAATTATACACTCAAGCTATTGAATTAGCTGGCGAGTATGTGGATGACACTGAGATTCAAGATTGGGAATTCGGAAATGCAATCGCTTGTCGAAAGGTTTGCAGTGGCCTTTTAAAAGCATCCAAACCGCATAGCGAATACTATGAGATTAGTCTGAAGTATTTCCATAAGATAACTGCAACCGGAAACGATGATATGAAATCAGAAAGCTGGCGACATATGGCTGAAATGTTCTCAAATACGAAACAACGACCGCGTTATGTCATTAATATTCCAGAACTTGAGCCTTACTTTGAAAACCCTGTACAGTGCATAGAGAAAGCACTTGAGATTACGCCTGATCATCCCCAGCATTTAGCTCGGCTTGCCAAAATGATAAGTGAAAAAAGAACTTACGAAGCATATTCGGAGGCGTTACGGCTATTAAAGCGATCCACTGAACTTGACGAATCACGATGTAATCGGTATGCGTTTGCAATACGTGCGGAAATTTATCTAGAAATGTATCGTAAACAAAGGTACGACACAGAGTTTCCTGTTCCTGATCGAGAACTTCTCTCTTCTGCTGAGAAGAACCTTGAAAAAGCTCTCGAATTTAAAGTCAGCCCTTTCGAGTATTCATATCTGGCGTCTGTGTGGCATGAAAGGGCAAGAGATCAGGATGGTAGTTTCTCCATGAATTCAAATTGTCTAGCGTGTTTCGAAAAGGCTCTGGAATATCACGAAGAAGCGATTAAATGCAAGAAGGGAAATATGCGAGAACACACTCACAAGTTCAAAGGTATTTGCTTGTTAGATTTCAAGAAGTATGATGAGGCAATTGAAAGTTTCAAGAAAGCTTTAGAACTTGGATCGAAAAGAAAATCATGCTCTTCATTTTATCTTTTCTTGAAAGCCTATTTTACAAAATTTTCTTACCTTGGATCGGAGGCATCGAGTGCAATACCTCCATGGTCAGAGATTGCAGACTGTGCGTTGAAGGCAATAAAGACATACAGAGAGTCCATACAGATACCAATACAGGACCTTTGGAATCGATTTCCCGAGAAGATGGACATGTTTCTCTCTCACTGTAAGAACATGGATGATTCCGATGAGAAACAGCGACTTATTACGGTATTTTTACCGGAAAGCTCCCAGTACGGTCCTGGGCATGTGACAAATAGAAGCGGGTACCAACAAGTAGACAACACACCTGAAAATTGGCGGCGGTGATCTTCCTCCAGGTAAATATGTTTATAAGAACACCTCCTCTACCACCTCACACACACACCGTTTTGTAAAAAGGTGAGAAACGGGAACGCACCATACACTTTTTTGGAACCAGGAATATATAATGTTGAGTTCGTACTATCAAAACGAAGAAAGTTACCCACTTTCCCTTACAAAACCAGGGTGTATGTCACCAATTGTATTGTGAAGAATTATATCACATAGCCTATCCAATATGGTTGGTAACTATGCATTATGTCATTCTTAATTATACCATAAACGCCCTCTGTAATGGTAGACAGTGTTGCTCATTCTTGGACAGGAACAAATTGATATTATCGAATGCAGAACTGTCCTCAGTTTCACAGAGTGGTGTAGGAAAATGTCTCCACAGTTCACAGTATTTACAAACGTCCGGACAAACCAAACGACGCTGGAAACGATTTGCCTAAATTGGCCAACTCGTATTGGTTTAACACGTAGGATACTCGCGAATACCTATCAAAAAATATAAATGTCACTTCACATTTCTAGGTACAACTAAATTAAATAATCCCAAACCAATGAAGTTTGATAACCAACTCCATTCTAGTGTCCTTTCTTTACAGTTTTGCAAGTTAAAATAACAGTTCTTGAACATTTTTTTTTTTTAATTAGTCACGTGTCTAGCTCAAAATTTCATATTATGCACCAGGCGCGGATACAGGGGGGTCGACGCCCCCCCCCCCCCCCCCCCCACCAAAAAAGGGGGAAAAGAAGAAGAAAAAGGAAAATAAAAAGGGGGAAGAAAGAAAAAAAGGGGGAAAAGGGAAAGAGAGGAAGAAGAGGGGACAAACGAAAAAGCAAAAGAAAAGGGTGGGGAGGAGGGGTACAACAAGGCGGGAGAGGAGGCATGCGAGGGACAGAAGAACGTTTGAAGTTTATTGGAAGTTGGTCGGGATTAATACGCGTACGTACGTTGACGAGAAATCTTATATTTTGGAGGTAACTATATATACGAGGGTCATTCAGTAAGTTATGAAAGTGATCATGGTATGGGATGCATGAGTGATTCTATTGAGGGATAGTGTGTTCAATACAAAGTATGAACCTTTGTCTTTCAAACAATACAGTTTTGGATTTCTAAGTGTGAACTATGACGTCATAGCATTGTCTCAAAGTAAGTACACTTGGGACACTGCTAAATAAGTTTTTTGGCGGGAAATTTGAATTGTTTGTATGAAACATGTGGTAAGAAGATTGCATAACATGACACCAGAAGCAGGTAAATCCCAATTTTTTTCGCGTAAGTATGATAAAAAAGACAATAACTTTAATCCCTGTGTAATTTGATATATGTAGTATAAGAGGAAAAAGTAAGGAGAGGCAACTGAATCAAAAGTATACAAATATCAGTATTTCAAATAGCCAATTTCATTGAAAAATGCCCAGTCAGTGAATCACTAATATTGCGGGAAATCAAACAATTTAGGAAAAATCCAAGCAATTAACCAGTTTGGGGGATTCCATATGATAGCTAACTAATTATCTGAACTTATTCGCATGAAGCCTGCAGAAAATATGCGCATGTGCAGACGGTTGATTATTTCGAACAGGGCCAAAAATGGCTAAAATCATGAAATTTACCAGATAAAAGCTTACTGTGCCTTCAATTTCTAATCAGAAATAATGGAAAATGCTTAAATCAATGTGTATAAATATTGTGATAGTCAAAATGAAGATATACATGAATGTATCAATCAAAGATGGCTGCCACAACCTCTCTTAATACTGTTATCTTTAGAGCTACTAGATATGTATTGTTAAAGTAATCTTCACATAGTTTCAATGGTTTGAGAAAATTTCATGAAATCCCCACTATTATTGCTTTACATCCCACAACAATTTATTAAATTATAATCCCTCCATTGTTCTTTATCCTTTGTTGTTTTCTAAGGTATATTATTGCGGATTATGCTAAATAAAAGCGTATTTGAGATGGTCCCTTCTTGTTTGTATTAAGGAATTCAGATCTAAAAAAGAGTGTAAACAGAGATAAGTGTGTGTTCTAACTATGTGCCAAGTGTTATCTGTTTTTATGCTTGCATTGCCGAGATATACGCAAATGTAGCAATCAACCCATATTCAACATATTACATATCCAGCCAAATAATTGACAGATTTCAGTCAGTGTCTGAAACCTATTGTGTTTATGTTAATGACGTTACATAACCAAACGTATCTAACAATCCAAAAGTGTATTGTTTGAAAGACAAAGGTTCATACTTTGTATTGATCACATTATGCCTCAATAGAATGACTCATGCATCCCATACCATGATCACTTTCATTATTTATTGAACGACCCTCGTATAGTTTAACTTCTTTCTGGCATAGGCCTATATAAAAAGCCTATATTGATCGGAAATAAAGTGATTGCTTTACAATAAAATATTGCTCAAAAGTACATACCAAATCGCACCAAAATAGGTTCGAAAATTGAAGAAAAAAATCCAATTCAGCCCCCCCCCCCCCCCCCCCCCCCCCCACCTGTTCGAGCTTTTAAACAATCTATACTTAATTCAAGGAAATATTAGTATATATGCTCAACTTCTTTCTTGCATTGATAAAAACCAAAATATTTATTGGAAATGAAGAGGTGGCTTTTCGATAAAATGTTGGTCAAAAGTATACACCAGATCGCACCAAATGAGTTCGAAAATTGAAAAAAAATCCAATTCTGCTCAGACTCCCCGCTGTTCGAGCTTTTAAACCATCTATATTTATATCAAGAATATATCAGTATATGCTCAACTTCTCTCTTGCATTGATAAAAAACAAAATATTTATTGGAAATGAAGAGGTGGCTTTTTGATAACATTTTGGTCAAAAGTATACACCAGATCGCACCAAATGAGTTCGAAAATTGAAAACAAAATCTACTTCTCAGGGGGGGGGGGGCACATCTCCTCTCAGACTACCCCATGTCCGAGCATAGCTCGGAGGCCGGTGCTACCAACCGCTTCGATGGTACCAGCACAATTTCATTTTTTGGGCCCCCCCCCCCCTAAATTTTTGCTGGATCCGCGCCTGTTATGCACCTTAGTTTTGAGGTGAAATGGTAGAAAGAGATAGTCAACATATATAATACTTGGCGATATTTCGGCATTATTATATAATTTTATGATTATTGTGGAAATAATGACACTTTAATAAGTTGTAGGGGTTTTTTTAAAATTGTGCACCACTTGTATTCACATCCAGCAGCGTGGACTAGTGGATACGGCACTAGACTGGTGTTTCCACGGTGTGTGTTCAACACTCGTACTGGTCACTTTTCTTTTCTTTTTTTTTCCTCTTTTTTTTTGTCACATATTACGTTCTTTTATTAAATAAACATTGGAATTTTGATTTATATTATACAAATGCCTTTTTTCTTCTAAAAATATGAAATTTGAAATAAAACTGCAATAGGAGAAAATATGTCTTTTGCAAGAAACGCGGCGGGAAGAACTCGTTCAATCCAGTGTTGCCGTTGTGTTTTTACCTTCTGAAATCGCATGGCCACCATCGTCTGGGATAAACGCAATCCACACCAACCCACACACCTCCACAGGTGCCATGCAAAATGTATTGAGAGGATACGGTCCTTATCGTACAAAAGATAAAGAAAATTACGATGTTTCGTTGATCGGAAATCTTCACTAAAAATAGAATTCGCATTGGTAAACGACAATCTAAAAGAAAATAGGTAATGAAATGTCAGCTATATCATGGTAAACACATGACCTTTCATCAGGATTGTTTCCACGGGCTGTTATACACGTCATGAAAACACTTTCCGTTCATTTGTAGCTAAACTTATAAAACTCATAAACTTATTGCTTTTCAATTTGTGTTATCTTAATAAATTTAGTATGAACAGTTTTTAAATGCATACCAAAACGCTTTTGAGACTCTCCCTCCGTTCCAACTCCAGCTAATTCCGTCTGTGTGTGTTCCCAAAATAATCGACGAGGTCTATTGATGGCAGGGCAAGTTAATACCTTTATTATGCCTTTATAAAAGCTATTTAAATCATGTTGTTTGTACCACAGGAATCAACGCATGAAGAGGAACCAATCTATACACATTACAGATGACAAGGATAAGATCACCTCGTATGTTTTGTCGCTCCGGAAGAGAGCCATAACACCATGCATCAAAGCCGCCTTCTATATCAAATACCTGCGGGAAAGGCAATAATGACATTGAATAAAGTAGAGATATGCACTTGGCAAATGAACATTAACCTAATCATCAACAACATTTAAAAAAATGCATATAAAATTGAAGACGATCAAAAAATAGATTTGCAGACAAAATACATCGTTTTTCTCAATGTATTCAATGTATTTTTCTGGAAATCTAAGTGATTGATCTCAGGTATACTCTTAAATGATGTATATTAACTTCTAAGGTCACAAAAAAACCTATAAAAGGCCTATGTGTAGCATCATCACTTTTCTTGAAGTGAAATTGGATCTCGTGGTCTAATCACACCAGATAATATTAATAATATCAAAGCAATATTCACCTTTGTCAAAGCCAAACCGTCAAAGCAATTCATGTGCTCGAACACTGCTGACCCTTGTTTAATTACCATATAGTACGCGTTATTAGAGTCATGTGAAAATAACAATTTGCATCTGATAGCTTGAAAGTTCCCCTTCAACATACCCCCCCCCCCCCCCCACACACACACACACCCCCACACCCCCACACAAATCAATGTTGCTATGAGGCCACGGGCTGATGGTTGGCAAGTTGGGCGACTCAACATTGATCAGGGGGAAAGGGGGGGGGGACTTTACATTATGCCTACTTAAAGTGTTGCAAACATTGTAGGTTAAGCTTTAAAACAACACTTAAGATTAATGTGAACTTTGATGCAATAGGGCCCAAATCTCCCCGGTTTTGACCCATTTTTTGTTTGATGCGCTGCATAAAAACCACATTGCCTTCAATATTTATTGCTATCTTCAGGTGATATTAATACTGTATTATATTCCTACAGTTTTCATTCTTTATATTTTATATTCAATATATAGATAAATGCTGTACTATAAATTCAGTCTTTATTTGTATTGCTATCTTCTGTATCCGAGGGGCGAGGTGGCGCAGTCGGTTAGAGCGTCGTACACTGCTGTGCACCGTAGTTCTGTTGGTGGATCGTTTATGAGTGAGAGTTCAAAAACGATACACCAACACAGCCTCGTCCCCCATGCCTCCTTCAGACCGTGCAGACTGAAGTTGGCATGTTCATGGCGCATCGTGCTTCGGAAGGTACGTAGAAATGTTGGTCCCGTGTATCGGAAGAGCTATCCCCGAGCACGTTAAAAGGTCACAGACTCCTTCGTAAAGAGTAGGGGATCATCCCGGTCTGTGTCTGTACACACACATATAATATGTATTCATATACATACCTCCACTAGGCGTGGCGCACCAATGGAGTAAACAAATAGCCAAGAAAGAATGATGGAGGCAACTAAGCTGCTTCCATCGTTCCGTCCAAGGACGACCGATGATGATGATCTTCTGTATATATTAACAAATGAATGATAATCCTACCGTTTTCAATATCTTTATTTTATCTTCAGTACATAAATACTGTACTACTATATATAAACTCAGTCTTTATTTTGTATTGCTATCAGTAGATATAATCACTGTGATATGATCTTTACCGTTTTCAATATTTGTATTCTATCTTCAGTAGATATAAATAGTGTACTATGTACCCAATCTTTAGTTTGTATTGCTATCTTCAGTAGAGATTAACACTGTAGTATAGTCTTACAATTTTCAATATTTATCTTCAGTATATATGCTCACAAGGACAAGAAAATTTGATCACATTTCACCTGTTTTACAGCGCCTGCATTGGTTACCTTTTCGGTATCGCATCCATTTCAAGCTCCTTCTTCTCACCTGGAAAGCCTGATATGACATGGCACCTTCTTATATCAGTGATCTCCTCAATTCACATATTATTCCACCACGTCACCTAATATCTTCAGATAAACAGTTTCTCTCAGTTCTTCGGACATATTCTTCATATGGCAACCGGGCTTTCTATATGCTTGTGCACCTAAACTGTGGAACTCACTTCCTTCAGATCTTCGATTCTGTGATTCACTTGATGGTTTCAAAAAGATTATAAAAACTAATCTGTTTAAGATTGATTATGATTTGACTGATTGACTTCTATGTAACTGTTTTTATATTTAAATTGTTTGTTTATATTTGTTTTGATGTTTGCGCCTCGGAATAGGTTGTCTAGATATATGTCTCATTATAAATGCATTATTATTATTATTAATAATGTGCTATAAACTTCTAAAAGTCTTTTTTATTGCTATCTTCAGTAGATAATTATTAACACTGTATGATAATCCTACTGTTTTCAAACTTTATATTGTATCTTCAATAGATACAAATACTGTACTGTAAACCCAGTCTTTACTTTATTGCTATCTTCAGTAGATAGTAACACTGTAAAATACACCTACAGTTTTCAATATTTATATTTCATATTCAGTAGATCAATTTTATAAAGCTATCTGCGGTAGATAAATGTGATAATGAACATTTATAGTTAATTATCTTAGAGTGTAAAAGGTCGAGTGTATGCAAATTACTTTCACCATGTTCGCTGAATAGTATACATATTCATGAATGTATATTGTTGTGACCAAACAAGGTATCATTTATGTATTTATAACATGTTTACGTAACTTGTTGGCCAATAAGAGCGCGCCACGCCCTGGGCGATTTACTTTCAAAACCCGGAGGTGCGCGATTCAGGTCCATCGTGTAATCATTATCAGCGTTGTAAAATAATGTTTAATCTGTGATGATAGGACGCGGTTAAAATCACTAAGTAATTACCCGAGCGGAGAATAATTACAAGAAATCACTATAAGTAATAACCGAGCGGAGCAAATTTGACAATTCTTGCTTGCCCCCCCCCCCCCTTTTTTTTTTGCCACCCCAGCTAGTTTGTAGTTTGGTGCACTCGGCCATATAGCTTATAATTCGGAAAGAATCATACTATTCCTTGCATAACCTTGTTTTAGACCATTACAATGTACATACATGCTATACGATGTCATGAATCCGTGTAATGAGTAATAAAGTGCTGTAAAAATTGCGCAACAATCTAAATCTAAATTCTAAATCTCTTGCCGAAATAATTGTGGATGACATAACTAGATTGCGTCTGATTAAAACATATTTTGATGGATGTGTAAAGTTCATTTTGACAGCTTGTGAATTCATGTAGTAATACTTTTATAAAACAAGGGCACAAGTGGTATATCATGTATATCTTCAAATGCTATTCAAAATCATGAGAAAGTCTTAAAAATCTTAAAGTTATAAGTTCATTCAAATCATTCGGGTTTCTCACCATTGAATGCACAACAGGGAGTGATGACAACCTGATAAAGGCAATCTGTCTCATCTCTGCGTTTACCAGCAGCACCATTGATGGAAAACCAAGCAGGGAGCCATATACTGACACCCTGCTCCTGCATGTCGAAGACTTAGGCCTAAAAAAGAAAGGTTGTGTTGCCCTCAGCGACCGACCCTAAAATCATAAAAATTAGGGTAGCATTTTTTTGTTATTCTTTCTTTTTTCTTTCTTTATTTAGATTTAAATTTGATCTCTAAGTGTTTTTAAACACTTAAACATTTAAAAATGTTACTATTTCTTGCTTGAAATGAATGAGTAAGCTTGAATAAATGTCTTTAGACTATTATCACTATTAGACTATTGTCTCAAACAAAACAAATTCCGACCGACCGACCCATTTTTAAAAGATTTGGCACTTGAGGGCAACGCAACTTCTTTTTTCTTTTGCCTAGAAGAAGGGAAGAGAGGTATTGTAGAGAGAGTGATGTCAGTCTTTAGTCCACTATACATCCACGGATAAAGACAAATTTCATTCTCCATATCACTCTCCTTCATGATTTTGAAGGACTTAGGAATCGTATCGCTCTGTAACTCGGAATATATTTATAATTTATGATCAGAAATGTAAATCTGCAAGAAAATCTACTTTAAAAAAATCATAAATAGAGGGCATCCCCTATAAAAGATCACATAACATGCCATTAACACATCATTTACACAGCAGAGTCAAACACAGGTTATACCCAACTCTAAGAAGTCTGGATTTGACAGGAACGTTGGCCAACAAATTGTTCTTTTCCTTGAGCCTCCAATCTGTCTGATATCCCTGCACATAGTGCACGGTGGATCAGGGTGTAACAAGTAGGGGAGAGCGGGTAGTGTATGGGCATGTTCACCCACCACGTGATTCTCATCTTTGCGGCCACTGGTTGCATTTGGCGAACACACAATATATAGTAGTATGTTGCAAGCTTCCCACATTAACATGACAGATCACCCCAACATGTTCATGATGTTTGTCAACTTATCATCCAAAAACCAGTTTTGCCTCGCAAAAGTGAATTTTCTTCCATTTTTCATACTGATTTTTTCCAAAGATATTCGCAGAAAAGGTTTTAATGTAAATTATCATTAGGTAGGTATGGGATTGATTATGGATTTGATGCAGTTAACAACCCATCAATGTAATGATGTATGTGGGACATCCGTGGTATAGGTCAATGCACTTATTGCGCTATGGGGCACGTACGACCTATGATGATGGGGCAGGTTCGCCAATAGGGATAGTTATGAATTTTCATAATTTAAAATTGTAATTTTTCTATTACAGGATAATTGTAATTGTAAAAACAGTTATCAGGAATGGAGTAACACTAATATTAGAGGAGAATAATTATTTCAAAATGTGGTATTTCTTATTACTTTTAAATTCTGAACGAGTATGTTCCGCAAAAGTGCCACACCCCTATATTTTGGACCCCTAAATGATATTTTATAATAAAATAAGGGAGCACATCAAAACTCGACCGCCCGGCAACCGCCGGTTCCGTGGGGTTCCGTGCGGTTGCAGCCGCACTCTATTGTTCTAGCGGTCGAGTTTTGATGTGCTCCCTAACGAAGGGAAGAATAACGAATCTATATGTTATGAATACCCGTCGTAAAAGCCTATCTCACAATTTGAATCTATATGTATTGGATTTTATGGTACTTCGTGTAGCCTAATTTTGAGCGTAGGGCGAACTTGCCCCGCCCTACGGGCGAACCATCCCCCTAGCGTCAGGCAAGTTCGCCCTTTCGAGACACTTGTCTTTATCAGTTACTCTTGCCTTTACAGTAACGCCTAGAGTACTGAGATCATTGTCGTATGTAGCCAAGATATCAATCTTTCACATTATATCAATAGGTCCATTCAATCTTTAAAATTGGCGTCTCTAGACCTCTTCAAATGAAAATGAGCCGAACTCTACCCGCTCTCCCCTAACAAGTAATAAAATGAATGGCAAACTAGAATGAATGAATCCCACCGTGAACATACGACATGGTCTTTGTTCATGGGTGGAAAATGTTCCTTTTCAAAGGATTTGGTATTTATTTAAACATAATCAAATTAAAAGAAATGATTATTTTTAAGAAACAAAAGGGAATAACAACAACACATGTTTGCTCATTATGCCCTCATAAAGATACAAAACCGATCAGTTCAATTATTACAACTAAACATGTTTATACGCTCTAAAACCGGTGAAACTGGCCAAACTCATTATAAACCCCAACCAAATCGCAACTCTTCGGTTTATACAATGTTCCCTTTTACGTACGCAAATGAGCATACAATAATATGTTTACCACAACCATTTTCAACCAACTAAAATTCTTGATAAAGCTAATGAGATAACCCGTCTGCTTTAATAAGAAATCGGTGAAATTTGTGCACAGATTTTAAGATCTAAAATCCCAAAGTTGAGTACTCACCCTGTATATATAAGTATACGCAACTTTTTCCGGCATAGGCCTATATAAAAAATCAATATTGATTGGAAATAAAGTGATTGCTTTTCAATAAAAAAAATCGGCCAAAAGTACACACCAAAATATTGATCAATCTATTCATAAATCAAGAAAATATCAGTATATGCTCAACTTCTTTCTTGCATTGATAAAAAAGCAAAATATTGATTTGAAATGAAGATGTGGCTTTTCGATAAAATGTTGGTCAAAAGAATACACCAGATCGCACCAAATGAGTTCGAAAATTGAAACATTTTCCACTTGCGAAGGGCACATCCCCCCTCACACTCCTCCCTGTCCGCTTTTGTCAAACCATCTGTACTTAAATCCAGAAAATATCAGTAAACGCTCAACTTTTTTCTTGCATTGATAAAAACCAAGATATTGATTGGATTTTCGAGGTGGCTTTTCGATAAAATATTGGTCAAAAGTATACACAAGATCGCACCAAATGAGTTCGAAAATTGAATAAAATTCCACTTGCGAAGGGTTGCGAGAGGGGAACATCCCCTCTCGAACTCCCCCCCCCCCCCTTTTTTTAGCGCCAGCGCGGGCGCGGTGCTGCGCAACGATTTCGTTACACATTTACAAATATTCAAATAATGGGCCCCTCCCACTAAAAATAATTGATCCACCATGATGACTCATGCAAAAGCTATTATTAGGCATAGCACACATAAAATTCAAATGATTGAGACATGTACAAAATTGAAGTCAAATGAAAGATTGCAATAAAATATTTATTTTCCAAAAAGAATTATGACAATCGGTCAATGCATTCTTGTGTTACGGTGTTTTGAAATACTCCGAAAATGGCCGAAACCTGCCAAAAACAGTAACAATGCCCAAAAATAGAATTTATCAGGATTTAGAGAGCTCAATTTGTTAATAATGTAACATTCAAAACACCATTTACACATATTTCTTAACAATTGAATATCTATATACCATGTTAAATTTAAAAATATGGTAAAATTATATTGCATTAAGCTAAAATAACCTAGTGAAATTGGTCATTTTGACCAGTTTTACTGACCGCAATCAAAAAAGTGACTAATTCCAGCTAATTAATATGCGTAAATGCTATAACTCCAGATGTGAACGGTGTATTGCAATCAAACTTGGTATACTGACTAACTGTATGATACCCAATCTATTAAACTATAATTTAGTTTCATAAGCTCATTAAATATGCAAATTAGCTAATTATCTATTCAAGTCATTAATATGCAAATGAGCAATGTCCAACAATTTTTTTTCCCATCATAAGAGTGATCGGTAGTAGATATATAACATGTATAGCCAATTTGATTGACAAATATTGATGGATTTAGAAATTAAACAAGCTTTTCCATTTCTTAAATACCCATATTTAAATTCTCAGTCTTTTCCGCACAGAAGTGTTTTTTTAAAGTGGAGCTGCATACATTATATGAAGAGATTTTTTTTTTGCATAAGGGCTTACAGACCACTCCTACATGTTACTCATTTTGCATTATTAATTAATCAAAATATTGTATGGCTGTCTTCATGACTTGGATTAGTGCATCCATGCACGCCAATTGAGGCACCAACAATACAAGCCACATTCCACATCGTGAATAGCCATCCATTCAATAATGCAAAATGAGTAACAGGTAGAAGTAGATGTAGGCCCTTTTGCAACACAGCTCTTCATATGTTGTTGTTCACTGGTGCAATGCTCCCAGTGGCAGATGCTGTGTGTGTGTGCATTGTGCTATGCCTACTATGCAGCAGGAAATTACACATATTATTATTGCAACATAAAACTTAGACAAATATTGCATGAGCGGTAGGGCTTATACTCCACGACATAAAAAATTGGAATACTTGTAAAATAATTTTGTAATTCCTCAATGTGACTATTGCATCTTTGAAATACATTAATTTATCAAGGGGCTGTACTCTCGAATTTGTAATCCTTACTATTACAAAAGCTTGGTACCAAAATATTCTATTCTATCGCAATGTTAGAACAAGAAAAATCTGTTCTGTGGAGACAATAGTTAACTTAGCTGGAAATGTTTATGAACAGAAACAAGGGAAAAAACAATCTCAGTATGACCTTTGGTATCCTTCTAAAGACATTCTGTTCATAGGTAGATGGTAAAAGTCACTGGTCACATACAGTAAACTTTCTATAATTGATACTTACTCTTTACTACGTAATTTGTCGTTCTGAATGAACATAATCTACAATTGTAATACGATCAAGCAAAATGAGCCTGAAGTCGAAAATATCACAGTTTTTTTCAATGCTACATTTTGCAGAAAACCCTTTTTTAAATGGACATCATTTTGTGGTCGCAAAATACGCATCAAATCGGTATGAATACCCCAAAATAGGTTGGAAATAAGCTAATGACGCAAATAGTTTTTGCATAACTGTGCGAAGCCATGCGTATAATATATAAAGGCAAACTTATCCAATTATGACACAGCTATAACAGACAAACTATGAAAGAGCAAGTACTAGTGCACATGAACCTTTTTAAACAATGTTCACTACTTAGATAGTTACAGACATACTTTTTGTAAGATGAACAGGTAACACACAAGGTATAGGCCGCAGTATTCCACTAACTTTTTTTTTTGTGGGACTGTGTCTTTTTATGCATAGAGTTTAACATGTTCTCCCAACAATCGAAAGGTCGCCATTGATAAAAAGATTCAATCTTTGCGAAAAACTTGCAAACCTATGTACAACCGATCAGCATGATCAAAGGGTTATGATATTTTTGGCGGTTTACTTTGTATTTTTGCAATTTAGAAGTGGTTCAGTTTGACCGTCTTCCATTTATAAGACGAGCTGTAAGATGCCTAATTTTGAGCCAGGACACTTTTCAATACCTCTGGTTATAAACATAGGAGATTTGCCTCCGGTGGAGGTCAAGTATAAACAGTCGATACTTGAAAAGTATCTCAAATTGAAGACAAACGATCCAAAGAATGCAGTGCGTGTTGAGCGTCCGGAGCGACACGCAATTAGACATCTTCTAGGACTTCTCGCGGCGAGATTAGAAAACTTTGACGGAGTATTTCAAACAAGTGCTTTCTGAGGATCCATCTAACTTGAATGCGATTGCCAATTACAAGTCATTGTGTGAGATTTTGAACAAAGTCAAGGAATCAAGTGAATATGCAGATAACTTGCATGAGCTCATGCATGAGGCGATTCCTAGAGGTAATGACGGAAATGATCGGAAAGAACAAATTCAAGACATCGATTGGCAGAAGAGAAAAGCCAGATGTTTGGCGGAGCAAGCCTACGCGTTTGCCTTTGACATTTCGGATGACATCGAAGGCTATAAGCAATACATGGAAGCCCATGAATTATACACTCAGGCTATTGAATTAGTTGGCGAGTATGTGGATGACACTGAGATTCAAGATTGGGAATTCGGAAATGCAATTGCTTGTCGAAAGGTTTGCATCGGCCTTATGAAAGCATCCAAACCGCATCGCGAATACTATGAGATTAGTCTGAAGTATTTCCATAGGATAACTGCAACCCGAAACGACGATATGAAATCAGAAAGCTGGCGACATATGGCTGAACTGTTTTCATGGGTTTTAGTGGTGAGCACAAATACGGTAGAACGACCTCGTTATGTCCTTGATAATCCAGAACTTGAGCCTTACTTCCAATGCCCTGTACAGTGCATAAAGAAAGCACTTGAAATTACACCTGATCATCCCCAGCATTTAGCTCGGCTTAATGCCAAAATGATAAGTGACGAAAGAACTCGCGAAGCATATTGGGATGCTTTACAGCTATTAAAGCGATCCACTGAACTTGACGAATCACAATGTAATCGATATGCGTTTGCTATACGTGCGGTCATTTATCTACAAATATATCGTGAACAAAGGTACGACAAAGAGGGACTTGTTCCTGATCGAGACCTTCTCTCTTCTGCTGAAAAGAACCTTGACAAAGCTCTTGAACTTAATGTCAGCCCTGTTGAATATTCATATCTGGCGTCTGTGTGGCATGAAAGAGCAAGAGATCCAGGTCCAGATGGTAGTTTCTCCATGGATCCCAATTGCCACGCGTGTTTCGAAAAAGCGCTGGAATATCACGAGAAAGCAATCAATTGCAAGAAGGGAAATATGCGAGAAAACACTCACAGGTTCAGGGGTATTTGCTTGTTAGATTACAAGAAGTATGATGATGCAATTGAAAGTTTCAAGAAAGCTTTAGAACTTGGATCGCAAAGAAAATCAAGCTCTCCATTTTATCATTTATTGAAAGCCTATTTTATCAAATATTCTGAACTAGGATCGAATGAATTGAGTGCAATACCTCCATGGTCAGAGATTGCAGACTGGGCAATGAAGGCAATAAAGACATACAGAGAGTCCATACAGACACCAATACAGAAGCTTTGGATTCATTTCCAGAGAATATGGACATGTTTCTCTCCCACTGTAAGAACATGGATGATTCTGATGAGAAACAGCGACTTATTACGGTATTTTTACCGGAAAGATCCCAGTATGGTCCTGGCCATGTGGCAAACAGAAACGGGTACCAACAAGTAGACAACACACCTGAAGATTGGCGGTGATCATTCTCCAGGTAATTATGTTTATAAGAACACCTCCCCCACCCACTCACACTCACACCGTTTTGTAAAAGGTGAGAAACGGGTACACACATACTCTTTTTTGTGGGGAATGTCGAGTTTCGTACTATCAAAATGAGGACAATTTCCTCACTTTCCCTTACAAAACCAATTGTATTGTGAAGAATTACTGTATATCATATTATAGCCTATCCTAAGTTGGTATAACTATGCATTATGTAAGTATTCTTAAATATACCATAAATGCCCTCTATAAGGGTAGACAGTTAGTATTACCCCCTATTGGACAGGAACAAATTGAAAATCGGGGATATCATCGAATGCAGAGCTGTCCTCAGTTTCACAGAGTGGGGTGGGAAAATGTCTCAAGTCCACACTTTTTTAAACGTCCGGACAAACCAGACGACGCTGGAAACGATTTGCCTAAATTGACCAACTCGTATTGTATAATAATCTTTTATGTACATAATATAATATATAAAGCAGTTAACCAACCCACGGTGTTTACAATAGACAATATAACAACAAATATTAACAACCACCGGCGAATGTCCCAACGAAAAATAAGCAAGGACATTCACCGGCGGGGAATTGAACCCCGGTCTCCTGATTACTAGACAGGCGTCTTAATCACTAGACCACCGATACTTGCTGATAAACGGCAATTTGAATCAGTGATAAGTGTCTAAGCGACGGGGTTTTACAATACACACAGCACAATAACATGACACATTTGGCCAAACACGGTAGGGATCACAAACGTGATACAAGAGGAAACTGAATAAATCAAATCATATAATAATATTTTATATCATATACATAACCAATGTTAATATCTGTTGTTATATTGTCTATTGTAAACACCGTGGGTTAGTAAACTGCGTTATGTTATGATTATTGTGGAAATAATTTAATAAGAACTAGCAGCGTAGCCAGGAGTTTATGCGGTGTGTTCAACACACGCGCTGGTCTCTTTTCTTTTTTTGTCTCTTTTATTACATAAACATTAGAATTTTGATTTTTATTATACAAATGCTTTTTTCCTTCTAAAATATAAAATTTGAAATAAAACTGCCATAGGAGAAAATATCTCTTTTTCAAGAAACGCGGCGGGAAGAGCTCGTTCAATCCAGTGTTGCCGTTGTGCTTTTACGATAACATGGGTCTTGCCACTAATGAAATCGCGTGGCCGCCATCGTCTGGGATAAACGCAACGCACACCACCCCACAAGTGCCATGCAAAATGTATTGAGAGGATACGGTCCCTATCGTGCAAAATAAAATAAATACAAAATTACGATGTTTCGTTGATCAGAAATATTCTCAGAATAGAAATTCGCATTGGTTAACGACAATATAATTATGTATTCTCAATCTAAGGAAGAAGATAGGTAATGAAATGTCAGCTATATGATAAACACGTGATCTTTCTTCAGGATTGTTTCGACAGGCCACGATTCATGAAAACACTTTCCGTTCATTAGTAGCTAAAATTATAAAACTCACTAACTAATTGATTTTCAATTTGTTTTAGGTTAAATACATTTAGTATTGAAACACGTTTAGACAAATTATGAACAGTTTTTAAACTCATACCAAATCGCTTTGATACCCTCCCTCCATTCCAACTTCAGCTAATTCCGTCTGTGTGTTCCCAAAATAATCCCATGACGTAGGCGAGGGTTAGTAATGACAGGACAAGTTAATGCCTTAATAAAAACAATTTGAATCTTGTTGTTTGTACCACAGGAACCAATCTATACACATCTAAAGATGACAAGGATATGATCACCTCGTAGTCCATGAATCAAAGCCGCTTTCCTGTATCAAATACCTTAAACATGTTAAAGGGCAATAATGACATTTAAGTAGAGCTACATTGACCTGATCATCAACAGCATTTTACATATGAACTTGGAAAGACGATAAAAATCGATTTTCAGACAAATGCATCATATATCTCAACGTTTTCAATGTATTTGTCTGATAATTTAAGAGATTAATCTCAGGTTTACTCTTTCTGATTCTTTAAATATAAGGAATGGGTTGACTTAATTACAATGTTATCTAGTGGAGCAAAATTGATCATAAATAGTGACTTCCGGTGATCACCCTTTAAAACATCATCTCGCTGGTTTTATATAATAGTATATACAGTCATCACAATAAGTAACTGACCAGGTAATAAACATGCTGATAACTCTAAAAGCATAACTCCTACTAAACATATTTAATTATAAATTTGTTGAGAAATTTCTCTTCTTGAACTTGAAATATTACACGCTAAGAATGGTTGATTAATGAGGAAGTTACGATCCCAAACGTTAGGGCAAGTCTGATTTCCATTTTAACATTTTCTTTTCAACACGGGGAGAGTATGACAGGTAAAGCGTGTGTGCCGTATTGTTCAACCGTAACAATGCCACCGGCCGACTATCCAACAACCAGGCCATCGACGGGTGAATTGGCACTACCACTACCAGTAATCAATAATTTGCCGGTTTGAGTCCCCGTGTTGAAAATGAATATGTGAAAATGAAAATCAGACTTGACAGTACATTTGGGATTGTAACTTCCTTAATAATCAGCCATTCTTAGCGTGTAATATCTCAAATTCAAGAAGAGAAATTTCTCTACATGTTTATTATCTAATATGTTTATGTAGGAGTTATACTTTTAGAGTTATCAGAACATTTATTACCTGGTCAGTTACTTATTGTGATGACTGTATATATGCAGCAATGGAAATACCCACATGACTTTCCACCCGGGGTAGAGCGACCCGGGGTAGACCGACCCGGGGTAGACCAACCCTAAGTCGACCAACCCTAAGTCGACCAACCCTGGGTGGACTAGAGTTAGGGTTAGGGTTTAGGGTTAGGGTTAGGGTTAGGGTTAGGGTTAGGGTTAGAAACAGTCCCTGGGTGGACAGTCCCGGGGCTGGACAGTCCCGGGGTTGTTTTAGAATGATCCGTCCTTGTTTTTACCTCCCCGACCGCCAACCCCCTGAGTTTTTTTACATATAATTTAGAATTAATATAGTTTCCAAGGTGTTTTTTAAACAGTATTATGGTTTATTCCATGAGGGCGCTATTGTAGTCCACCCAGGGTTGGTCGACTTAGGGTTGATCAACCCCGGGTCGGTCTACCCCGGTCATGTGGGTATTTCCATCGCTGCGTATATATATACCTTTTATTTAAAGAATCCAAAAAAATAGAAATAGAAATGATGTATATTAACTTCTCAGGTCACACATGCACAGAAAACTTTACTGGGTCAAGTGACTCACTTACGTGAGTATTCATTTTGTCCGTGAGGCGACCCGCCTTAAGAATGTATGCGAGTCATATCACACACTTAAAATGAGTCAAATGACCCAGGTAAGTAGGTATAATTGGTATGAAAGTGAGTCATTGGTACTTGATTGACCCACTTGCATGACTTGTGTGAGTCACATTACCCACTGAAAGTTCAAATGACTCAAGTAACCTATATAAGTAGATCAATTGACCTGCCTATGTAGGTCACATTACTCACTTAGGTGGGTATGAATTTATTGACTCCAACATTATTATTTCCATTAACAAATTAGGTCTTGAACAAAACTAGAGTGGGACATATGGACAAAGCTACACAGAACCAAACAAATATCAGCATGAATTCAAATAACACTAAAACAAGAATACACTACACGAAATTGTTATTGTGGTCAAGGATGGATTTTAAAATTACATTACCTAAATTTGGAATAATTTGTAGATAGCCAACACTTATAGTAACATACAACTTACATTCATCTTCTATCAAACATACACACTCACTTTCATCTTACAATTTCAATGTACACACGCACCTACATCCATCACACGCAAACATCACACAAACACACTGTACAAAACTATGTGACTATCCCAATCCACAAAACAAGTATTACATGCCTCACTGAGCATAACAAAAGATTTATAATAAAAGAATTCGGAATGTTATCTAAGAACAAGTGATATGGCAATCACGATTTGTGCGATCTTTACCCACTTGCAAATGGGTAAACATGTCGACCGACCCATTAAAATGCATTGACTCATGTCTTACGTGGGTCAATTCAAATGGGTCAGACTGCACCGACCCATCATACGTGAGTCAACGTGTCGAGCGACCCATTGCAATGCATTGACTCATCTTACGTGGGTCAATTCAAATGGGTCAGACTGCACCGACCCATCATACGTGAGTCGCTTCGCTGAGACACGGTCACTTGACCGAAAAAAAGACGGGTAATGTGAGATGACCCACTGCAAGTGAGTCACTTGACCATCTTTGACCAAGAAAAGTTTTCTGTGCACACCTATACAAGGCCTATGTTTGGCATCATCACTTTCCTTGAAGTAAAATTTATATACGAGTACTACAATAGAACCAACGAGGAGATGTTTTAAAATGTGATGGGTATATCGAAAACAATATATTGCTCCAAGTCCACTATCAGGGTCCTATTGCATAAAACGGAGTTATTCTTCTTAAGTTCTCAACTCTTCTTAGGAAGATTGTTTGAGAATGTTTGAGTTGATCATGATATATAGACCCTAGGTCAAGCTTTAAAACGTGACACTTAAGATTAATCTGAACTTTGATGTAATAGGGCCCAAATCTCCCGTTTTTACCCAGTTTTTTTTGATGCGCTGCATAAAAAACACTCAGTCTTCAATCTTTATTGCTATCTTCAGTAGATATTAAAACTGTATTATAATCCTATACAGTATTCAATCTTTATAGTTTATCTTCAGTAGGCCTATATAGATAGAAAGATGCTGTTCTATAAATCCAGTATTTATGTGTATTGATATATTCTTCTGTATATATTAACAAATGTATGACAATTTTCAATATTGTATCTTACAGTAAATATACTGTAAATATATCAGTAGCTATAATCACCGTAATATAATCCTACCGTTTTCATTCTTTATGAGATGACTACAAGTCTCGAATACTGTGTTTGGTAGCATGATTCTGATCATCTCCATTTGTAGCCATTTTTTAGGGGGTTTTGTCCGTATGTGTTGTGTTATCACGGACCAGTTACTGCCTTTTATCGTGGCTTTTTATCGTATTTTTTGTGGCACAAGAATCTTGAAAAGTAAGGACGTTGGTTGAAGGAAATTTTGATAAGTTGTGTATTATATTGATACCTACTGCATGAGCATATTTTTGAGGTCCAGAATTAGGCGTTACTAAGATGTTTTTGGGCCGTAACCAAGGCACGTTCTCTGTTTCACATTTAGGTATATGTGTTAGGATGTACAGTGATGCGCCCCTACGATAGTTTCTACGCATAAAGAAGTAGACCCCGAATTACATGGAATTAAAATGTGGTTTGTGTTTGTATTTATTGTATTTCATCAATCATTTTCCTCTCATTCTTCTCACTGGCATAATATGTTGGTGTTTGTTGTCATTTATACGCTATTTATAAGGTTATTTGCCTACGTTAATGAATGCGGATAGTTATAGTCAATTATAATTCAAGCAAATCGGCTGGCGTGAGTTCATTGATACCATGAGCTCACGTAGTCCTTTTCAGTACTTCTTCAGGCAAATGAATAAGGGGGAACCATACCAAAAAGACAAGGCTATCATGTGACTAATTTTAACATAATAATTAATGTCTAAATTCGGTTTTTCACGGACATATCGGACAGGTTTAACTTAAAAAATGAGTGCTCACCTGTTTCTTGACCCATATGCATCTATTATTCGGATGAAATTCAATCCGGTAGCCTTACATGCTTACACAGAAAAACAAAATTACCAATGTGATTATTGTTTTTTAAGATGGCCGACGAAGATTTTGTCTGAGACTAGTACGTATATACCACTCTCAGGATTTTGTATTAATACCACAGTTGTTTTTTTGCTAGTCATAAATAAAAAGATCCAATGCGACTTTTCTGAACCACTTTTGCTAGCTCTTAGTTTCATAGCAATGTCATGAATTCCAAAGAGAACATAAAAGGACAAGTTTGAGTCTCCAAAAATGTGAGTAAGTCCATGGACGGTGGGACCAAGTGGGCCATAAAAATGATTTCCTTCCAACATTGTGCTTTTACCCGATACCCAAATTATAGATTTGGTACTAATCTATCGAAACTAGAGCATCAGTTACGAAAATGAAAATACCCGGCGAAGAATCACATTTTAGCGAAAGAGTAAAAATAATGCACAGATTAAATACAAAATAAATCAATTTCAAATGAATCTCCACATTAAATGTGCATTAAATAATCGTGATTTAGCCGACAATTTTTTTTTAAATAAGCTTATTATTATTTTTTATTATTTTTATTTTGATGAATGAAATGATGGATAATTCCAGAATCAAATGTTTAGAGACATTTTGGGAATCTCGGGTCCCAAAATGGGCCCCGGGATATCGACTTAGTCTAAAAAATGATGGATACCATGATAAAATGTGTCCCGATGTGATTTTTTGGATGATTTCACATTTTGAGCTACTTTAACTTATAAAGTCTGTGTACTGTATTCCCTTTACGAAAATGCAATCACCAAAATGTGATTGCAGCAAGGTGGTACCAGGTTGCACAAGGTTGTCGCACGGTTGCGTAAGGTTGCACAAGTTTGTCACAGGTTGTCGCACGGTTGCGTAAGGTTGCACAAGTTTGTCGCAAGGTTGCACAAAGGTTGTGGATGATTGCTTCAAGGTTGCGCAACCTTCTCAGAACAACCAAACTGGTTGCGCAAGGTTGTATTTTTCCAAATTTAACCTTGCGCAAGGTTGCAGAATTGATTGCGATTTTCATAAGGGACGGGTCAAACTGCAACACATTTGACGCAGAAAAAAAATGTCCAGCAATTTAGCCTAAAGAAATGAATGGACACCATAAAATGTGTACCGATTTGAATTTTTGGGATTTTTTTCACATTTTGAGCTACGTATGAAGTCTGTGTAGCTAACCGGTCAAACCGCAACATATTTGACGGAGAAGAAAAAAATCTGACAATTTAGCCTAAAAAATGACAGACACCATAAAATGTGTCCTGATTTGATTTTTTTGATATGATTTCACATTTTGAGCTATGTATAAAAGTCTGTGTAGCTAGCCGGTCATACTGCAACACATTTGACAGAGAAAAAAAAATCATACAATTTAGCCTAAAAAATGACAGACACCATAAAATGTATCCTGATTTGATTTTTTGGACATGATTTCACATTTTGAGCTGCGTATCAAGTCTGTGTAGCTAACGGGTCAAACCGCAACACATTTGACGGAGAAAAAAACATTCCGGCAATTTAGCCTAAAAAATGGCGGACACCATGAAATGTGTCCCTATTTGATTTTTTGGATATGATTTCACATTTTGAGTTACGTATAAAGTCTGTGTAGCTAGCCGGTCATACTGCAACACATTTGACGGAGAAAAAAAAATCAGACAATTTAGCCTAAAAAATGACAGACACCATAAAATGTGTCCTGATTTGATTTTTTGGACATGATTTCACATTTTGAGCTGCGTATAAAGTCTATGTAGCTAACGGGTCAAACCGCAACACATTTGAAGGAGAAAAAAACATTCCGGCAGTTTAGCCTAAAAAATGGCGGACACCTTGAAATGTGTCCCAATTTGATTTTTTGGATATGATTTCACATTTTGAGCTACGTATGAAGTCTGTGTAGCTAGCCGGTCATACTGCAACACATTTGACGGAGAGAAAAAAAATCCGACAATTTAGCCTAAAAAATGACAAACACCATAAAATGTGTACTTATTTGATTTTTTGGACATGATTTCACATTTTGAGCTGCGTATCAAGTCTGTGTAGCTAACGGGTAAAACCGCAACACATTTGACGGAGAAAAAAACATTCCGGCAATTTAGCCTAAAAAATGGCGGACACCATGAAATGTGTCCCGATTTCATATTTTGGATATGATTTCACATTTTGAGCTACATATAAAGTCTGTGTAGCTAGCCGGTCATACTGCAACACATTTGACGGAGAAAACAAATCCGACAATTTAGCCTAAAAAATGACAGACACCATAAAATGTGTCCTGATTTGACTTTTTGGACATGATTTCACATTTTGAGCTACGTATAAAGTCTGTGTAGCTAACCGGTCAAACCGCAACATATTTGACGGAGAAAACAATTCCGGCAATTTAGCCAAAAAAATGAGTGACACCATAAAATGTCTCCCGATTTGATTTTTTAGATATGATTTTCACTTTATGAGCTACGTATAAAGTCTGTGTAGCTAACTGGTCAAACCGCAACAAATTTGATGGAGAAAAAAATTCCGGCAATTTAGCCTAAAAAATGACGGACACCATAAAATGTGTCCCGATTTGATTTTTTTGATATGATTTCACTTTTTGAGCTACGTGTAAAGTATGTGTATAATGAACTGATCAAACCGCAACACATTTGACGTATCAAATGATGTTCGCATTTCAAATTTTATCTCCAATATAAGTTTACATTAAATAATCGTAATTTAGCCGAAAAGGTGTTTTTAAGTAGCTTATTTTTATTATTTTTGTTTATTATTTTGATGAATGAAATGATGGATAATTTTCAAATCAAATGTTTAGAGACATTTCGAGAATCAAACTATCCATTATAACAACACATCGCTAACAATGTGAGTGTGACAGTCATCGAATCTGGTTCCGCTGGGATCCTAAAGTACCAACCACATTAAACATGTCTACCGAAACCGCTCAACCAAAAACCATGCAACCCGATAACCGCAAAACCCGCGAACCGCGAAGTCCGAGAACGGCTCTAGTTATATTCTATCTTCAGTATATATAAATATTGTATTATAAACATATTACACTGTATTATAATCCGACAGTTTTCAATCGTTATATTTTATCTTCAGTATAGCCCAATATACAAAACAGACTTTTGCACCTTTCCCCACTTTCAAGGTCTCACCTCAGGAATTACTGAACCAATGTTTGTACATATTCTAAAGTATTTCTGATGATTATTCCAAATATTATGGATAAAATGTTTCCAAATATGAAACATGGTGGTATACAATCACTCTAATGTTTCCAAATGTGAATACAATATAGCGAATACAAACACAGTGAAATCCATCGGAAGCGGAAAACATGGTATTTCTTTAGATGGTTTGGGAGTATATCCCATTTCTGCATATGAATTTCAAGTTTAGACCTTCTTTGTGCGCACTCATACTCTAATAATATGATGGTATCTTTAATCATATTTTTAAAGGCATGTATTGATGGATTTGACATTTGACATCGACTAATATATATATACCGTATGTCTTCTGGCAATGAGTAATATCTGATTGATAGTAATGCGGTGGGAAATCTTTTTGTCATATACACCGTATAATTTGTTAAACATAGATAATGTTGGTATAATAATAATAATAATAATAATAATACAGGACTTATATAGCACAGTACGCAAAGCTTCAATGAGCTTTACATGAATAAAATGGCCAAAAATATTCACCATCATCACATACAATGTACACATTAAAACGAATCATTAAATCATTATAAATTTGAATAAAGCTTGCAGCTCGTTCCAGAAAGAATTTGTAACAATCATTGAAAAGATGGTTGATGGTCTCTTCACTCTGGTTACAGAGGTTACAATGATCATCGTTAACAATTTTAACCTCAAAAGCCATGAATGGGTAGGAAATATATTATGTGTGATTTTATATTGAATTTTTGAAACCACCTTAGTTTAGAGTCCAAGGTAGTTTTGTATGGCATAATAAAGATTTCTTTACAGTCATTATCCAAAATATCATACTTGTTTTTAAGATAGTATTGACTGACTGGTATTGTTTCCCTTGTCTTGGTATACATCAGATACAGGTCACGTGACTTAATTTTTAAAATTGGAGTGAACCCTTGTAACAAATTGAGGCCTGCAGCTATAGTAGTATCAGGCACGTTGTGATCATTACGGATCCATCTCAATACATACGTCAATACAACATGGATAACGTGACAATATCACATAATCTATCTGATGATGGGGATGGTTTAGCATAATACAGTAGAAATCCAGCAACACTGCCTTATCGAAGCAGAATTGTCATAGCTACCAGTGGCGGCACTAGGTGGTGGCATACAGGCGCGGAAACAGGGGAGGGGCTCAATCTGTCTCATCTCTGCGTCTAGCAGCACCATTGAAGGAAAACCAAGCACGGCGTCACATATTGACAAACCGCTCCTGCATGTGGAAGACTTATATAGAAGAAGGGAAGAATGTAGAAGTGTATTCCTAATCTTTGTATAGGTCGTATTGTCGAGAGAGTGATGTCAGTCTTTAGTCCACATCTATACATCCACGGATAAAGACAAATTTCATTCTCCATATCACTCTCCCTAACCCCCCCCCCCCCCTACTATCACCCCCCCCCCCCCCCCCTCCCCCTTCCCACTTTTACTGATTTCCCCTGCTTATCACTTACTGATGATGATGATTTAACGCAATGGGTCGGTTGGGCCCGTACAACAGAGTTTCTTTTTTCATCGCCTCACTGTCTGTATGAGAATAAGCAAGTATCTCCTCAATTATAATCATGAAATACTTCCATGTTATGGTATTTTCAAGGTCATTTACAAATTGATCCCAGGAGAATTCACTACTGCGCATGCACTGACACATAACATACTGATGGTAAAAATATACATAGGTACATGTAGTTATCATTACATCTTATCGTTTAAATTGTAACAATAGTACATAATTATATTATGATAACGATTAAGTTATGTTTGTTTTAATATGTCATGCTTAGAGCTATCATAAATGCACCAAACTTGATGTTGAACTAGATGTGGCGGTTCTCGGTTTACGCGGTCTGTGGTTTGCGCTCGTTGAATGACGCATGAGGATCCTATCGGAACCGTACCCGACGGCTGCGTTAAGTTGGTTTTGTGACGCAACAAAGAGGCAGAGTTTGAATAAGTCGGTATGTGTTTGTGTAAATATTCAATACAACTGATGTGTATGTAATCAAATTGAGTACGGTAATGGTTTTTAATCATGTTGAAAGTGTTGGTAGTGTTTTCATGAATGTGTAGAATGCTAATCTTAGGCAAATGTGATGATAATGACCATTTTAGCTAAACCAAATTTACCGTTTGTAAATCCCAATGGCGAAAAACGCGGCCAGTTTATAACACTTGCTTATTCGTTAGTCGATTACTTTCATTTTTGGGAGGATAAACTAGTTTAACAACGCTCTATACAAACAACAACAATTATGTGGTTCAATGCACGCATCAAGGTCAAATGGCCGTTTCAAATCGTACACAATCTTTTTTGATTCACCCTGTATAGGCCAAAATTTGAAATGTTCGCAAAAAAAATCCAAATATCGGAATTTCACCCTGTTTTTTGCTTATAAGAGGGGAAATGATGTTCTCAAAAAACCGTATACTATAAGATTCAGGACCATATACTTTAAGATTAAAATTAAGATATTTTTCAAAATGGCGATTTAAACAAAAATAAGGTGGCAACCCCCCCCCCCCCCCCCCCCCCCTACATTCGGACTTTGACGGCTTACCCTACCCCCGGGTAAGGTGGTACCCTCAATTATTTTCGTTTTAGCGCAATCGGCGAACCCCCTCCACCCCCCTTCCCCCTAAATGTAATCAATATCATCTGCTTCTCAATGTGCTTTTCCCTATATTGCATGATATATAAGAAATGGCGGAAACAATGTACTTTAGGTCCCAGATACTGGTATACCAGAATCGTTCAATACTGGAACATGAAAGTTGCCAGTATCGCTCGATATTGGTACGAATTTACTGTTCCAGTATCCAATGGCGTATCTGGGATTTTTTCCAGGGGGGGGCAAAGGATATTTTTTCCAGGTGAACACCAGTTCGACCCGACAGAAATGTTCGTAAAAGGTTGCCCCCAATTTTTTCCCAGTCAGTCACCTCGTGAATTTCACGTAAGTGTGTGGGGGGGGGGGGGGGGGGGGGGGGGGGGGATGGTCAAAACATTTCGCACGGTCACAACATTTCGCACGGTCACAAAATTTCACACGGTCACAAAATTACGCGCGGTCACAAAATGACACACGGTCAAAAAAAATCGCCCTTCCCGCCTCCCCATTTTTCCTGGTGGGTAGGTTTGAATTTCCTGCTGAGTTCAGTTTGACCGTCCTTCTTTTAAGACGAACTCTCAGAATGACTAATTTTGAGCCAGGACACTTTGCACTACCTCTGATTATAAACATACATGTAGGAGATTTGTCTCAGGTGAGAGTCAAGTATAAACAATCGATACTTGAAAAGTATCTTAAATTGAAAACAAACGATCCACAGAATCCAGGACGTGTTGAGCGTCCGGAGCGACACGCAATTAGACATCTTCTAGGACTTCTCGCGGCGAGATTAGAACACTTTGACGAAGCTACGGAGTATTTCAAACAAGTGCTTTCTGAGGATCCATCTAACTTAAATGCGATAGCAAATTACAAGTCATTGTGTGAGCCTTTTAACAAAGACAAGGAATTAAGTGAATATGCAGATAACTTTCATCCCCATGAGCTCAAGCATGAGACGATTCCTAAAGGTAATGATGGAAATGATCAACAAGAACAAATTCAAGACATTGACTGGCAGAAGAGAAAAGCCAGATGTTTGGCGGAGCAAGCCTTCGCGTTTGCCTTTGACATTTTTGATGACATCAATATATGCAAGCCCATGAATTATATACTCAGGCTCTCGAATTAGCTTGGAAGTATGTGGATGACACTGAGATTCAAGATTGGGAATTCGGAAATGCAATCGCTTGTCGAAAGGTTTGCCTTGGCCTTGTGAAAGCATCCAAACCGCATAGCGAATACTATGAGATTAGTCTGAAGTATTTCCATAGGATAACTGCAACCGGAAATGACGATATGAAATCAGAAAGCTGGCGACATATGGGTGAACTGTTTTCATGGGTTGTCGATGTGAGCACAAATACGGTAGAACGACCTCGTTATGTCATTGATAATCCAGAACTTGAGCCTTACTTTAAAAACCCTGTACAGTGCATAAAGAAAGCACTTGAAATTACACCTGATCATCCCCAGCATTTAGCTCGGCTTGCCAAAATGATAAGTAACGAAAGAACTCGCGAAGCATATTGGGAGGCTTTAGAGCTATTAAAACGGTCCACTGAACTTGACGAATCGCGATGTAATCGGTATGCATTTGCTATACGTGCAGTCATTTATCTACAAATATATCGTGAACAAAGGTACGACAAAGAGGGACCTGATCGAGACCTTCTCTCTTCTGCTGAAAAGAACCTTGAAAAAGCTCTTGAACTTAATGTCAACCCTTTTGAATATTCATATCTGGCGTCTGTGTGGCATGAAAGGGCAAGAGATCCGGATGGTAGTTTCTCCATGGATTCAAATTGCCAAGCGTGTTTCGAAAAAGCGCTGGAATATCACGAGGAAGCAATCAATTGCAAGAAGGGAAATATGCGAGAAAACACTCACAGGTTCAGGGGTATTTGCTTGTTAGATTTCAAGAAGTATGATGAGGCAATTGAAAGTTTCAAGAAAGCTTTAGAACTTGGATCGCAAAGAAAATCAAGCTCTCCATTTTATCATTTATTGAAAGCCTATTTTACCAAATATTCTGAACTAGGATCGAATGAATCGAGTGCAATACCTCCATGGTCAGAGATTGCAGACTGGGCAATGAAGGCAATAAAGACATACAGAAAGTCCATACAGACACCAATACAGAAGCTTTGGAATAAATTTCCAGAGAATATGGACATGTTTCTCTTCCACTGTGAGAAGATGGATGATTCTGATGAGAAACAGCGACTTATTACGGTATTTCATAGTCCTGGCCATGTAGCAAATATAAGCGGGTACCGACAAGTAGACAACACACCTGAAGATTGGCGGTGATCATTCTCCAGGTAATTATGTTTATCATGTTTATAAGAACACCTCTCCCAACCTTCTCACACTCACTCCGTTTTGTAAAAGGTGAGAAACGGGTACACACTTTTTTGTGGGGAATATCGAGTTCGTACTATCAAAATGAGGTTCATTCTGTTGGTTCATTTGACCAGAGGAATCATGGAATTATGATGGTCAAAAGTACGCAGATGAAAAAAATGTTCGCGCGCATATGTTACCCCAAAATGCAATATTCGTTGCACAAGCTTGTTTAGAGCCCAAATGTATCTCAATCGTGCCAGAAATAGGTGTAAAGGTGTAAAATAGGTGTAAAGTCATTGGTAACTATGCATTATGTCATTATTCGTAATTATACCATAAACTCCCTCTATAAGGGTAGACAGTTAGTAAAATACCCCCTCTTGGACATGAACAGATTGAAATTGATCAACTAGTATTGGTTTAACACGTACTCGCAGATACATATCAAAAAAAGTATAAATATTACATTTCTAGTTAGGCTATAGGCTATAATTATATAATCCCAAAACCAATGGAGTTTGATAACAAACTCCAGTCTAGTGTCCTTTCTTTACATTTTTGCAAGTTAAAATATCAGTTCGTGAAGTTCTTTGTTTTAATTAGTCGCGTGTCTAGCTCGAAATTTCATATTACGCACCTCACATGTCTAGCTCGAAATTTCATATTATGCACCCGGGGGTACTCACTTATATTGGCCATACAGGTATGTGCGGCTGGCAAGGACCCCCTTCGGCCGCTCCTTACTCTCAGGTACAGCCTCCGTAAAACTGCCGTAACTTCTTCAATATTCATTTAATCTTTATAAACGTATACAGTTTTTTGCACGAAAGGGCTCAATTAATCCAACCATGATAATGAAATTGACCATTTTGGAAAAAATTATAAAAAACACGTTTTTTGACCCATTTTAGGTTTGGACAAGATAACTCAAAATATATTTTGTTAAATTTTGTCATACTAGTTTTATGTTAATCCTGATAACATTCCCCATGTTTTTTAATATCTTATTTATTTTTTGAGTTAGAGACCAAAAAGTGCCAAAAATGTGATTTTTACATTTTACAATTTTTACACATTTTTAAGACCCCTTTTTCATCCATTGGCAGTTCCCTTAGACCCCAAAGTCAACCAAAAATCATAAAATGTGTGAAAATCTTATGAATTTGAGATATGTAGCCTCAAATTTGGCCTAAATTCAGTTCATAATGCTAAATTTTGCCTAAATTTCAGTTTATAAGACACAATTTTGTATAAGAATTCAGTTCTCTAAGACCCCAATTTCGACGACCGTTCAGTTCGGTAAGGCCCTGTTTTCAGACTGCCCAGCCGCACACCCCTACCCTCTTCACTATTCGAGTACCCCCTCCCCTCAATTTTGAGGCGAAATGACAAGAGAAAGAGATAGTCTTAGCCAAAATACATAATACTTGTCGATATTCTGGCCTTGTGATATAATGTTATGATTACTGTGGAAATAATTTGATAAGTACTAGCAGCGTAGCCAGGAGTTTATGCGGTGTGTGTTCAACACTCGCGCTGGTCTCTTTTCCTTTTTTGTCTCTTTTATTACATAAACATTGGAATTTTGATTTTTATTATACAAATGCATAAAACGAATTGATTTTCAATTTGTTTTAGGTTAAATAAATTTAGTATTGAAACACGTTTAGACAAATTATGAACACTTTTTAAACTCATACCAATTCGCTTTGATACCCTCCCTCTATTCCAACTACAGCTAATTCCGTCTGTGTGTTCCCAAAATAATCCCATGACGTAGGCGAAAGTTAGTAATGACAGGACAAGTTAATGCCTTTATAAAAACTATTTGAATCCTGTTGTTTGTACCACAGGAATCAACGCAATGAAGAGGAACCAATACACATCTACAGATGACAAGGATAAGATCACCTCGTATTTTTTGCTCGCTCCGGAGAGCATAACACCATGAATCAGAGCCGCCTTCCTGTCAAATACCTTAAACATTTTAAAGTGCAATTATGATTTGTAAGTAGAGATATGCCTTTTGTACATTGACCTGATCATCAACAGCAGTTTACATATGAGCTTGGAAAGACGATAAAAAAACAGATTTTCAGACGAATACATCATATATCTTAACGTTTTCAATATATTTATCTGGATTCTTAAAATATAAGGAATGGGTTTACTTCATTACAAGGTTTTCTAGTGGAGCAACAAAATAGTGACTGCCGGTGATCAAACTTTAAAACATCATCTCCCTAGTTTTATATGATGGTATATATAAAGGAATCCAAAAAAATAGAAATAGAAATTATGTATATTAACTTCTCAGGTCACACACACCTATAAAAGGTCTATGTTTGGCATCATCACTTTCCGTGAAGTAAAATTTATATATGTAACATATACCAGCACTATGTTAAAATCAACGAGGTGATGTTTTAAAATGAGATGGGTATATCAAAAACAGGAAGACTCATGGCCAATATTTTGCTCCACTATAATAATAATAATCAACATTTATCAGGCGCCTTTCCAGGAGATGATCAAAGCGCCATTGAACCGCCATGCGCGTGATGAGGGCTGTGAAAGCGACTACTACGAGCGCTGCAACTGGCTGCCTCATATACGATGAGGGTTCTATGAAGAGGTAACAGACCCGGGATGATCCCCTACTCTTACGATAAAGTCTCTGACTATTTTTAACGTGTTTCAGGGTGAAGCGTCTGAATACACGGGACCAACGGCTTTACTTGACCTTCCGAACCACGAGACAATTGAGACTAAGTACCTTGCCCAAGGTACAAACACGTTGACCTCAGCGGGGCTTGAACTCACAACCCTATGATCGTGAGACCAGCTTCGATCCGCTGGACCACACGCGCTCTCGAGGTCCTATTGCATAAAACGTAAGAGGAGTTATTCTTCTTAAAATCTCAACTCTTCTTAGGAAGATTGTTTAAGAATGTTTGAGTTGATCATGACATATAGACACTAGGTCAAGCTTTAAAAATGTCGTTTACGATTAATCTGAACTTTGATGTAATAGGGCCCAGATCTCCCGTTTTTGACCCAGTTTTTTTGATGCGCTGCATAAAAACCCTTCAATCGTTATTGCTATCTTTAGTAGATATTCATACTGTATTATAATCCTACAGTTTTCAATCTTTATATTTTATCTTCAGTATATATATATAGATGCTGTACTTTAAATCCAGACTTTATTTGTATTGCTATCTTCTGTATATAATAACAAATGTATGATAATCTGTAGTACCGTTTTCAATATCTATATTTATCTTCAGATAAATACTGTATCTATCAACTCAGTCTTTATTTTGTATTGCTATCAGTAGATATAATCACTGTAATATAATCCTACCGTTTTCGTTGTATTGCTATCAGTAGATATAATCACTGTAATATAATCCTACCGTTTTCAATCTTTATATTCTATATATCTTCAGTAGATATAAATATTGTAATAAACCCAATCTTTAGTTTGTATAAATGCGAGATTGTAAAACATCTGCATGATTGATTATACTTAATTATCTAAGGAAGCTTTAGTCATAAAAAAATAGGCTAATTAATGCACTTAATTAATTTTTAAAGTTCATGCACTTTACTAAATGTAATGCCACTTGGTGTATATGTTGGCTACACAACTCTCCTTAATTCCTGTGCTGCGGGAATCTAATGGAGTTTTCAATAAAGAAAATAGCGCAAAACAAAAAACTTAATTTTTATAGAGAGTCAAAAAAACCAATATATAACAAAAGAAAATAGACTGCCCTCTGTTGGCCAAAAAACATTACAAAACAAAAGAATTCAAAATGACTTAAAATGTTTTTTGAAAATAAAATTGTCATATCTAGAAAGCCGTACCTCCGATCAATCTCAAATTTCAGATTATTGTGGAGCTCAGCAAGCTCTATTAAAATATAAAATAAAAAAATTAGCCATAGGAACAACCTTAAGACCAGACCCGCCTATGTCAAAAACTAGGTTTTGAGAAAAACAAGTTTAAAAGTTTGATTATAGCTATATTTCAAAATTCTTATGGACATAAACACGTTTGACTTTACTTGTGTATCCTTCAGTATTAGACATTTTTCATAGAAACATTGTCAATATTCATACCGTACCGTACCTTATTAATGGGCTTAACTATTTTTCTTCAAAATGGACATGGGCGGGTCTGGTTTTAAGCCCTCGATATAATCCCGCATTCTTTAACAATGTATTATAACCCCACAGTTTGCAATCTTTATTGCTATATTCAGTGATGTAAAAATATCTCATTGCAGGCTACTATATAGGCTGTGTCTTCCGGAGCCCTGCGGGGCTCTATATAAACATGCTCCGCTCTGGGCGGTTACGCACAAGGGGGTCCTCTGCACCTTGGACCGCTTTTAAAGAGCGGCCCATCATTTGGGCAGCTTTGGGCATTGAAATGCATTATACCCATTATGAAACGTATTAGTATGATCTGAGACGATTATAACTATTAGCTATAATCGTCTCAGGTATGATTTGGACCGCTTTTAAAGAACGGCCCATCATGGGACATTGAAATGCATTATACAAAAGTGGCCAAAAAGAGTCTATTTAATACTTACCTTTGAATGTGACGTATTGGTATAATTTTCATTAGTGTGTCTTCCGGAACATGACTAATCTCCTCGGACCGTTTTTAAAGAACAACCCATCATGAGACGTATTAGTATGATTAGTGTGTCTTCCGGAGCCCTGCGGGGCTTTATATAAACATGCTCCGCTCTGGGCGGTTACGCACAAGGGGGTCCTCTGCACCTTGGACCGCTTTTAAAGAAAGGCCCATCAATGTGACGTATTGGTATGATTTTGATTAGTGTGTCTTCCGGAACAGGACCGATCACCACGGACCATTTCTAAACAACGACCCATCATTGGGCATTGAAATGCATTATCTTTTATTACTGGACTAAAGTATATAAAAGTCGACAAAAAAAAGCCGATTATAATAAATGCTTAATTGCCTTCAAACAGTATGAGATGTACGTATTGGTATTATTTGGTTAACGTGGTTGGTGTGCCTTCCGGAGCCCTGCGGGCTCTATATAAACATCTTTGGAAATTGAAATGCATTATATAAAAGTGGCCAAAAAAGTCTATTTAAAGGTAGATGACCCGATCACATTTTCGTAACACAGATTTATTTCAAACATACGGAGATTTTCATATCATATGAAAGCTCGTATTTTTCTCACCATCATACTGAAATTTGACGGCTTAATTCGGTATAATGACAGAGAAATCGACGAAATAGCGTTGAATTACCGCAAATGGTGGTTACCACCGATATAGTTTGTGTACTACTCAATGGGTACAGTTCACAGCATCTTGTGCGTCTAAAATAAGAACCATAATAGCTATGCATCTCAAATTTTGGGACACGACGTTTTTAAGGATGACCTTTCATGTAGAATAGAAAACTTCAAGTTGAAAATCGGAACATCCACCTTTAATAGGCCTACTAGCCTTTAAATGTGACGTATTAATATCGCCCGGTTAACGTTGAAAATGATTTTAAAAAATAGTATTTACAATTGAGTCGGCCTACTCCAACGGTTTTAATATTCGCGATTACGTGTTATTCCAATACGAATTCAATATTTAGGTTTCGCGTGGCCTCCGTCGTCTGTCCTCTCTAAAGGATATGAAGGGGGTCCTTGCACCACGGACCGCATATTTAAACATCTTTGTTTAAACATATTCAATGAAAATCCTAATTGTTATTGAACCAATTTAAAGGAAATAACGGTTTCACTGTATTGGATGTTCCAACCCAATATAAAAGTGGCCAAAAAGAGTTCTAGATAAACGCATAATTGCGCCGCCGTATTATCTGCTGTAAGCCATTTCCCCGGCCATTTTCATAAATGCATAATTGCGCTAGTACAATAGCATGCATTCGAAAGAAAAAACACGATAGAAATAAGTACTTCTTGATAAACGCATAATTGCGCTAATAGCGAGCATGGTGTGCTAACGAAGAAACATAATACATGTAGCTCGAGACCCTTGGGGTCCTTTTTTCATAAACGCATAATTGCGCTAATAGCATCTGCAGCATGCAATTTGCAATTAGGAGTATAATGTTGCTATTTTGGTGCTAATTTGCGCTAATTTAAAAACTTATACAAAAGCACCTCTTTGCAATTTTCAAAATGTTTTCTAGTTTGCGCTATTTAGCATTATAATAGCATTGATATAAACGAGGAATTTTGAAAAATGCGCATTTTTGCAAGTCATTTGCAACAAAAAGAACTGTTGCTATTTTGATTCTAATATGCACTAATTTCAAAACTTATACAATAGCACCTCTTTGCAATTTTCAGAATGTTTCATATTCGCGCTATTTAGCATCATAATAGCGACTATATAAATGACGTGCTACTTTGATGCTAAAATGCGCTAATTTCAAAACCTATACAATAGCACCTCTTTGCAATTTTCAAAATGTTTCATATTCGTGCTATTTAGCATCATAGTAGCAGCTATATAAACGACTTGCTACTTTGATGCTAATAAGTATGCGCTAATTTCAAAACTTCTACAATAGCACCTCTTCGCAATTTTCAAAATGTTATCAAATTCGCGCTATTTAGCATCATAATAGCAACTATATAAACGATACATTTTGATAAATGCGCATTTTTGCAAGTCATTAGCAATAAAAGTCATACTAGCAGTCAAGTTGCTATTTATTGCTATTTGCGCAATTTTCAGATTGAGCACCTTAATGGGGTAAGGGCACGGGCTCCATGCAGATAGGATAGTATAGTTCATGGTTTCCATAAGTGGTATGACTTTGTGGAGTCAGATTTTGTGTAGCAAATAAAGTGGCTCATGGAAATCGTTCCTTGTTGTTTGTGTGTTTTCTGGGACCGCAAAAGCAAACAGCGTTAGCATGGTTAGGGATGGCATCCATATTCGTACGGATTGAAAACCTTAGATAGGAGAGGGTAAACGCACTGGCTGTCCGTTCACGGGAGTTGTTCAATGCGTTCGCTAAGCATGGCTAAACACGTATTGGTTGGTCATTATTTAACCGCGTTCCGTTTATCTACACAAAGCTGTCCGTTTATCCCAGTGCGTTTACCCTCTCCGATCTACGGTTTTCAATCCGTACGAATCTGAATGCCAGAAAAATCAAATATTGAAATATTAAAATATTAAGATTCACTATAATATAAATCAACAGATTCAAATCGTTTGGTCTACGTGGAAACAAAATCAGTATCGATACCCAAGTTACCTTTTCCGTGTTTTGAAGCAACATTTGTAAAGTATTATTTATAAAATAATAATTTGTCCGAGTCTATATAAGCTATATTTTAAATCGTCCCAGTTCTGACATACCGGCACATCACGAAAAACAGCGTTTTGAGAAAATCGCGTTTGAAAATGTTCCAATTTTCTGCAGATACACGGTGGTCTACCATGGCAGAATTTCGTGATATGCCGGTATGTCAGAATACAAAATGAGGTTTTCATGCAGATAGTATGTAAAATCCATGGCACATCACACTAATTTAATAAAGTGCTGTATCTAATTGATTAATAACCATTTTTCTCGAAATTTTTGGAGAATAAAAAGTTTCATTCGTAGATTATGAAATGGAACTTAACTTATTTTGCCCAAAATGGCACATTAGCCGGTATGTCAGAACAGCGACGAAATCTTAAAATGACATTTCTAGTGATGAGTATTTTGACCTGGATAATCGCATGATGGTGGTTATTAAGTCTAGTGGTAGAAACCAAATAGAGAAAATGTGCATGCATGTATACAACATGGTTGGATGATGGCTATGCTTGTTTAATTACAAGAACAATATGATGGATTTTTAGTACAATAGTACTCTTATTGTGCTTAGGAAAAACTGCAAAACCAGTACGTATGGCTCATACGAGAAAGTGACTTGTACGTAAGACTTATACGATGACTTGTACGTAAGACTTATATTATAGTAAAGTAATCATTTGGATCACCATACGAGCAAGCAACTGTATAGATGGAATGCAAATAGCTCTAGTTCATTACGGAAATTAAGCATTGGCTTAGTCCAATTGTCATTGGTGCTCATTAATATGGTTATGCAAAATATTCCTTTGGCGACTACCGTATTATGTACAAGTCACTTATACGTATAAGCCATGCAAACTAGTTGGGCAGTCTGTGTAGCTTAAGCCAACTGTAGTGAAACCTTCTATATGACGCTACTGAAATGATGTGAACACAAATGGATGATGCAGTAGTGGGGAAAGATCGGTTTGTCTTGACAAAGTTGGGGTGAACCCAAACATTAAAACGATCTAAAACAGATGAAATATTCAGTCTAGGTTATTCTGAATCGCTAACAGGAATGATCATACTTTCAACTTTTGGCCCAAATTTATTTAAACTTAACTTAATACTCAGACGTGACAGATAGAGAAGAAGAAACTAATACAGATATCGTACAATGTAGCGTTGTATTTACAATTACATTCCTGACCATTCGCCTCATGGTTGAATCTATTTAACACTGCATACGAGACGGTTAATAGTCTAAATTAGATACTTTAAATTATCTTAGTGTAATCAAGGTGCCTTTATGTGTGTACTCAAGACAATACTGAAAGCCCGAAGGCAATTGACATTAACGACTATGCCCGACTTCCTCCTTGAATAGTATCGTGCGTTTATTACAAAGTAAGGCATGGCAGAACAACATCCAGATGCTCGAGGTATACTAGTGGCCAATAAATTAGTATATTAATCTTATATTGCAACAACGTAAGAATTTGAAAAATATTTAAAAATGTAAAAATATTGATTCAAAATATGGGAGAATGGGGTGAGAGTGGGGAACCAAACGCAAATCGTCTGATTCCCATGTATGCGGAGACAACACTCTTTCCATACCCAGTGGCGGATACAGGGGGGGGCTTTGGGGGCGGGCGCCCCCCGTAAAATTTTACAATATACCTTTTTTTTTGTACGCGCCCCCGTAAAATTTGACAATGATACCTTTTTTGTGTACCACTTTACCTTTTTCAGAGACATAGGTAGGTTCCGCCGGTACATTTGCCACTTGTACCCTGCGATTTTTTTTGCCGGTTTTGGGACAACCGCATCGCTACCCCCCCCCCCCCCCCCCCCCCCCCCCCCCCCCCCCCCCCACCCCACTTAGCTGAATTTCATGAGCTGACGGCGAAAAAAATCGGGGCCCTTTTACGAATTTTTTTTTTGTCAGCCCCCCGTAAATTTTAATCCTGGATCCGCCACTGATACCAATATATAGTGCTGATTTATTGCATGGTAAAGCTACGTGGCTGCTTGCCTATAATAATATGTTACAGTTAGCACTGGTATCGTGCCTACCCAATACCCCGAATATATAACCTTCTGAACATACGTACTAGTATAGTGGATCCGCTCATGCCCGGTTCTAAAGTATAACGACATGTGACAGGGCCTGTCATACCATTGCGTATCGCCTGAACGTATGCCAACGTATGCGAAAATATCAGGCAGTAATTCCAATGATTCTTTTGTTAAGATGAGTGGAAGAATATTCTCTTTGAATAATGTGCTTCATTGGATTGTCTTATTTGTTTCGTCATTTTGGAAAAAAAAACATTCATTCACGATCAACTTATTTTTAACTCACACTGTATAGCAGCATTGAGTTGCCGTGCAAACATTGTTAATATTAATGCAACTCTGGAATCGTCTTTCGGCCGAGAAATAAACAAAAAGCTAAGATTGGACTCAAATCGTGGCAGGCGTTTCGCAGAGTACGAAACCTAAATGTTGGGTAATACTATGCTTAATTTGGAAACCGTTTCGTGCGACATTTTAGAGCCAAATGACCAACTAACTTCAAATTTAAGGAGTGGATTTTTGTCAGAGACATAAGAATTTGGCGTCTTTAGATTGCTAGTACAGATAATTAAGATGTGCCTTTATACGAATATAGATTGCGTACACAAAAACAACCTTTACAGAATCGTTCATTTTTGCAGACACGTCTGTATTTCTCCAGTAATAAACAGTTAAGATTATTCACAGGCGTATATTTAGACTAAGTACTGAATGAGGAAAGAAAATGTCTTTCATCTAGCAAGAAATTAAACACGCTTATATCACGTAAATGTGGATTAGAATTGTGAATATTGCATGGCGGTGAATGAAGAGAACACAGCACACAATTCTGGTGTGCGTAGAGTAATTATCATGATTATAGCGTGCTGTAATGATTGTTCAATAATGTAAAGGAATATACAAATAAATCTTACTGACTACACTTCAAAAAACCATAAACAAATGTATGGATTTGATGCTATTCCTTAGTTTATAAATCAAATCTTCACATCATTTTCGACGTAAAGCGGAAAGAGATTTAAAAGGGGAAAGCTTATGACTACACTTCAAAAAACCATAAACATATGTATGGATTTGATGTTATTCTTTAGTTTATAAAACAAATCTTCACATCATTTTCGACGTAAAGCGGAAACAGATTTAAAACGGGAAAGCTTGAAAAAGCTCAATGACTATTAAATGCCATCTGACCTTTAAGTTTACTTTGTGATTTTACGAAAAAAACATGTTGAAATAAGTGAATTGCTGTGTGAACCCGTGTGAACACGTGAAGAACGATTTGGAAACCGTTTCATGCGACATTTTAGAGCCAAATGACCAACTAACTTCAAATTTAAGGAGTGGATTTTTGTCAGAGACATAAGAATTTGGCGTCTTTAGATTGCTAGTACAGATAATTAAGATGTGCCTTTATACGAATATAGATTGCGTACAAAAAAAAAATAATTACAGAATCGTTCATTTTTGCAGACACGTCTGTATTTCTCCAGTAATAAACAGTTAAGATTATTCACAGGCGTATATATTTAGACTAATTACTGAATGAGGAAAGAAAATGTCTTTCATCTAGCAAGAAATTAAACACGCTTATATCACGTAAATGTGGATTAGAATTGTGAATATTGCATGGCGGTGAATGAAGAGAACACAGCACACAATTCTGGTGTGCGTAGAGTAATTATCATGATTATAGCGTGCTGTAATGATTGTTCAATAATGTAAAGGCCTATACAAATAAATCTTACTGACTACACTTCAAAAAACCATAAACAAATGTATGGATTTGATGCTATTCCTTAGTTTATAAAACAAATCTTCACATCATTTTCGCTTCGACGTAAAGCGGAAACAGATTTAAAACGGGAAAGCTTATGACTTGAAAAAGCTCAATGACTATTAAATGCCATCTGACCTTTAAGTTTACTTTGTGATTTTACGAAAAACATGTTGAAATAAGTAAATTGCTGTGTGAACACGTGAAGAACGATTTTCTCGTTTTTAACGGGAATAACCAATGTTTCTCATTAAAAATATGTCCCTTTGTCAAACATCTTTTTAACCTTCCTCTTTACGTATAATGATACCTTACCTACCTCGGTTTATGCCCAAAAACATTAGATTCACCTAAAATGTCGACAATGTAAAACAATATTCCGCACCTTCTTACAAAAAATTGTATTTTATTTGGACATTCTCTACCTTACTTTTGTGATTAAGCATGTATAAAAAAGACTAATTCCGGGCCACATATCTTTTATTACCCTGAAGTCTCCAATGGCAACGAATATAGTAAGGTTATTGAATCTTGAAAAGGAGATACTTATAAAAAATATTCTAAAAAGTATTCGGAAAAAGTGTACAGGTCCCAGATTCTGGCCTGTACTAGTATCGTCCGATACTGGAACACTCAGTATCTTTCGATACTGGAACACTCAGTATCTTTCGATACTGGAACGTATAAAATGTTCCAGTATCGGGCGATACTGGAACACAATTATGTACCAGTATCGTTCAATACTCAGTCAGCTCCGGAACGAGAGCCCGTTTCACTTGAGGGCGCGAACAATTGACGGGTGTGCGTCATCGTGGTAACGTGCACCCGTAATTATGATTTTCGACCCTAATTATTTGCATACAAATTAACATCTTAACAAATTAAGGGCATTCTAGGTACAAGAATACCACGCGTTAGCTAGTCCGATGATTTTATCTTACCCTTGACCCCAATATCTCGCAATACAGGTCGAAATTACACCTTTTCGTACCTATATACCACGATAGTGTATCATTATCTGTTGGAGGAGAAAACACAACTCAATGGCAAGATAGTACGCCCTTTCGTACCTATATACCACGGTAGAGCACGTGTGGTCCAGTGGAATAGTTGCCGGTCTCCTGATCATAAGGTTGTGAGTTCTAGCCCCGCTGGTGCCAATGTGTTTGTATCCTTGGGCAAGGCACTTAATCTACATTGCCTATTAGGGGGTTACTATACAGGGGTTATGTAGGTGTGTTCATGTTGGTTTATGTCGCAACTTGGCGCTGATTTAGCTGCTGCCCGGACGTTGCATTGTTTCAATGTATTTGATTTGTAATGTTGTTACAATTCAGCCGCGAAGACAATAACATTTAGACCTTTATTATTATTATTATTATTATTATTATTATTATTATTATTATTATTATTATTATAAGACTACCATTTTCTAGGCGAGTTTTCACCATTTTATTGATTTGTTTAGGACAAGTGTGACAATTTTTACGTTAAAAATAAGCCTTGTAGTATTATATAGTGATGAATTTTTAAACATTATCTCAGAGATAAGAGACTTATCTTATGGTTGAAACTCGGCAAAATAGGATATTTTTCAAACTTGAAAATTACTGTAACGGGAGGCTATTCCCTTGAAAACGTAGTCCCGTTCCCAAACCCGCCCTCTATTGAAAGTCCCGTTCCTAAGCCCGCCCTCTATTGAAATATCGAACTGATTCGTCACCCAGCGGAAGACGGACTCCCGTTACTTGATGACGCCGTCGTGTAAAAATTGACGGCACACTAAATAGTACGCCCTCAAGCCGAATGCGCTCCCGTTCTGGATGGAGCAGACCGATACTGGGACAAATTACTACTTGTAGCATATGTACCAGTATCGCCCAATACTGGAACATAAAACGTTCCAGTATGGCTTGATACTGGAACACAATTTGGTGTTCCAATATCGATTGATACTGGAACGGTAAATTCGTACCAGTATCGAGCGATACTGGTAACTGTTATGTTCCAGTATTGAACGATACTGTTATAGCAGTATCTGGGACCTAAAGTACACTTTTTCCAAATATATCGTACTTTTAAGTACTTAAAAAGTACTTTACATGGGTATTCGATAATGTTTTAGAGAAAAATCAAAATATCTGTTTATAAACAAAATATATATGAAATAAAAGCTCGAGCGATAAGAGACATTTCAAGAATACTGCCCAAACAGCACAAGACAGACAATTCTGTATTGCTATCAGATTTTTGGTATATCTTAATTCACAACAATTTCCAGTAATAAAATACGGTAAACACATTATAATTTTCATGATCTAAATGTTACGATATTTGAGAATGGGAAAGTCAGCCAACCCCACTTCCTGTAAAGTACTTATGAATACACTTTTAATAAATACTCCGTTGGCAGCTCAAGTTAGGCGCAGTTTTCGTATCGGATGACAAAATGTTCCGCGTGGTGCAATCAGAATATGATAGTCATATCCAACACGATTTGTGATCTCCCAGACCACTCCAATCCATTCTGTATACCTCGCTTGATGCGATTAACGTAAGCGATTACTCTAATGATCGGTTACGTCAACCCAGTTTTCATCATTGACAATTAGCGGTGATCACATGTCAACTTTCATGTGTCCACGTTCAACAGTGCTCACATTCAAGTAAGCAGGTGCATACGACTGAACACCTTCTTTCTTGATTTGTTCGATGGCATTATGTTAAAGGATTTTCACCTGTTTTTGCAAGCATGGTTAGCGATTCCATTAAGTTGGATGAAGCTTTCCTACCCAGTTAAATGTCATGATCATCGTCTTTCTATATCTTTAAAAAAGATCGTTTTTGCCTCTCAAATATCTGTAAAGCTTTCTTATAAATCCTTGCATCAGCGTCTAAAACACGCCGCACTTCTGGATCAGCCATAAGTTCCCGGATGCTCTCATCAACAATATCCATCGTCGTTCCATTTGTTTTTGTATCTGATTTGTTTTGCATATTTTTGTAATTACTTGCATTTTTTTTGTTACGTCCCGAACAACGACCATGAAAAGGTAACCCACCATACGCCCCCTGCAGCATTGCCAATGACAAGTCATATTCGTCAACAAGACCTATGACGGTGAACCATTTATCTAGATTATCTATGACATAATTTAATAATGCATCCATTTGTGCACTGTCAAAGGCACGATTTAATATTACTTTTTGTCTGAACCAGCATGGGGCGCTGGAGAATTGTTTACTGCGCATAAACTCATGCGGAAATCCAGTCAAATTGCTGAATTCGGTGTGGTCATAAAAGGGGCTGCAAAACACAGGATCGAAAAGTAATTGTCGAAAGAGAAAACTGCCCTGATGCAAGGCCCACTCACGGGGTGATGCTGCACTGGCATTAAGGGCGGTACACAGTTGATCTGATCTTGCATGACGACAATAATTATACGAAGATATAGTCCGCTCGTAAGGGTCTCTTAGAAATGTGAAATATGAACGGGATACATTGAATTCGTCACAGAGTCCAAAAGCATAACCGCCCATAAAGAGATTGTGCTCATTCTTAAAATCAGGATATTGCCCAATTAGATTATGTAGATTAAGCCTACCCTTGCTGGATTGCACTGGTCCTAAATGACGATGGGATGAAAACGCCACCTTTGCCATACAATCCTTAGTTGACGTTCCTGCCGCTTTGTTGTGATGCATATAAATTATGACGTCATCCGCAGGGAATGTTTTATTGCTTAAATGTGATGTGTTGTTAATGTTCAGAAAGTAGTTAGGACGGAAATTCCGTCTGTGTGGCCAGTGTGTCGCGGTAATTTGTTGCCATTGGGGCACTTTTGGTAGTTGTTTCTGTAGGCGGGAATATTCCTGGGGAGAGATACCTAGAAGTTCTTTTCCTGGTTGGTGCACATCGCCATCATCTAAGAGCGGTAGGTGTATGCTTTCCATTAGTTGCTTTTGAAACGTGGCATTATATCTGTGAGAATTAAAGAAAGAAAGAAAGAAAAATAAATGTAGTCAAAAGTCACTAAATATTCAATGTGGAAAACAGAAAATTCCGATCACGAATCCCCAATCGAATCAATCACTGATCGCCGTCCATTGTGATTGATTATGTTGTGATGAGTACCATGTAAATGGAGATGGGAAGAGATGTCCAGATTCTAGCCACTACACCACGGCTGTCAGTCACACTCGGCGAAGTATATTCGCCTCGTTATAAAGCCTTGGTCCGTTTTGTAGCCCAAAAACCTGCACGCCGGGTTATAAAAACATTTTCCCGCCCAGTTACCGTGTGGTGTTAGTAGAATTAGGGTTATTAAGATGAAAATTACAAAATTTCGGAATGATTTGCTGTATTATAACGTTTTTTCCGAAGAAAATACGCTTCTGTGATTTAATACAAACTGTAAATTATAAATCAAACTCAATGCACATTGATTAAGATCCATGGTATATGTGACCACTACTCACACTGTTAAAATAAGTTAAAAAGATCAATACAGACAAACTTCAAGGACACATTCACAAAAAACACAAGCAGTACACAGCTAAAAAAAAATTGCTCAAAAAAAGGGAACTACTCGATTTGGGATTAATTTTTAATCGATATAGGTAGATTAAAGTTTTACTCTTGGCCAGATTAAAAAATTAATCGACACGGTAGTAAAAAGGAAACTACTCGATTTTGGATTAATTTTTAATCGATATAGGTAGATTAAAGTTTTACTCTTGGCCAGATTAAAAAATTAATCGACACGGTAGTAAAAAGGGAACTACTCGATTTTGGATTAATTTTTAATCGATATAGGTAGATTAAAATTTACTCTTGGCCAGATTAAACTTACTGATTAATATATTCCAAGGTAAATATTGTTCCATTTGTTAATAGGACTATTGAGTTTTAAGCTTAAAGCTTGATGGGACTCGGCAATGGGACTGTCCCATTGCCGAGTCCCATCAAGCTTTAAGCTTAAAACTCAATAGGCCTATAAATAGCTCGCACCCTCTAGTTAAATTAAATCATTGACAAATGGAACAACATTTACCTTGGAATATATTAATGAGTGTAGGCAATCCCCAAAGATTCATCAAAACCTCCATTTCACTGGTGTTCATCTCCGTGTCCATCTTGCGGCACGGCTCTCTATGGCAAATGGCGAACACAATAACCACGTGCGTGCAAGTTTTAATCATATGGTATTGATTTCTTAATCACGCGAGGAGTGACTGACGGGGAAGACGCGACCGGTGAACGGTACTACCCGTATTTTACTCTTGAAAGATTAAATAATTGGTCGTTTTTTCAATCAACACACGTTAATCAGGCACGATTAACGCGTATCACGGTTCGTTTTTTAGCTGTGTAGATCTTCAGACATTCACTCGTTGATATTATGTGTGGTGGCATAGGTGGTTACTGAGGTGTAACGCTATACCTCTTTACTTACGAAAATATCGGGCGAAGCATTTCGATCAACATTTGGTTACATTTTTATCAACCTTGTTAATTCTTATAAGAGCTTTAGTATTTTACGTGTCTTAAAATTGACATCTGACCGTAACTCGATATGTAACCTCTATTTACAATCGCTTTAGACGGCTAGCTATTCAAGGCTCCCTGGGGAAGTAGTGCAAACATGTATTCCATATGTTGAAGCAACTATGAGATAACTCACAAAATGAGGCATTCGGTCAATATCTTTGATCTGAAACGCGATACTCATCAATGTTGCAATAATTGTTCACTTTGTAATAAATATGCTGGGCACTTTTTGACATTATGTATATTGGGGTGTATACGAAAAAACACAACCTTGACTATGAAATCCCGTATTTGAACCACTTAACTACCTTTCATGCAATAAGTGACTGAGAATTGTTGTTGATTATTACATAATATACACATGGAAAAAAGTATCGCACCACTGCTTTTTTTTTGAAAAGTGCAAATGTGGCCTCGAATTTTGCCACCATGGTGTGATATTAAGCATCATTTGTTTGCGTAAGCTGTCCAACAAAATGTTGTGCAATAAAAGGGCCACATTTTAGTTTGTGACGTAATCGATGTTATGTTTTTTCAAGGCCAAGGGGAAAATGCATGTGTTTGTCCAAAAACATGCATGGAAAAAGTGTGGGTATATCGCGATATTGAGAGGCCCGATGATTAATCTCTAAAGTTGTAATCTTTGGTAACACAATTAAGTATTCCAAGGTCAAAGGTCATCTGGGGTCAAATTAAACAAAAAAAACTCCCTTTTTCGTACGCCCAACGGTTATGGGGTCTAAGGTCAAAATAGGTCAAATTTTAAAGAAGTTCAAATGACAAAAGCAATATCGCGAAGGTGTTGACCTAGGTCAAATAAAACAAAAACAAAATCAACGGTGACTAATATAATGACTATTTTAAGTTTTTAAAGTCTATTCAATATCGCGTTATACCCAAACTTGTTTCATGAATGCTTTTTGACAAAATCATGCATTTTCCCCTTGGCCTTGAAAAAACATTACATCGATTACGTCACAAAACTAAAATGTGGCCCTTTTGTTGCACAACATTTTGTTGGACAGCTTACGCAAACAAATGATCCTTAATATCACACCATGGTGGCAAAATTCGAGGCCACATTTGCACTTTTCAACAAAAAAGCAGTGGTGCGATACTTTTTTCCATGTGTATATATATAGGTACTATAGCTAAAAGTTCCTAGTAATTGTGACAAATCTATTAGCGATAAGTATATTTTACGGGCATTGTCCTATATAGTATGTTGCTAGGAGCATCGGCGCACAAACCAACGTTATGTTGCTATGTTGCCTTTCACTGTGACTGAGAATTGCAGTGGGTATCGAGGTATGACTCTATATTTCATCATTAATGAAAACATTGATAGCGAGATGTAATACCACTATTTGGTTATTCTTAGAGCACTGTATATACTCTCAAATATTGTTGGACTTTTGCAAATGTATTTAATCTTATTGTTTCTCATTCCAATGAGTGAGACGTACTTGGATCTAAAAACTGTTTTTATCTTTACGAACAATGGTAAATGATATAGAATCGTTGCAAATAAATATCGTTAAAACGAGTAAACATTTAATGATACTTACTACCTTAGGCGACGAAAATGTTTGCAAATGTTTTGAAATTTTGCAATTTTGTAATTAATATTTTAAAAAAACATTGTGAAAACATTGTGAAAAAATTGTGAATATGTCGAAAATTGCTTTAAAAACACCAAAACGCCTGCCCGACCAAACCTATACCTGAGAGGTCCGTTTGCCCGTAGAACAGGGGGTTCCCCGTCGCCTTACATTATAACACATGAAAGGTAAACTGCATGACTTGAGAAGTTGTTTGTCTTCCAATCCTTTATATATCTATTCCTAAAATCGAAATACATTACAATGCACCGATCCTGATTACCTAAAGGGAGTTTATATCGGAAAACAGGTCGGAAACCGCGTGTGAACCCGTATACTGCTTAATCTCGATACATTTCACCGTCTCAAGGCTATATTCACTAATGGGAACATTCTAAACAGGGTACATCGCGTGTATTAAAAGGGTACATCGCGTGTATTAAAAGCATCTTTAATGTAAAAGAAAAATCGTTTGGGCTGTGATGAATGGAAACATTCCCCTCGTGTCATTTCCGGCGTTTTAGTTTTGCACGAGTTTAATCTTCACGGTTTGCCCACGGCAATAGTGACAAGTACTCATGACATGCATGATGTGATAAGATGTAGAAGGGGATTTTTGTTTTCGTGACAAGAATATTAGACGTTTGTTACATGCAGTTTTTATACCAACCGATAGGCTATTTATCTGTTGATTAACGGAGTGTACTCCAATTTCTAGTATACTATGCAGTCGGTATGCTTTAATGAGAATAAGATGATAATAGCTACTTCAATTTGCTGGTCGCGTAAATGGTGCCGATTATCGACATTAGGGTGCAACGACGTCGCAACAACGTTACACGAATAACCTCTACTGGCCCATATCACGATCGATCTGATGTCGTTTAAGAACTTACTGTAAATCTAAAATGATGTAACACCTCTCAAGATATTATAGGCAGAGATGGAAAGATCTCGTTAACTTAAAAATCTCCGGAGGAACTGTGTCGGTCACGTTGTAACGACGCGCCACGATGCGGTACACATTAGTGTTATCAGCCTCATATTATGTTGTTGGGAACGATTCCATAACTTGGGTTGAACCAAATACAAACATAAATTGGCCAGTTCTTTATTTGCAATAGTGTATCGGGCCCCATATTAGATCATTACCCCAGGCTCTCTCTAGCCATCAATATAATGTGTCCCACGTATCACTGCACATAGCATGCCACTATTTTGCATAATGGAGATGTCATTATTGTATATTTTTGTCTTCTTCAGATATTCATGTTGTCGCAAGGCGAGATATCTAAACAGTCATACAGTCGGTAGTATTACCAGTTTAAATTCTTAAGAAGCGGTCAATACATACAATTAGAGGCGGGTTTCCATGGAAACATTTCACATGAATGTTAATTTTACCGCATACTGAAATAATGCAATGGTCGTGTATCGTAATTGTTCTATCGTGTGTTATTGCTTGCAAGAAAATAACCTAGCATTGTAGCGTTGTATATAAGACTAAGTCAAAGCTGTAAATTCAACGACTAGCTTTTTATTGAGAATTTAAGTCGACTTGAAAAAATAAGGACGTTTCATGCAAAAACGTATGATCCTCCATCTGCTCATCTCAGGAATCCATTCCTCAAATGCCATCGTTATTGTGGAATATTATATTTTGTGACATATCAATTGAACACACGTGAAATGTTAACTAGTAAGTTGATGAAACTCGTTACTTCTCGATTTGCAGTAGCAGGTGCTAACGAGAGACTGTCTCTAGATGCGACATGAATACCATACGTAGAAACAAATTCGATAGTATTCAGGGTGTATCCGGGGGAGGGGAGGGGGGGGTATTTGAGTTATGTATGTATGATTAAAATTTTAATGTTGAAGGCATATTGTTATAATTGTTACCTTAGTAATATATCCGCGTCTTCAAATTTCAAGTCTGTCTTATTTACCATCGTTCACATTCAAATTTATTTATGGCATCAGAATAAGAAGGCCACTGTATCACCGAAAAGCAAATGGCAAAGTCATAAGTCATTTTATGCTAAAACACTAGAACGAGATCCATCACAATATATTGCAAAACCTACAATCAAGGAAAAAAAGGTTGGCACACTTTGTCCTAATTACGGAAATAAAAATTCCATTGAAATGGAATGGGGGCGATCCAAGAGAAAGAAGCATGTTTTGTAACCATTATCTGTTGCATACCAAACAAAATACCATGGAAATGGTGTATGTATTTTCCATAATTCAAACAAAAAATCAAATCAAAACACCGCAGTCTAAAAAAATAGTACAGGAAACCAATAAAGTTGATTTGTGTGCATGGAAGGGGGTGGATACCATCTGAAGAACAATCTAGACCTATGACAGCCACAACTCACCATTTATTCAAAGATTTTCTGATTTATTAGGCAACCTCACAACAATTGGGAGATTTCTCCTTAGTCAAACAAGATAAGCTATTATGTCTCTCTGTTGGGAGTCTAATAACATCTCTCTGATTGAATCATCAAGGCTAAACAAATATAGCTTTGACTCTATCACAGACTGCAGGACTGTTAAAATAAACTGCATAAAAGGTGCATGTAATTTACAAAGACTACAAACATGGCGGCCCCCACTTATGTCTAGAAAGACCAAAATGTGTAATTTTTTGCAATCTGATGCTATAAGGGTGGCTTCGCCCCCAAAAACCCGCCCCTCTCCCCGGAGGCAATGTTGATCCGAGTCATATTATCAGAAGCATTGGTAGTTCCCCCAACATTGATTGATGGGGGTGGGGAAGGATATAAGAAAGGGGAAACTTTTGCTTTCTATTAAACAGTGCTATGTCCCAAGTCTGATCTCAATTGCGAGCACAGGGATAGTTGTAATAAGTTGCGTCAAGTGTGCCAACTATTATTTTCCTTGATTGTAGATTATAAATAATCTGTTGCACGCGGAGTAGATAGAACAGGTTTGGAAAAAAATCATAGACAACAAGACAACACTTGAGGCGTTGAATTTCTTTTACGATGTCTATATAATGAAAATCACCTAATGAAAATCACCTGGTGGCGCAATCATTTTATGTAGTTTAAAACAGTATAGATAATCTATTAATAAGTAGAGCTGTATGTTCTCTGCCGTTTTAGGGAAAGTTTTAAGAGACAAACAAACCCAATTTCTTTCTGAGTACATGTGAAGTTGAAATTTTTCGTTAATACTATGCCATCACTAGCCGTAAAAATAGCTGAACATTGTTGCAATGCGAGTTCCATGGGCTCGCTTATGGCTTGGAATGGGGGTCGAGGGCTAGGTTTTGAAATTCCCCGAATGACCTGGCACCATTCGACTTGATTAGTAGTTCCTGAAAACGCAATTTTCTTTTGACTACCTATCAGGTACGTAGTATTATGAAGGTACATTTTAGGTATAAAGTTGAATCAATTAAGCCCATTATTGGTAGAGATATGAGTTTAATAAATATGAGACGCAGTAATGTGGTTTACTCAAAACCGGCCCGAAAAAACAAGCTAATGCAAACCGATAATAAACCCCTTTGAATTAAGAGGGATAGGCCATGTGTTTTGAACTCGCCACCCTTCCCGTTGCATGTCCAGATTTTTACATTTTACACCATTCTGAGATTCGAATTAGCATATCGCAATAACTACTTGTTCTACCCCATAAAAAGTTTATATTTTCTGAACGGTAATCTCACAAGGAATCTAAATATGCGCTTGGAATTTGCATAAGACCTAATGGTAACATGTTGTGATTAAGAATGTTCAAAAAATATCGATTTTTTTCATATTTTGATTAAAGCTCAATATTTGTTTTATTCCTATCCCAATCATCATTTTACTGTGCATATTAGTTCCTCATGCAATTTACCCATCAGAACATAATGGTTGAAATATACTATATCGGGAAGTAAATGAGCACAAACGTTTACATTTCAAATTTATTAGAGTTTACACATACATTTTTTTGGTTATTCACCCTATCCTATTTTAAGCAAGATTTCTGAATTCCCCTATTCGAGAGCTTTCCAAAAATGTATAATTTTGCTATAATCGGTTGAATCATTTTGTTGTTATAGTCATGTATGTAAAACCGATGAATTAGGGCAAGTCTACTGTGTAGTGAATAGGGAAAAAGCCAAAGACAGTGCAATCGATTCGTGATTACAACTGTTACGTAAGAGTTGACACGTTTGTTGAAACAGAAACTTATAGAATATTAAACAATCGATAAAATGAGAGCAAAATCATGGTTGTACTATACAGAAATTAGGAGTTATTGTAATTTGAAAGTAGAATTGGGAACATTTTCTATATTCCCCATAGAGATTGTACACGACGCCACCGCCGCCACCCCTGACTTTCGAAGTATAATCAATCATATCTCAGCCAAACAGTTATAGAAATACCTGATGTATTCACACGGTGTAGCTAGATAAATAAGCTTTCAAATGACACCTAAACCATAGCTCTACCACATATAGTTGTTGAGTTAATAGAGAGAGATGGATGATTCGTCACCAAAAATGCAACGCCGCCACCCTTTTTGGGTGGTCAGTTCAAAACACATGGCCATAAGCCAAACAACATGAATGCAAAATTCCATGAAGCTTGACTAAGCCGGTACAATCCCTCTTATTATGCCATTTTGCAATCCTATTACATTGGGATTTTATTATCTCTTAGTACTTAACCTTTGACCCATCATTATTATATTTGTTATATTATATAATATCCTTGGTTTTTTGTTGTTGTTTCACCTTGATGCATTTACTTACTTGCTTTCCCCTTAACCCCAGTCAGGGCTTTGCCCCTGGACCCACGCAGATTTCGTGCCCCCCCCCCCCCCCCCCCCCCCCCCCCCCGGATAACATGATAACAAGGCTCCTGGCTACGCCCATGTGGATAGTCGTGAACATCAGAGCGTTTTTTGAAGTAATTTTTAAATGACGTGGGGAGTTCATTTATTGAAAATGTGTACATAAAGACCCCAAGTTCAAGTGTGTGCATATCAGTTACAGTGAGAAAATTATTTTTGGCAAATAAAGGTCCGGTATAACTTCGGTAATGACTCTTAGAAACAGTTCTTACTGCCCATTTTTGTAATTTAACTAATTTATCTAAATACGATTTACACGTGTTTCCCCATATGAGTATTCCATAGCTAAGATAGGGTAAGATTAAAGAACAATACAGAGTATGTAGTATACGGTCTGGGATGCAGAATTTAAGTTTGTTCATAACACCAATATTGCGTGATACTGTTTTCGCCATACAATCAATGTGATTTTTCCATGTTAGGCATTCATCAATTAGTACACCAAGATATTTGGTACACTTTACTCTTTCTAGAAATGTATCATTTAATACAACATTTAAATCCCGTGTTTTTGCAGATGTCATATGACGTGTACCTAATATCATATAGTTAGTTTTGCTTGCATTTTCTGATAATTGTTGGCCTTAAACCAATTGCTAACTTCTTTCAATTCTTCGTTTACTATATTTATTTTGCTATTGATGTCGTTGTGCGAGTAAGTAATAGTGGTGTCATCAGCAAACCGTATAAAATCAAGAACATTGGATGTATACGTTATGTCATTTACATAAAGTATAAAAAGTAGTGGGCCCAATATAGATCCCTGTGGAACACCACATACAATATCTCTTAAGTTTGAATTACAATTGTTATAAGATATATATTGTGTTCTGTTACTTAGGTAGTTCTTAAACCAATCAAGTACCACACCACGAAATCCATAATGTTCCAATTTATGTAAAAGTATTTTATGATCAATTGTATCGAATGCTTTTGATAAATCAAGGAATATTCCAAGTGTGGTTTCATTTTTTTCTACGGCAGTGTTGACTTTATCCACCAGCTGAGCAATAGCCATGTAGGTTGAGTGCTTGGGGCGAAAACCAAATTGTTTGTCATTAAGGATTTCATGAGTACTAATATAGTCAAAACATCTATCAAATACAAGTAATCACATTTAGTTCTTCCTCCCAGCAACTTTGTCTTAGTGCATTTTTGATAGTTATTACCTCGAATGCTCTGGTCAATATACTACTCGTATAGCATTAGCATCAATCACAACATGTTAGTTTATTTCATTTTTAAAGTGGAAATTTAAACAATTCACAAGATAAAGGGTTTGTCACTTTTTTCGCAAGATAAAGGGTTTGTCACTTTTTTAGTTGAAGATGTTTTATCCTAAAGGTAAACCGAATGCGGTGAATGCGGTGGGGCTCGGGATCCGCTTACTGGCGTATCGAAGGTTGTCAAAAGTGGGAGGGAGGCAATGGCCCCGTGACCACCCGGTTCCCCGTTGGGGGTTTGATACACATAATCATAGGATCTACTCTTGGTTCTATCTTTCTTTCTCTGTAATTCTTTTCCGGTTCCCTGTAGTTTTTTGTCATTCCCTTTTCATCCCTCCTTATTTAACTTCGGCTCCAAGCAAGCTTATACCCAAATAAATTGAATTTTGTGGACACCTGCGCGTGTAGCGCGCGAACAATATTCCATATCTATGTCCCATAATAATTCCATGATTTCTCTTTGTCAAATGAACCAACAGTGCCGATGTCAAACAAATTGGATACACTTTTATGACGAATTTTTGTGGTGGTCCAGTGGATTTTTATCGTTCGAATCCGGATTTGAACGGTAAAAAACAGTATGACCCCACCCTCTTGATTAGGAAAAACCGTGTGACCCCCCCCCCCCCCCTTTTTTTTTTGTCAAGTCAAAACCGTGTGACCCCCCTGTTTTCTCTCGCCCCCCCCCCCTCCGGTGGAAATAATGAACGCTCCCTTATGCAAAAAAAACACACAGCATATTAATATAAAATCAAGCTCAATTGATTTGTATTGTATGTACATGTTATCAACACACTGTAGATTTGCAGTTACTAGTTGTAGTAAATCGCGTCATCAACAATCAACATGCAAATATATTTTAAATTACACTTATGCTTGAACCGTGTTGTATTATGAAACGTTAATTTATTGTTGTTAAAAGTGTAGCAACACAAAATAAAACAACACTGCAAACTAATAATAAATGTTTGTTTTAATATACCGTATAGCTTTCAGCGAAGATAAAGCCTATACATTAGTAGAACTATTTATTTACATTTGAGACACACTATATAATAACCAGTCTATCAGAACTAACCGGCCAGGCCTAATCCGTATTGAATTGTATTGTGCGCTATTGAGGTAGTATTATCTCTGTGAATAGCGAGGCATACATTGAATGTGATGTGTTATGAATTATTGAGTGTCCCAGCAGAAAAAGGGCTGACTAAAAATTGCAAAGATCATATTTTTGGGATTTTCCTCCTCACGGTCCCAACTTTAACCTCTTATTGAATACTTCATTAGTATTTTAAAACAAAAAAAACAGCGTATAGACGCAGTGTCCGGGTATCATCAAATAAGTAGCAATTTTGACAGGTTTATTTAGGTGACCGTGTGCTGAGATGCAAGCCTGTACAAAACATGTACCATGATCAGTCTAAACATGAAAGCAGGTAGCCAGTAGCTGGTTGGATTAGCGTGTATGGATAATCAAGTATTGGCCAATCCGAAATCAGGTTTAATAATAAGAATATAATATTATACATAAGAAATAGAAATTTCGAAGTGCGATTTTGAAACATCACAAATTTTCATCACAAAAATAATAAAATTCATAAGAACACAAAAAAGTGAAGCGATATTTTGAAACATCACAACATTTCATCACAATATAATATTATACATAAGAAAAATTGTGATGAAAAATTGTGATGAATCAAAACCTCACATTTGTAATTCCCCTAGATCGTGCTACAAATCTGCTGAGATTGATCAACGCACGTGATATTTTGTTGTTTACCACTATTTTCTTGAGTTCGAACGAGTGGCGCATCTCTTACGAATTTCAATATTTTTAACAGAAAAAAAACCCGTTGTCTGTGCATTAATCACGAAAGAGTACATAGGATATACACCAAGCCCACAGTTGCAAAATAATTAAAAATCTATGTAATCTGCAAAGGTAGGAATCATCAATAAAATCATGTTAATATGTACACTATGTTATCTGGACTTCATTGTACAGTACAAGTTGGCCTATAATGATGTGTATACCACACCACCCCTCATTGACATCTAATCTGACGTCGCGAAAATGACATTTTGAAATCATCATTTTTGTCCATCAAATATAACGAAGATCTTTCAAAATGCACTCACATGTTATTCCCAGAACTCTTAGTTATACATTGAGTTCATTTATAGTTGATCAAGCATCCTTATTTTGGGGAAAATATTGAGGTGAAAAATCGGCAGTGCTGACACTCAATGTGAATTTTGCGACGTCGTGAGTCAATGGAGGGTGGTGGTACGTCTGTGTATCAAAGATACACTTGCACTACGGTACCGATTGGGACTAGATGAGGACCTGCGAATCTCATCTATTATTAACACAGGACTTTATCAAACTACTCATTCAAATGTTACATTACTGCGACTAGGTAAAAATAAAACTGTAAAGGCTGAAGAAAAAGACACGGCCTACCTCTGTATTTGACGAAATACTGGCGATGGATCTTTTACACCGATCATCCGTGTATTGCGGTTGGTTATTGGCGATTCATAATATTCAAACACATCGAACAATATCACCAGTACCAAGGCAAAAACCCAACAAATTATGAATTTGCTCCGCAAAGTTATGCTTTTGGCTTTTTCCGTCGACATTATAATTGTTGATCATATTCAAATCAAACACAACAGTGAGTGTAGCTATAGCTAAGCGATTCGAGTTTTTGCTGATTGACTGAGAACAACTGAACAATAATGCGCTTTCAGCAATTCAGTAGAGCCTATTAATCACAGGTCATTGAGCATTGCTTCAGTCAAAAACCAAACAATACGTTCTCTCCCTCTTTGGTAGCATATTACGTAATTACTTCAAATAGTACGACTTTGTCAAGGAGGAATTACTCAGGCTGAAAATGACGACCGCCATTTAATCAGGCCCCTGCTACTGAGATTCTCGACGGCTGTTACTCCGATACAACGTGCAAATCTTATGCACGAACCATTATGCAGTCACCATTATGCATTATGCAGGAACCATTATGCAGTCACAGAGTGTGGACGTGTTTCTTCTTTGCTCCAGTGTGCAGTCATCCATATAGTACGTTGAATCATCTTAGGCCCTTCACAATAAAATGTGTGTTTCCTGTTACGAGCGCGCGTCCAAAAGTCCCCCCTCGTCATATATTTTATTATTTGATAATATTTTATTATATTACATTTTCCCTTTGAAAAATGCTGTTTTCCCATCTATTTCGCACATTTTTAGACCCAAATTTCATTTTGATCATTGCGTTCGTGACTTGCCAGTAACACGAAATCGACGAGTCGCTGTAGTATACTACAAGTGTCTATTGCATATTACAGGCAATGCGTAATCGTAAATGAACTGTAGTGTATGAGATGGAATATAATCTACATCGCATGCTTCAGGTTATTTATCGTTTGACACCCGTCATGACAAGACAATACTTGAAACTATGTTGGCCTGAACTTTCTTCAGCACAGTTCAAGTCTAGCGAGTACCAAGTAAATGTATAAATATTGGATATTTTATTTAGTTTTTTGTTTTATATGTTTTACGAATCCAGATTGAGTGTGTAATCGATTGTAACCGATTTGTAACGTATTTATTTGAATAATTCCAATAGAAATACCATAGGAAAATGACTTTCGCTTGGTCAGTACAAAATTCGGCAACCTAAAAATAAATTTACACGCATATCGTGACGTGCAAATGGCTTAGACTTCTGACTTAGAGTACTGGTGTTTGAAAAAATCATGCGCTTTCTATCGTGGTCAGTAGCCTTGATCGGTCTTCTTTTGAGTTAGATTTAATATCCCTGCTAGTAGTGTAGTTGTAGGCCTACTGTAGGTGCTTGGTGAGTCACAACAAACCATGAATTGACCACATGTCTGAAAATGTCAAATTTAAATTAGATTTTGCGGTTCTTGGCTTTTGCGGTTGGTATCAATGACCGTATGATAGTTTGCAGTTTGCTATATAGATTGGGTGGGTCGAGGGGGTGGCACTGGTAGTCATGTAGTGGTGGATATGGGGGGGGGGGGTAATGGAGAAAAACTTGTTGCTGTATACATTTTGAGATTGGGGATGGGGTGGGGGAAGGATGATGGGTTGGGTGAAGGGGTGATGGAGGAAAATGGCCAACATGATTTTTTATTTTTGCTGTGGTGAGGTGGGGTCGGGTGGGTATCATTTGGGTGGTCCGGGGGTGAGGGAGGATGCGTGATGGGAGGGAAAATGTTACTTTGCTGTATTTGGGTGAGGGCTGTCCAATGACCAAAACTCACACAACCGAGTATTAAAATGGATTTTGTGTTTTGCCGTTGTAGTTTCTAGCTTTTTATTTTCTATGCATAAAAAGACAGTTTAATTTTTCAAAAACGTTACCTTAGTTGAACCAAAGTGACATGCAACCCCAGGGGTGGAAGTCTACTGCAGAACAGACCATGCCATCTTGTATATCAAAAGACCCCTTTTTAAATTGTATATTCATTTTGTTTGGTATCTGTGGTCCCTTTTTCAACATTTTGTTTAATAAAAACAATTGGTAGCTATTTTGGTCCCTCTTATTTCCCACCCCTCCCCTGCTGGCATGGTCATAGTCATACTTGCTGATCAATCAACATTGTATAGCCTTTGTTTTATGGTGTATATACATTTTGTTGTCAGTCAAAAGACTGAAGCGGTGCCGATATTAATTTGAACCGTGCCCAAATAATAAAATCCCCAAATTAATAAATAATAAATAATAAAAAGTCGCCTCATCCTCTTTTTCAAATTTGTAACCGGAAACACACAATTTATTGTGAAGGGCCTTACAGTCATCTATTATCATCTTACAGTCATCTATTAATTTATTATTATTATTATTACTTAGATTGAGGATGAATTATTGCTGATTTACTATTCGTGTCTACCATCATCATGTCTTGTCAAGACTGTGGATCACTTAAATATAACTTATGTAATGGAGATTTGCTGTTATGTAAATTATGTGATGAAATAAGATTCCCACCACTACCAAGAACGACTAAGGCTACGACTAAGGCTAAGGCTATAAAGACTACATCATCAAGGAAGGGCAGTGTGAGACAAACCTCGACCAAAGAGACTGTTACTACTAGTACTACTGTGGAAAGAGCCGCTTCGGTTATATATCAGGCTAAGCTATCAAAGATTCAACGAATGAGCAGATTTGATCTGGTAAACATCAACATGAGTGTAATCTTACAAGAAATTCGTACTGCGATTATGACATCGGTTTCATCTGCTGAGACTGACCAAGTTGTGATTGCTAATCAGTCACTTACGGTACATAACAAACTGAAGGATTATGTCACATCAAGGATTATTTCTTTCAGTACCTAGGCTAACAACGCTTGTATCTTTGGGAGATCATAACCCCACCTCGGACACTCTAACATCCGATTTGGATCAAGATAAGACCACAACAAACCCAACACCACCACCACCACCACCACCAACGGTTACCGCATCAAGGATCGCGTGTGTGGATTTATGTAATCTGCAACATTTGGAAAGGGGAAAGTCTATTGAGTGCAACCTTTGCCAGGAACAGTTTCACAAAGTGTGTGTTGGTTTGAAGACCAGCTCCAGATCATCGGTATGGATCTGCCAAACCTGTAAAGATCTACCTAAAACAGTAAAGTCCATAATCTCCAAGCAAGCAGCGCAAGAAAAAGAGATGGCTGACTTGCGCAAGGAAAACCTTACCCTGCACAAGCTGATTTCTGAACAACGGGCAGAGGTTGAGCGCATACTACTAGCTGAACAACAAGCCGCCGATAAACCAGACAAATCTACACCCAATAAGACTCACCCAACCACCAAAGTGAAGCTTGATGATACTTAAAGTGAATCAGATAAGACCCTGATCATAGGGGACTCGATAACTAGGGATGTCAATGCCAAAGGACTCCTAAACTCTGAAGTAATTTGCCTTTGAGGTGGACGGGTTAAGACTGTGAGTGACAAACTCGCCACCATGGACCTTATCAAATGCCGTCATCGTCCATGTAGGAACTAACGATTGTGTATCGTATGAATCCCTTAAAGAAGGAATTACACATTATGAAGATATGGTGGATCATATCAGATCCAAATCACCTCTCTGCAAGTTGATAATATCATCAGCGTGCCCAAGAGGAGATAGCTCAGCAAACAATGAGCGTTGCAGGCAATTTAACATTGAAATCAAACGCATGTCAGAGGAGAAGGACTGCTCGTTTGTTGATAACGAAGGTAACTTTCTCCACCGCAATAATACAGTTATCGAGAACAAGCTTACGAGCAGAAAGCTACACCTGTCCAAAACAGGCACAAGTACGCTATTATACAATATGAACAAAATATACCCCATCATGTCAACTAAAGACAAGGAAACAACACAAACGGAAACGGACTCCAAATCAAGGCATCAACGCGACAATTATCAAGATCAAGACCAGGGCTTTTCATACCGTAGACCCCGACAACGTAGTCATGGATATCATGGATCAACTCGTGAATTTACTGACCGCAATGGACATTATCAACATGAACACAACGTCACTACTCGGTGTGATCACTGTGGGCTTTCGAACCACAACACAGAACATTGCCATCATAGCCGTCCTGTACAATGCTATTCCTGTCAGGAGTATGGTCATAAGTCCTATGTTCCAGGGAAAAGACCTTATCTATGCCGTGAGGGAAATAACTTTGAAAAATATCCAACCCATTGGGATTAGGATTTAGCCGGCACCGTGGAATGTACGAACTCTTTTTCTGTTCTTAATGATGAGTGTATGAGTGAAAACAATGAACCTAATAATGTTGATGTGACCAGTAGCGTAGCCAGGGGGGGCAAGGGGGGGCAGAGTGCCCCCCCCCCCCCTGAAAAATAATTTGACCGGGAAATCGGGAAGGCAGTGGAAAATCGGGAAGGTGAAGGAAGGGAAAGAAAGGGAGAAAAGGAAGGAAAGGAAAGGGAAAAAAGGGAAGGAAAGGGAAAAGAAAAGGAAAAGGAAGTAGCGTGCATAAAAGGGGAAATTTGGCGGGTCAATTTTTTTTTGTAGCAGGACTTCGGCTAAATAAAGAAAAATGTTATAGAGAAAACTGATGAAAACCCGGATGATTGGCTAAAACTGTGGTGTGTTTTGTACTGCGCGACTTTTTGAGTGTGCGATTTTTTTGGACCGTGCGATTTTTTTGGACCGTGCGATTTTTTTGGACCTCAACCCCCCCCCCCCCCCCCCCCCCCCCCCCCCCCCCCCCCCCCCCCCCCCCCACCGGGTCGAACTGGTGCTCACCGGGAAAAAATACCTTTGCCCCCCCTGACAAGTGACCCTGGCTACGCTACTGGATGTGACTGAAGATTTATGTACTGAATATAATACTGAGGTTAAACAAAACAAAAAACACTCTCATAGACGTGGAGGTAAGAAGGGCAAAAATAATAGTAAATATTATAAGCGTAAAACGGTAAAAATCGCTTTTAATAATGTCAATAGACTGCGTCCAAAGGTTCACGAGCTTGAAAATTTACTTAATGTAGAAAACTTTGATGTTTTTGGAATTGCAGAGTCTTTTCTGCGAGATACTTGACCATATTAATGTGCATGGTTACAGATGGGTTGGTAAAAACAGGGTTAAGAAAGGGGGAGGGGGATTGGCTTATTAATTTCAGACACAATCTGTATTATTGATGACAATCTTTTTGACTCAACATCGGATGTATATGAAAGATTATGGGTCAAAATCTCGTTTGAAATTGATAAACCCATGTATATTGCTGTAACATATTTCCCAGTTGAAGGTGCTGATCCGGATACAACGGATCAATTATATACTCAGTTACTATCTGAAGTCATACGTATTGAGGATGAAGATGATGATCCATGCATTTTAATCATGGGTGATATGAATGCTAGGTAACAAAATTTGTTTTGGTGATCCTGTTTTAAACAGTAATGGTAAACGCCTTCTTAACTTTCATAACGATTCTGACTTGATACTGTTAAACTGTACTAAATTATGTAAGGGCAAGTTTACTTGGGCTCGTGGTAGTTTAAAAAGTACTATTGATTATATGTTATGCACTAATAATTGTATGAATAGAGTTTCTGAATTGATTATTGATGAGGATCGCAAGTATGGATTAGGAAGTGACCATAATGTCCTATCGTTGACAATGAATGTTAAGAACCGCTCTTATTTATTTTTTTATTTTTTATTTATTTATTCGGAAATCACTTTCAAAGCAGCGGCACCCACCTGGAGGTGGTGCATCCAAAGAATACAAAAACAAGAGTAAAATACACAAAGAATACAAGTAAATACACTGTACAATGATAATACATAAGAGGCAAAATAAGCAAAATAAGCATACAATCATGAATATCATGGATATTATATCATACACAAAGATGGGTTAATCAGCTTATATCATGAAGCGTAACGTGGAGTGTGTACATTAACTAATGTCATTATTACTGCTATTATTATCATTCAACAAAACTGTCCTACATGACCATGCACGTTTTAAATAAGATTTACAAAATATATCAAACTGTTTATCAATCAATGCATCATATGAGTAATTACTCACCATGGGGGTGACATTTAAATAAGTACTACCTAAAATTAAACAAATTTGTGTATCATTGTCACTAACATTAAAGAAATGCCATACATAGGAGAGATCTACTCGGCGAAGATTCAGTTCTAAGTTGTGAAGCTCATTGTCGCGAATTGCACGTAGAGACTTACATGAAAGCATAAAATTTTTGATATCTTCACAACCACTATTACAAAGTAAGCACATACCATCATTATTAACCTCCCACGAACTTACAATAAGTGCTCTAGCAAGAAGAAAAAGGTTATTTGGGATATTGATCAAGATACAAATTATATGGATTATCAAACCAATTTACATTTTGACTTTGGTAATTGGGAAATTGATTCTTATAATGATCCAGATACAATTTGGGATTCTTGGAAGAGTAAGGTATTATCAATTGCAATTGATGGCCTGGGCACTAAAAAGATTAAGGGGAAATATAACTCTTGGTTTGATAAAGATATTGATTATGCGATTAAAGACCGTAAACATGCTGCTAAGGAGCACAGGAGGTGGGCAAAAAGTAATCAAAGTGATATAACTTTAGGTGATGATCTATGGAAATCTTACCAAGATAAGCGCACTCGTGCTAAGAATCTTGTGAAAAGTAAAATTACGGAAATGCGTGTCAATAAATCTATTGATATTGCTAAGCAAGGGGGTCCTGCTTGCAAAGATTTTTGGAAAGTTCTCAAAGGGAGTAGTCGTAATCCTCAGGTTCATTGTATTAAAGCACCGCAATCTAAAGAAATAATCTATGATAAGTCTAAGATGATCAATCAGACTATCCTTCAATATTGGAGTACTTTAGGTAAAATGAATATGAACTTGAATGGTAATGTAAATAGAGTCGATAATGGTGATGCCAGAGGTAACTTAGTGAATGGAATGGTTAATTCTATCAGGTGTCAATCAAATAAGAATTTAAATGATGATCATTATTTATATGATGTTAAAATCAATATGGATATTGTTATTGAAGCCTTAAATCTTGCTAAGAATAACAAATCCCCAGGTCTTGACGGAATCACAAATGAACTTCTTAAAAATGGTGGGGATAGCTTACACAAGTCTATCTTTAAGATGTTCAAGAAATTCATTGATCTCGAGAAAAGACCTACGGAATGGAATAGTAGCAAGAAGGGTGACCGCAAGGATTTAGATAATTGCAGGGGAATTTCACTTACTTCGTGTGTATCTAAAATATTTAACCGTATAATTGCAATGACTGTATCAAAATTCCTTGAAGACTCTAATACTCTATCAGAAGTCCAAGGAGGATTTCGTCCATTACATAGATGCGAAGACCACATTTTTAATCTAAAAAGTATTGCTGCATGTCGATTAGCAGAGGGTAAAAAAGCTTATATGGCATTTTTGGATTTTCGCAAAGCTTTTGATACCGTTTGGAGGGAGGGCTTACTTTTAGCAGCCTGGAACTCGGGGTTATAAGAGGTCGAATTTGGAGATTAATTGATGCCTTATATGATAATGTTCAAGCTCAAGTTAAATTTGGCAATATAGAAACTGATTTCTTTGAAGTGACAGAAGGTGTTAAGCAAGGCTGTGTTTTATCGCCAGTTTTGTTCTCTATTTTTATTAATGAATTCACAAAGCTGTTAAAGGAACATGAAGTTGGTGTAAGAATTCATAACGTATGTGTTGGTAGCCTTTTTTGGGCAGACGATGTGGTTCTTCTTGCAAATGATGAGAATGAATTAAAGTGGATGCTCGAATTAGCTGCTAAATTTGCTATTGATTGGAAATTGAATTTTAACAATGATAAATCTAATGTTCTGATTATCGGGCAACGCATCAATAAGAATAAGTTATGGAGCTTGGGTGATAAATATATATCTGAGGTCGATACATATAAGTATTTAGGTGTTCACATATCACGCAACCTCTCTGCTCATTGTCATATTCAGGAAGTAGTTAAAAAGGGTAACAGACTCATTGCTTATATTAAGTCTATTATTAATAATTTTGATAACTTTAATCGTGTATATTATGGTGATGTCCTATGGAAAACAATAGCTCTTCCATCGATAAATTATGCAAGTTCGGTGTGGTTTCCTGGTAGTCAAGCGGATGTAAAGAAAATTGAAAATCTTCAGCTTGAAATGGCATGTTACATTTTGAAAGCACCTCGTAACACACCTCGCGCTGTACTTTATGGTGAACTTGGATGGGCACCAATTTCCACAGTTCAAGATGGCTTTAGAGCAAAATATTTCGCCCGTATCATTGACATGGAGCAACATCGCTGGCCAAAATTACTTATTAACACAATGCTAAGTTTGGATATTGAGCCAATTAAACTTCGATACAAATTCTTGTATTGTATTCATAATATTTTGCACAAGTGTGATCTAATTGACATCATTGATTCAGCGAAGTCTGGTAGAGCTCCATTGAATCCTCATTGGGCCAATTCAGTTAAACGCGCGATCAATAATATATCTAACATTGAATGGGAAGAAGATGTTAAATCCAAATCCTCTCTTACCGATTATTTGAGTATTAACACTTTCCACGCGGCCTTTAGTTCTACCATATACAAAACAGATTTTTCAGAAACCTTTCCTAACTTTCAAGGTCTACCTCAACGATTACTGAACCAATACTAGGCATGTTTGTACTTATTTCAATGCATTTCTCATGGTCATTCCAAATATGGTAATGAAATTAAATCATGCTGACATTTTTGAAACATTTTGTCAAAATTTGGAATGTCGTCTGCAGCCGCCTGCCGCATTGAAAGCGTTAAGTACACTCCAGGCATGGAGACATACTTGTTAGATAACATTGATTTTTATGGGGCTTGTCTGAAATTCAAGATTCGTTCAAATACACTACCATTAGAGTACAAAGTGAGTAAATGGACCCCTGATAATGATGGCACCTGTCAATTATGTAATAATGGTATTGAGGATACAAAACACTTTCTTTTCACTTGCATGTCACTTAATGCTATAAGAACTAATGAATATAATAATCTAGAAAAGGCTCTAATTGACTTAAATGGTATTGATGTATGGGTGCTATTTATCTCTAGCGATCTTGATGTAAAATATAAATTAATGCTAGGTAGTACATACACCACATTTTGTAATATAAGCAATGTTAATGACTTTTATCATGTATTTGACAAATTTTGTAAGTCCTTCTCTAAGCGTGCATGGAAGGCACGATTAGAGACGAAATGCGCAAACAATGACGATTGAATTATATTTGTTCATACATGTATAGTGCCATTTTCCACGTGTGCCTGGCATAATTTCAGATCAATTTTGTACGATTGACTTTGTGTCTGTATATAATATGTATATCTATCTCATGGTAAAACTTTGTAATTTGTGTATTAATTGTGTATTAATCTTGTGATTTTCTGTATATGAACGCCCGTCGGGTAGACGGGTGCCGCTGTTTTAAAAGCGTATGTTCAAATAAATAAATAAATAAATAAATAAATATGGAAACAATTGTTAAGACAGACGGGACCGGCTAAATGCCGGGAACAGCATGGAGAAACGGCCAAGAAAAATAACATCGTAGTTAAAGTCATCGTACATAGACCCATGTTTTTTCCCGAAGAAAAACTGAACGTCGCACACTTTGTGATACCGCCCTCACAAGAATGTGGGACAATCCAGTTAAGGCTTGAACTTTTAACTGTTGTTTTGTCCGACCAAAATACGGACAATCCAACTGGGGCTACAGGACTTAGGGAATTTATCACCGTTTCGTCCGGGCGGGGTTAGCCTTTGAACAAGGTCGTGCATTGTAGTTTTCAATTTCTAAACGTGTGCGTCGATACTTAATATTTCTGGTGTGTCCGTAGCTAGCTATGCAGTAGCGCCAACGAAATATTCGTACAAGAAATAAAATAAAAACCCGCATACACTTTACACTAATAAAATACATAAATACACGTTTCAATTCAACTTTCGCCTATTTAGCGTAAATAAAGACTTGGATAAGTCTATAAAATTGACGCGGACCGTCGGTAAATTGAATTGAATGTATACCGGCAGCATGTGCAGCGGATGACTTGCCATTTATAGGTCTAAAACAATTTTGTTTAATAGTAATACCCATTTAGTCTAATACCAAATTGGTGTAAGACAAGTTGGGCTAAATGCCAGTTGGTCTAACATCCAATTAGTCTAATAACCATTTAGTCAAATAACCACTTTGTTAAAACACAGTTGGTTTAATGCCAATTGGTCTAATAATAAATGGTACTAGCGGGCATCCGCGCTTCGCGCAGACCCGCTAGAAGATTTCACGGGGAGGTAACTAAACAAAGCGTAAGAAAATTTGATACAATATCAAGAACATGTCCTACATGTATACATAATCCAGACGGGCCCTAAATAATCCGAATATCGCAGGTCTTTTGATAATCCAGGAATACATGTGCCTTAAAGTAGGTAGGCCTACCTTTGTCTTTCCAGATACCTATGTAGGCCTCCCATGTGACCTGAAATGCACTGTACCCGTTGTCCCATTATATCCAGGGACCCCATAGGCCTAAGCCCTACCCCTAATCCAGTTACCACAGGTGCCCTTAATGGCACCGGATACCACATAATCCAGGTACTGCATGCAGTGTGCCGTTATATTGAGATACCCAGGTGGCCTTACTTTATCATTCAAGTAACTTGAATTAATCGCGGGTGCCGAAGATAGCGGGCAGTAATAGTCATATCACAATAGGCAGGTGAGTAATATCAAAGCGTTATAAATCTTTATATTAATATCAAGAGTATGTCCTTATTCAGGTACCTAAAGTGCCCTTGATATAATGTAAGTGACATGGTACCCTTAATACACCATGCGCCTAGGCCCAATGTGCTTTTAAAATACAGATACCCATATTCCTAATCCAAGTACTCCATGTGTTCTTAATACACCGGTTGCCTATTATAGACCTAGGCCCTACCCCTCACAGATGGCCTTAAAGGAAGGGTCCCGCAAGCACAACATTGAGCATTATTTGTTAGAAAAATAATTATCAAGCCGAAATTACGTAATTATATAGAACAAAACACCATACTAGTCACACAAAAAAAGAATAAACACAGCCATCACTCAACATGCAATTTTTAAAATTCGCGGCGATCGAAAGTCCCGGTGTCGATGACGTCATGGGCATCGGTGCTCAAATTTGCGCATGTGCATTGTATAACTATGACATCATCGACACTGGGACTTTTGATCGCCGCGAATTTTAAAAAGTGCATGTTGAGAGATAGCGGTTTCTATTTGTTTTTGTCATAAGTGTCGTGTTTTGTTCTATATAATTACAAAAGTTGGGCTCGATAGTTATATGTTTCTAACATATAATGTACACTTTTATGATTGCGGGACACCTCCTTTAATAACCCAGGTACCGCATTTGCCGGCATTATATCCATACCAATGTGCCCGTATTATATCCAGTTTATAATGGAAAGCGCAGGTATAGGTGCCGAAGCTATAATAGCGGGTGGTTAGTCATATCAAAACGTATAAAGATGGGGTATTGTAAAACAGCAAGTATGTCGTTGATACTCCATGTATCCTATGGTGCCCTTAATACTGACATTGGTACTACAGTGCATAATCCATATATACCATGTGCCCTTAATAAATCCATGTATGCCATGCATGTATAACACATGGTGCCCTTGATTATTCAGGTACTACCCCATGTACTTTAATAATCAAGAATGTGTATTAGTGATCCAATATAGGATAAACGCCGTCGCGCAGCAACAACATATAGGAACGGTTGGTATGGTACCGCCAGTTTCTTTATCGTTAGCAAACTCCGCGTTCATCTATGTTATTAATGTGAAAGTGTCACTTTAAGATCTGCGTAAGAGTTTTTGTTTACATTTAGAAAATGTCGTAAAATATTTTTATTTGTTGGACGCATAGTCCCGTATAAATGCTTGTTACTATGCGTTCTTTAAGAATAACAAACAGTCGCATATACAGAAATGTAGCTATATCCCTGAAGAAAATATTTTGGGTGAAGACCATATGTCATCACTCATTCCGAAAACCACAATTTGTGTCCGAACAGTAGCTACCCGAGTTAAAGAAATTCAACATTTCGGATTTTCACATGTAATCCTTTCTGCGCATGTCTGAAAACGGGAAAAAAGGGCATTGAACTATCTAATTAGCTCGTGTATTAGAGGCGCAATTACCACGCTTTTTCTGTTGAAGAGGGACGCGAGTGTAAAATTATATTGAACTATCTAATAAAGCCATGTTCCGAAAATTAGTATATAGATAATTTCCACTTTGTCTAATATCCATTTGGTCTAATTTAAATCATAATGGCGTCTACGTTGAGCGGGGAGGCTACGTACGACCAAAAAGAAACTGAGACTCGACAGGAATAAATGCACTCATTTCGCCTGTATGCAAACAATTTATATCATGTTCTCGGTTTAATGTAGGACTGACAATTTAGCTGTTGAGAGATTGGTGGCTACAAACTAAAAAAATCTAGTTTTTACTATTTAGCCGCCACATCAAACGCTTAAAATTTAATTGCTTCGTTATTATCTTTAAGAGTGTAAACGGATTCAATGGTGCCATATTTCTATATCTGAAGAAACTGGGTTTTTTAAAATCCTTTAATTAAAGGCACGAACACTATAAGGTATTTTAACATATAGGGGCCGCTGCCATTACGGGCATATGCCACTCAGAAGCTGGCACCCTTGGCCCCTTTATATAAATTCACAAATTGTGACAATTTGCATTCGAAATCTAGTTTTCGTCAAAATCCACTCCAAAGCCCCCATTATAGAGACCCTGGATGACCCCCCCCCCCCCCCCTCCACCCCCGCATGTGGAGAGATAGGCCGGTGGTCGGGTATATATAAATGACTATTTTTAGTCATATATATACATGGAGTTTTGTCACTCATTTAGGAGAATATCTCCCCGCGGTAGTTATGCCACTGAAGGACTAATACCGCTCAGTCACCCGCCCGCCCCGCCCCCCCCCCCCCCCTCCTGAAAATACCGCAGCAACCAGATCAGTATTGTTCTATTTAATAGTGGCGTTTGAAGTCTTTATTTCGAATATAACCTGGTCCCATTTCATAACCAACTTTTCTTAATCCTTTCTTATTGTAACGAACCGTTCTTCAAATCAGAAGAGTAAGAACTATTACGCTCTTGCGGGCTCGCGCCGTAAACAAGTTGGGTATTAGTATGAATATTTTTAAAGGTAGATGTTCTGATTGCTGGCCCGATTTTCAACTTGATGCTTTCTATTTTACATGAAAGATCATCCATAACATTTTCGCATTCCAAAGTTTGAGTTACATAACTCCAATGGTTGTTTGCTCCACTATCCAGGTCCTATTACATAAAAAGAAAGGGAGTTATCCTTAAGTTCTCAACTCTTAGGAAGATTGTTTAAGAATATTTGAGTTTATCATGATATATAGACCCTAGGTCAAGCTTTAAAACATGACACTAAAAGGTAGATGTTAGTATTGATTGCCCGATCTTCAATTTGATGTTTTCTATTTTACATGAAAGGACATCCTTCAAATTGTCGCATTTTCACATCAAAATATCTCGATGTGAAAAAAATCATAGTCAGAAAAAAGTGATCTGAACATACACCTTTAATTGTAACTGTACATTTAAGCAGCTTCACAACATTTGTCATATTATGTTAAAGAGATTGCCTTCATTTTACTATAAGCTATTTCAAATCTGGTTCAACACTAAGCAAGATCTAATAAAAGAGGATATCTATGAATCAAGTTATATGGAATAATGATGTTATCCAATTGAAAAACAATACACTATTCTTCATAGACTGGATTAAGTCGGGAACTATTTTTTGTGGGTGACCTATTCGACGATGATTGTTCATTCTATTCCATTAACCATTCCCGTAATCGTCTAAATCATAAGGGTGCCGTAATTTTGCAGTATTACACTCTCCGCAATGCGCTCCCCATTGATTGGAAATTAGCACAGACTCCTGATGACAATACCACGACTCCTGACACAACGGAGAAGATGTTTGTATTAATTCAGTCTCTATTGATACTTGTACAAACAAAAGTTTTAGAAAAGCCATGATTAACAATTTGTATGATACCCCTCTGTGAACAAACTTCTGGTCTCTCAGGTTCCCAAATTACTTTTTCAATTGGACCAACATTTGTTCGCCACTCCACAGTGCACCGATGAAGCGAGGTTTATCTCATTAAATTGGAAAATTCTTCACAACAGTGATCCCACCAAAGTACTTTTGATGTAAGATGGGTAAAGTAGGTAATGATATTTGTCACACATGCAATGTAATTGATTATATCTACCATTTCTTTTTCAAATGTAATAAAGTTAAGCAGCTATACCGTATATGATCTTACGCTAGTCAAGTCATTCCGCGCAAACTGTCTACATGTTTGTATTAAAGGCATGCTACCACTCTTGGTTGCTAACCCCCTCCAGTTCTCTTGGGAATTTGACAAAGTTACAATTTCTCCATGTTAACTCTGAACTGTCTGTCACTTAAAGTGAACAGGTGTTTGACCAGTTTGTCTGTGTTGAACTGCTAAAGTGGTAGGCCAGCTTTAACTACTGAAATTGTTATATTCAACTATCACAATAACATTTATGACCATAATGATTTAAAATTTATTAACTACACCATCGCCGTTGGCAAACTGTGCATAAGCAAGTATAGATATGGCAACCACACAAATCTTTTATTCCTATTTTGAAAAAGAACTCTGTCTTCGTAGACTGATTTCACTGTAATAACTATGTCATGTATATCAATTATGTCGTGATATTATATATATATGTATGAAATTTGAATATTATAACTCATTGTTTTTAATCAATTGTGACATTGTACATACTTGTTACTATTAATATCATTATTGCCTACATTTTGTAAATATTGATTTTATTGTATAATTATATGTATCATTGAATAAAGAAGTAACGAAAAAACCCAATAACTTCGACCAAATATTGCATGAGCTGCAGGGTTTATAATCACAGATGGTGGAAACCACCATCTGTTATAATACTCCACGACATAAATAAATTGGGATACTTGTCAAATAATTTTGATGTTCCTCAATGTGAGTATTGCATCGTTGAAATACAGTAATTTAGAAAGGGGCTGTACCCACAAGTTTGTAATCCTTACTATTACCAAAGCTTAGCACCGAAATAGTCTACAGGGATTCACTATCGCAATTTTAGAAGAAGAAAATCTTGTTTTGTGGAGACAATAGTTAACATAAATACAGAAACAAGGAGCAATACAATCCCAGTAAGACCATTGGTATCCTTCAAAAAACATTATGTTCATATAAAGGTAAAAATTGTAAAAGTCACTGATAACATACAATAACTTTCTATAACTTATACTTTACATAGTTTGTCGTTCTGAATGAACATAATCTACAATTGTGATAAGATCAAAATATATGAATATCCCAAAATAGGTTGGAAATAAGTTAATGACGTAAATAGTTTTTTTGAAACTGTGCGAAGCCATGCGTATGATATAAAGACAAACTTCACAAATTATGACACATCTAAAGACAAACTATGAAATAGCAAAGGTGTACATGAACTGACCTCGGTATTCCAGTAAAAAAAAATCTATATATTTTTTTCTCTTTCTTTTTGTTGATGCCGGCGCACCAACTATTTATTTGCATTTGTCATACAGGAAATAATAATATATATGAACATTTAGTTTTAATGTTCTCTATATAATAAAGTACAGTATTCAATTATTGTCTTTCCACCTTTTATATAAACCCCATTTTTGATTGTGTTTATATAATCTTCCCTTTCCAATGGCAGTGTGATTTAATTTCTTTTTCTTGTGGGACTGAAATTTTTATGCATAGAGTATAACATGTTCTACCAACAATCCAAATGTCGCCATTGTAATTAAACCAGTATCAATAGATTCAATATTTGCAAAAAATTAGCAAACCGATCAATGGGATGTAATATCTTTAGCGATTTACTTTGTCTTTTACCAATTTGGAAGTGGTTCAGTTTGATAGTCCTACTTTTAAGACGAACGCTAAGATGCCTAATTTTGAGCCAGGACACTTTGCACTGCCTCTGGTTATAAACATAGGAGATTTCCCTCCGGTGGAAGTCAAGTATAAACAGTCGTTACTTGAAAAGTATCTCATATTGAAAACAAACGATCCACAGAATCCAGGTCGTGTTGAACGTCCGGAGCGACACGCAATTAGACATCTTCTAGGACTTCTCGCGGCGAGATTGGACAACTTTGACGAAGCTACGGAGTATTTCAAACAAGTGCTTTCTGAGGATTCATCTAACTTAAATGCGATAGCCAATTGCAAGTCATTGTATGAGACTTTGAACAAAGTCGAGGAAGCAAGTGAATATGCAGATAACTTGCATGAGCTCATGCAAGAGGCGATTGCTAAAGGTAAAAATGGAAATGATCAACAGGGCAAAAAACAAGACATCGATTGGCAGAATAGAAAAGCCAGATGTTTGGCGGAGCAAGCCTACGCGTTTGCCTTTGACATTTTGGATGACATCGAAGGTTATATGCAACACGTAGAAGCACATAAATTATACACTCAGGCTATTGAATTAGCTGGCGAATATGTGGATGACACTGAGATTCAAGATTGGCAATTCGGAAACGCAATCGCTTGTCGAAAGGTCTGCCTTGGCCTTATGAAAGTATCCAAACCGCATAGCGAGTACTATGAGATTAGTCTGAAGTATTTCCATATGATAACTGCAACCGGAAACGACGATATGAAATCAGAAAGCTGGCGACATATGGCTGAACTGTTTTCATGGGTTCTCGATGTGAGCACAAATATGGTAGGACAACCTCGTTATGTCCATGAGAATCCAGAACTTGAGCCTTACTTTCAACACCCTGAACAGTGCATAAGGAAAGCACTTGAAATTACACCTGATCATCCCCAACATTAAGCTCGGCTTGCCAAAATGATAAGTGAAAACAAAACTTGCGAAGCATATTGGGAGGCTTTACAGCTATTAAAGCGGTCCACTGAACTTGACGAATCGCGATGTAATCGGTATGCGTTTGCAATACGTGGGAACATTTATCTACAAATATATCGTAAACAAAGGTACGACACAGAGTTTCCTCCTGATCGAGAACTTCTCTCTTCTGCTGAAAAGAACCTTGAAAAAGCCCTTGAACTTAATGTCAACCCTGTTGAATATTTAAATCTGGCGGATGTGTGGCATGAAAGGGCAAGAGATCCGGATGGTAGTTTCTCCATGGATTCAAATTGTCTAGCGTGTTTTGAAAAGGCTCTGGAATATCACGAGAAAGCGATTGAATGCAAGAAGGGAAATATGCGAGAAAACACTCACAGGTACAGAGGTATTTGCTTGTTAGATTTCAAGAAGTATGATGAGGCAATTGGAAGTTTCAAGAAAGCTTTAGAACTTGGATCGAAAAGAAAATCAAGCTCTCCATTTTATCATTTATTGGTAGCCTATTTTACAAAATATTCTGAACTTGGATCGGATGAATCGAGTGCAATACCTCCATGGTCAGAGATTGCAGACTGTGCGTTGAAGGCAATAAAGACATACAGAGAGTTCGTACAAAAACCAATACAGAAGCTTTGGTACCGATTTCCAGAGAAGATGGAGATGTTTCACTCCTACTGTAAGAACATGGATGATTCCGATGAGAAACAGCGACTTATTACGGTATTTTTACCGGAAAGATCCCAGTACGGCCCTGGACATGTGACAAATAGAAGCGGGTACCAACAAGTGGACAACACACCTGAAGATTGGCGGTGATCATCCTCCAGGTAATTATATTTATAAGAACACGCCCGCCCCCCCCCCCCCCCCCCCCCCCCCCCCCCCCCCCCCCCTAGTACACTTACATTCCCAACGTCTTGAAAAGGAGATAATGTGAAAACAAATTATAAACATAGCCTACAATTTACCTTTGGAATCGGAAATGTCCAATTCGTGCTATCAATCGAGGAAAATGTCCCCATTTTGCCGAACAAAACCAGGTTGTATCCAATATGGGTTGTATGCATTAGGATATAACACAAAACCTGTCCTAGTACTATAACCCCAACCCTACCATATACCACAATATACCACGACTGGGCACGTTGGTACCACCCGGCGTGGAAGTTTTTCGATGAAAACAATGGACCCAATCCATATAGTTTGCGCAATACACTGCGCAGACTACCGTTGACAGTCGTGGTGTAGTGGGGAATCCTAAGCTCCACGTGTTGGAGGTCCCTGGATCAAATCCCGGGGGGATCGGGGGGATCGGGGGGATATTTTGGTCGATTTCCACGTTGAAAAAAAATTCTGAAAAAAGTGGGGGGTAGAGTTAGGGTTAATGTTAGCTGTTTTTTCTTTCCACAGTATGACACCTTACTCATGAAAAGCGAGTGGACACTTTTAAAGTTATGATGACTTGCTCGGTTCGTCTTCTTACTTTATAAAAGTAACAAGACGAACCGAGCAAAAGGTTGCAGTAAAATGATTTTCAATGGGATATCATTGCCTAGTGTGTACCCAGCAGTACAATTTGTGTGAAATGAATCACAGCTCACCATTCATCCGTACATGCCTTACTGGTTTCGATAGCATACAAATCAATTTCATCCCATAGTTATGGTAACTAAAAGCATAATAACTTTAAAAGGATCCAATAAATGTTGATGAATGTCAGTGGCGGATCCAGGATTAAAATGTACGGGGGGCTGAAACTCAAAAAATCGTAAAAGGTCCCCATTTTTTTGCCGTCAGCTCGTGAAATTCTGCTAAGTTGGGGGGTAGCGATATGGTTTGTCCCAAAACCGGCAAAAAAATCGCATGGACAGGACTGTTTCTACAGGATATATCTGTATAGCTAAAATTATAAAACTCACTAAGTGATTGCTTTTCAATTTATATCTAAATAAATTCAATATTAAACAAATAGACAGATTATGCACGTTTTAAAATGCATACCAACTAGCTTTCAAACCCTCCCTCCATTCCTCCTCCAGTTGATGCCGTCTGTGTGTTCCCAAAATAATTCCATAACGTAGGTTAGTAATGACAGGACAAGTTAATGCCTTTATGTTTATAAAACTGTTTGAATCCTGTTGTTTGTACCACAGGAATAAACGCGTGAAGAGGAACCAATCTATACACATACATGTACATATGACAAGGATAAGCAGTCAGGGCAAATGTCCAAAAAATCACGCAACAGTTGATGCAAGTTACGCACATGTAAAATTTTAGGCAAGTGTTCCAAAAAAGCCAATTTCGTGAGCTGTTGCATACTTGAACAACTGCTGAGTGAATATAATTGCCTGACTTTTGAGTAACTAGAATTGTTCAACTGTTGGTGAAAACATGTTATCCAACGGTGTTGGGCAAATTTTACTTAACAGTTGAGCGGTTGCATACTTGAACAACGTTGTGTAAAATTTTGCCATTGGTTATTTTTGTGAATTAAGAACCTACTTCTGCATGTTCAGTAAGGTCGTTTTATAATTTAATTAAGTCAAAATGATAACCAATTATCATATAACATAAATTGCAAAATTTGTGGTATTTATTTTCGTGACTTAGAGCCAGCAATATGTTCGCGAAATTAAATAGATCGCAAAATTAAGTCGTTTTTTGCCTCTAGCGTCTTTATTTTAAGTTGGGGGATCAAATAAGTTGATGAATCATAATGAGAAAATAATTCCCTAAGTTTTGACTAAAGCTCATAAATTTTGACAGTGAGGTTTCATATGTTTTAAAGCAAAATGCTTATTTAATTAATTAAGAACTAATTAATTATCAATTGCCTCTTAAACAACCTTTCAATACTTATTTTTATTCTTCTTTATTCGAACATGACTTATACATCAATGTTTTAAAATTAAATATCAAAATTAAATATCTTAAGACCATTTTTGACCAAAAATATAATTAATTATGACTAAATTAAATAATTAGGCATTTTGCTTTAAAACATATAAAACCTCACTGTCAAAATTTATGAGCTTTGGTCAAAACTTAGGGAATTATTTTCTTATCATGATTCATCAACTTATTTGATCCCCAACTTAAAATAAAGACGCTAGAGGCAAAAAAACGACTTAATTTTGCGATCTATTTAATTTCGCGAACATATTGCTGGCTCTAAGTCACGAAAATAAATACCACAAATTTTGCAATTTATGTTATATGATAATTGGTTATCATTTTGACTTAATTAAATTGGACCAACATTTGGCTCGCCACTCCACAGTGCACCGATGAAGCGAAGTTGATCTCATTAAACATGTTAAATTGGAAAATCCTTCACAACATTTATCCCACCGAAGTACTTTTATGTAATACCCCTGTCACACATACGGAGATCAGGCCTTGCGCTCTCGTTGCGCTGAAAATAGCCATGCAAAACACAGTAAGGTCTCTAAGAACCGAATGGGGACGCAGTGGACACCATCTAGAGCGGGGTAGGGTCCTCATGATGCCCTTGAGGGCCATACAAAGCGCCGCGCTTGTTTATGCTTTGCTGCGATCAAATTGCACTTATAAGTCGCTGTCTGCGTTACTAATACCTTCATAACACGTTTTCAAATTATATGCAGTCCTCAAAATAAGTTACTTCCTAGGTTATACATTATACAACACATACATATAACACGCATCGGCCGAGCGCATCACTTTATAGGGAGGTAAGCTTCCCTATCAGCCCTAACTGTAGCGTAACTTACTAACGATGTAATTCTGAGAGCAAAACTGGCGAGTAATACCAGAATAGCAACAAGCGAGGTAAATGTCCACTTTTTCAGCATCGTCCCCTAAAAGATGAAACTAAGCATCCAGTATGGGTTTCACCCTAAAGCCAAGCAAGTGCCGCTCGCTCCCTATGCAGCGGGAAACCAACTGTAATTGGCTTTAATATTGGGGAAAACATTGTAAAAACTGTTGATCAGGACCAAACGTTTCCTTGGTTCGCTGATAACATGGTAAAGAAAAAGATGTGTATGACATGATTGTGGGACAAACAATAAATTGTACAATATTGAGCAATCACTGGTTCGCAATGAGTTCAAATTGGCTTTATACACCCGTTATTGTCTTCCTTCCTTAAGATTTTGCCTCACTGTTCATGATCTCACCAAAACCAGCCTCCAATATCGCGACTCGTAAGTTACTAGCCTAGCAGCTTACCCCGGTTTGGTGCTCTCAAACGTTTTGGTAACGCCTCAGTTACTAGCGAGGTAGCGCTATTCTTAAGCTACTCGCCATTGGTGCACTCGGCCGATAGTGTTGAGTTGAAAGCATATTACCTGGTCAGTTACTTATTTTGAGGACTGTACATTATACTTCTTGTAGTAGATACAGATGGAATAACAATGACACATGCTTAAAGCTCTAATCATATTGCCGATACATTGATTGTTATTTAAATCCTATTTAAAAAAGCATTATCGTAGCTTAGCGTAATGCGATAATGCTACTTTTGTATAGCCACGGCGAGAGTTTAAACAGGTGTATCAATGATTAATCTGAATACATTAACATGATATAATAGTGATGATATCATGATGTGTTTGTCTCCTGACAGCATAGGTTCGTTCACACTAAAACGTTATTTACTGTGCGGTGCGGTACGTTATTGCAATGGAGTTACAACATATTTAACTGCCATCGCGGCAGTCTGCGACGCATTGCGTTGACGCTGACGCTCTCATGTTTTGCCAAACGACACTGAATGCCATCGCATGCGGTGACCTGCGTTGACCCGGTGTGACCTGCGATGAAATACCGTACATTGCGGTGGAAGTACGGCTATCGCATCGCACAGCAAACATCGCCTAGTGTGAACGAACCTTTACTGCAGTCGCAGAGGACAAGTAGTTTGTATGCGTCCTTGCTACGTCGACGGGACGCTCACTTTTCGCTGCTACTGAGTCATTATAGCGTTCTGAACAGAACGCGGAACCTCCACGCTTGTTTTGTGCATGCACAAAACAAGCGTGGTGCACTGGCGCTCAAGGGCGACCATGGGGACCCTCTCACGACCCTCTGAAGTCCCAGCCAGTTCCCACTGCGTCACTGAGGGGTATGTGGAGATCTTGATGCGTTTGGCTTGGCGTTTTGATAATGTTTAAGCGTAATCCAAGCGCCGGTCTGATCGCAGCAGGTTGTGAAAGGTTTTGGTGACATTGATTTAAAAATGGAGAGTTTTCCGCGCTATCACTGCGTGTTATACACTTTTTATAGCGCAGTGCAATCGCTGGTCTGATCGCCGTATGTGTGACAGGGCCTTAAGATGGGATAAAGTAGGTTAATAATATTTGTCTCACATATAATGTAATTGATTACATCGACCATTTCTTTTTCAAATGTAATGCAGGGTGAGTCAAAAATACTTCAATAGTGGAAAGAATTCATTTTGTTTTCCAAACCAAGTTAAATTTTGAAACTGTGTAAACGTTGCAAGAATGACATATTTGCAACTTTGTATAAAAAATGAAGTCAATCGCCAGAAAGGATGCATTAAATTCCAACTACATCAAAAATTTACTCAAGTTTCCAGATTTGACCGAGAGACACATTTTGCGATCTTATGCATGTTTTGGGTATCTCGTGGACAAACGTGTGAAATTGGTGCACAGGTAAAAAGGTTCACCAAAGGCAAACGGAAAATGATAGTTACTTCATTTTTTTCACACAGAGTTAATAACAAATAGGGTATCTTATGACGTTTAAGAATTTTGAAACTTCAACTTGGTTTTAAAAACAAGGCTTCTTTTCACTGTTGCAGTTTTGTTGACTCACCCTGTAGGATTTCACCTTACATTTTGGAGTGTCACGTCCTCAATAATCACCCAATCCTAACGCGGAATATTTTATATTAAGGAAAATAAATTTCTCAACAATTTTATAGCTTAATTTTAGGTAGTATATATATGTTTTAGAGTTAAAAGCTCATTTATTATAGTTACTTTTTGATGATATCAATTATGTGGTGATATTTATGTATGACATTCGACCTATAATTAATTTTAAATATTTTAACTCAGTGTTTCATCGATTGTCACATTGTCATACTTGTTATTATCAGTATCATTATTACCTTCATTTTGTAAATATTGATGTTAATGTATAATTGTATGTATCATTGAATAAAGGTGTTGTTTTTAAATTAAAAACCCAATAACTTCGACCAAATTGCATGAGCTGCAGGGTTTATAATCACAGATGGTGGAAACCACCATCTGTGTTATAATACTCCACGACATTAAATGGGATACTTGTCAAATAATTTTGATATTCCTCAATGTGACTATTGTATCGTTGAAATATATTAATTTAGAAAGGGGCGGTACCCACGAGTTTGTAATCCTTACTATTATCAATCTTGGCACCGAAATAGTCTACAGGGTTCACTATCGCAATTTTAAAAGAAGAAGAATTTGTTCTGTGGAGACAATGTTCAAAATGACTTGGTGGGAGGAATTCAAAAGGACCAGTATACCAAAATATCACGTACGGCAGGGAGTAGAAGAAACCACACTAAACACCTTGAAATCCCCTTTGCTGGCAAAGATGTCTACAAAAAAAAAAAATTCCCAAGGACAAGTAGGGCATGGAATGCTCTAGACCAACAAGCTGTTTCATCGACATTATTAGGATTCAAACACCGGCTCAGTATAACACACTAACATGCACGACGACACAAACATGTTAGCGACATGCGATGAATTTCCCTGCTGACTGCAAATTCAGAAGGTTCAGAAGGTTCAATGGTTTACTTAAATACAGAAACAAGGAGCAATACAATCTCAGTATGACCTTTGATATCCTTCTAAAAACACTCTGTTCATATAAAGGTAATGGTAAAAGTCACTGGTAACATACATTAAACTTTCTATAACTGATACTTTACATAGCTTGTCGTTCGTTGAACATAATCTACAATAGTGATAAGATCAAGAAAAATGAGTCTGAAGTCGAAACTATCACGGTGTTTGCAATCCTTCATTTGCAGAAAAACCTTTTATAAATGGACATCATTTTGTGGTTGCAAAATACGCATCAAATCGGTATGAATATCCCAAAACAGGTTGGAAATAAGCTATTGACGTAAATAGTTTTTGTGAAACTGTGCGAAGCCCTGTGTATAATATATAAAGACAAACTTAACCAATTATGACACAGCTACAGACAAACTATGAAACAGCAAAGGTGTACATGAACTGATGAACCTTTTCAAACAATGTTCACCACTAAGATAGTTACAGACATACTGTTTGTAAGATGAACAAGTATTACACAAGATATAGTATTCCAGTAACTTTTTTTCTTTGTGGAACTGGGTCTTTTTATGCATAGAGTATAACATGTTCTACCAACAATCCCAAGGTCGCCATTGTTTTAACCAACGTAATTAGACCAGTATAAATAGATTCAATCTTTGCGAAAAACTAGCAAACCGATGTAACAACCGATCAATGGGATGTAATATCGTTAGCGTTTTACTTTGTCTTTTACCAATTTGAAATTGGTTCAGTTTGATCGTCCTACTTTTAAGACGAACGCTAAGATGCCTAATTTTGAATCAGGACACTTTGCACTGCCTCTGGTTATAAACATAGGAGATTTACCTTCGGTGGAAGTCAAGTATAAGCAGTCGCTACTTAAAAAGTATCTCAAATTGAAAACTAACGATCCACAGAATCCAGGGCGTGTTGAGCGTCCGGAGCGACACGCAATTAGACATCTTCTAGGACTTCTCGCGGCGAGATTAGAACACTTTGACGAAGCTGCAGAGTATTTCAAACAAGTGCTTTCTGAGGATCCATCTAACGTAAATGCGATAGCCAATTGCAAGTCATTGTGTGACACTTTGAACAAAGTCAAGGAATCAAGTGAATATGCAGATAACTTGCATGAGCTCATGCATGAGGCGATTCCTAGAGGTAATGATGGACGTGATCAACAAAAACAAATTCAAGACATCGATTGGCAGAAGAGAAAAGCCAGATGTTTAGCAGAGCAAGCCTATGCGTTTGCTTTTGACATTTTGGATGACATCGAAGGCTATAGCCAATACATGGAAGCACATGAATTATACACTCAGGCTATTGAATTAGCTGGCGAGTATGTGGATGACACTGAGATTCAAGATTGGGAATTCGGAAATGCAATCGCTTGTCGAAAGCTTTGCCTTGGCCTTTTGAAAGCATCCAAACCGTATGATGAATACTATGAGATTAGTCTGAAGTATTTCCATAGGATAACTGCAACCGGAAACGACGATATGAAATCAGAAAGCTGGCGACATATGGCTGAACTGTTCAAATGGTTTTTCGATGTGAGCACAAATACGGTAGAACGACCGCGTTATGTCATTGATAATCCAGAACTTGAGACTTACTTTAAATGCCCTGTACAGTGCATAGAGAAAGCGCTTGAAATTTCACCTCATCATCCCCAGCATTTAGCTCGGCTTGCTAAAATGATAAGTGAAGAACATGAAGAAAGAACTTATGAAGCATATTTTAAGGCTTTACAGCTGTTAGAGCGGTCCACTGAACTTGACGAATCGCGATGTAATCGGTATGCGTTTTCAATGCGTGCGATTATTTATATAGAAATCTATTGTAAACGAAGGTACGACAATGAGGATCCTGGTCGAGACCTTCTCTCTTCTGCTGAAAAGAACCTTGAAAAAGCTCTTGAACTTAATGTAAGCCCTGTTGAATATTCATATCTGGCGTACGTGTGGCAGGAAAGAGCACGAGATCCAGGTCCAGGTGGTAGTTTCTCCATGGATTCCAATTGCCAAGCGTGTTTCGAAAAGGCTCTGGAATATCACGAGGAAGCAATCAATTGCAAGAATGGAAATATGCGGGAAAAAACTCACAGATGCAAGGGTATCTGCTTGTTAGATTTCAAGAAATATGACCCGGCAATTGAAAGTCTAAAGAAAGCTATAGAACTTGGATCGCAAAGAAATTCAAACTCTGCATTTTATCATTTAATGAAGGCCTATTTTACAAAATATTCTGAAGTTGGATCGGGTGAATCGAGTGCAACACTTCCATGGTCAGAGATTGCGGACTGGGCATTGAAGGCAATAAAGACATACAGAGATTCCATACAGAAACCAATACAGAAGCTTTGGAATCGATTTCCAGAGAAGATGGACATGTTTCTATCCTACTGTAAGACCATGGATGATTCTGATGAGAAACAGCGACTTATTACGGTATTTTTACCGGAAAGATCCCAATACGGTCCAGCTGGCAATGTGGCAAATAGACGCGGCTACCAACAAGTAGACAACACACCTGAAGATTGGCGGCGGTGAAAATTCTCCAGGTAAATATGTTTATCATGTTTATAAGAATATCTCCCCCACCCTCTCACACTCACACCATGCACACCGTTTTGTTAAGAGGTGAGAAACGGGAACACACATATACTTTTTGGAATCGGGAATAATCATGATAATGTCGTGTTTGTACTATCAAAACGAGGAAGGTTCCCTCACATTCCAAACTAAACCAGTGTGTTATCCCCTATTGCATTGTGTAGCCTATCCAATATGGTGTGTAACTATGCATTGGGGTATTGTAATGCGTCTTTCCCCCTAAAGTACACTTTCCCAGAAATTCCATAGAAAATCGCATGGGTAAACGACAATCTAAATGGGATTGTATTTATTTTGTCATAAATTCACTTTCCGTTCATTTTTATAACTAAAATTATACAACTCACTAACTAATTGCCTTCCAATTTATTTTATCTAAATAAATTCAGTATTAAAACAAGTATAGACACATTGTACCCCTTTCGAAATGCATATCAAATCGCTTTGAGCCCCTCCCTACATTCCAACTCCAGCTGATTCCGTCTGTATGTTCCCCCAAATAGTTCCTTGTCATAGGTATATGAGATCCACTGACATGCTACACGGCCTCTGTCCGTTGGTCTCTCATGCTTAACAATCCTCCATTACTGTTGTATTTTATGGTTATTTTAATAATATGTTGTTGTATTATGTACATGATGTGTGTTAATTTACTACATGTAGTCATTTTCGAGACTTGTCTCGAAGATGGCTTCACGTATGCTTTGTCTTCATGTAGTCATTTGGGATGGTTGTATGTATGCATTTTTTCGAGTGTATTCTTCATAGTGTGTTCATTTGACTTCTAATGTTTTTGATGTGCAATTAATGTACTTTTTATATAATCACAGCTGGTCTGTAAATGTTATGATATATCAGGGCTTGATGTAATGTGCAATTGTTGGTCTTGCAATTTTTTATTGATTTGCTTGTATTTTTATTATTTTATGATGTATCATATTGTAAAGCGCTCTGAGGGATTGTGATCCACAGTGCGCTATATAAACACTGTTTTTATTATATATTATTATTATTATAGGCAAGGGTTAGTAATGACCTAGCTATGCTTCAAAGCCTATCTTAGTCCCCCTTCATCAACCCCCATTCCATCTACCCCTACACCAACCATGGGAACAGATGAAAAAGTTTACTTTAGGTCCCAGATTCTGGAATGTACTAGTACTGTCCGATACTGGAATACCCAGTATCGTTCGATACAGATACAAAGTCAGTGTTCCAGTATCGAGTGATACTGGCACCTATAACATTTGCCAGTATCGGGCGATACTGGAACACATCTATGTACCAGTATCGTTCAATATTGGGACAAATCACTACTGGTAGCATGTATACCAGTACACAAGTATCGCCCGATACTGAAACATAAAACCTACTGGTAGTATGTATACCAGTACACCATTTTCGCTCGATACTGGAACATCGTTTGGTGTTCCAGTATCGTCCGATGCTGGAACGGTCAATTCGTACCACTATCGAACGATCGAACGATACTGGCAACTGTTATGTTTCAATATTGAACGCTACTGGTACACCAGTATCTGGGACCTAAAGTACACCTTTTCCCAACCATGCACTGATTTGTTGCCGCGCGGTCGAGTTTTGATTTGCTCCCTATACCCTGAACACATACAGCATAGGTACACACCGGCACATATAGGCTGGTCGTTGAACACAAAATATAGGTGCTACCCGGAGAAAATTGATAGAGTTCTGGTTTTGGTGTCATAAGAAACAGATAATTTCAATGAATATCGCATCAAAAATCCCAAAAATCCCGCTTGGGGAAAATGTTTTAGAGTGAATTGAAAATGGCCGCCGAATTTGTGATTATTTTCCGAAAAACAGCAACCTCGAATTCAAGTAACATGCTTTTTGACACTTTTTCTGAGTGCACTGTGCACGTTGAAGGTTGCTTGCTCATGTATGACAACGCCACAAGAGGGCTCTTTCCAAAATGTCCGCCAATAAGTGATAACATTGGTATTTATGCTACAGATACTCTTCTATGAAGTGCAAAAGATGAAAATATGTATGCTATTTGTTGGACCAACTCAATTGACCCAAATAATTGGTTGGTTAAAATATACATGTTTATATATGATAGACATTGTCATGATTACGTACACATTATTTTACATGTAGTGGGTTTATCGCTAGGCCATTTGTAGAGTATTCAATGTAATTGGTCTAACATACAGCAAGCGACGTAACATTATCAACATCACATAATTTCTAAACCCTTACATCCGAAACAAATTCCAGTGTTGTATTTGTAACCACTGCATCATTCACCACGTAAGTTTTGTAAGCAGTTTCAGATGTGCCTTTAAAGTCTAGATATTGTCCGTATCTTCTTCAAGTATGATCGCCTCAGCATTTCCACAGTTTTCTCCTCGACAGTCACGACATGCTGTTACACATTTAAGTCCATGTTTGCGACAAGAACATATATTAGTTCCGCAAAGATTACGTGCTGAAAGCTTGCAGTAACACTGTACAAACTTCAGCAGACTTTCTAATGCAGCATCTAAGTCCGTGGTGATGGGCTTATACTCCGAAACGTGAAGTTTCCAACCCCATTGCTTTGGATCAAGATCGGCTTCATTGATTGAAAGTTCTTTCCAAAGTATTATTTGTAGATGTAGATGTATTATTTGTAGATGCAAGCAATGAAAGTATGCTGCTCTCTCGGTCGGTGGAACTTTTTGTGGATCTAGATGTCTTGCTGGACGATACCATCTCCATGAATTTTGCATACCGTAAATCATTCAGTGTATCTTGTTCCTTGCCATCGTACACGATTACAAATAATCTAATGCCAACTTTACCAATCTCTTCCTGTGTAACGGCATGATCGCCCATCACCGATTATGTGCTGTATTTCTTCCGAAGCCTTGATCTTCTTTATCATGTTCTTTTTCCCCATGGCTACATGTTGCAGATGTTTGTCGCAACCAGTCCAGGCATGGACGAACAGAAGGTGTGATGTTATAACATTACCAGCTTTGTTGTTGAGATCACTTATTTTCCAAATTTTCATGGCTTTTCTGAGACCTCTTCGCCTCTGGGTGAAAACATATATCTGCCATGTATGGTTTCCATTGATGCATTAAAAGAACCAAAATATCTGTATCATCGGCTACTACATACATTGACTTCTTGTCCTTCACTGGAAAATTTCAGAGCACATGGAGCTATCATTGTGTCTGCATCCCCGGTGCTGTTATGGACGATTTGTGTATCAGCTTGCAGATAGCGGGTCAGAAGTCAGATGAATTGGCTCTCATTCTTGTCATTCGAGAGGAATATCTCCTTGTTGCTGTGTGCCGCCATGAATTCATCAATATATATATGTCTTTATACCGACTCGCTTTTTAAGCTCGTGGTCTTTAATTGATGGACCATGTCCATGCCCATCAAACAACAGCACCCGTACTTTGCCCTGACGTAGATTGCATGGGATGCAATATCTTTATAGTTTGCTTTTTTAGGCCATTTAACTCTATGAAGAAGAGCTCCATCGTCGATAACATGCATAGCTTGGTTCTTTAGCTGGGATGGCTGTACATCATTTGTAAGTGATTTCGCGAGTTGCACCGTAGCTAGTTTCCGCATAACACTCTCTTGTCAGTCCTCCACGGCTCTTTATTGAACGCATCATAACCTGTTCTATGATGAGATCAGTCCATAGTCCCGCCCTGTATCTACCACTCTTCCTCCGGACAGTATGGAAACCGTGCTCAGTGAAGCAGCTATACAACCACGGATGTTCACTCGGTAAACCTAACATGCATCAACTGAAGATAAAGTCTCGCACTTTTTGCATAGTTGACATGACCTGTAGCAGCTCTTAACTGGACAATCGTTTACTTAAGTTTTCATTGATGTCATGTATCACATACTGTAACTAAACTGTGCAATGTTAGTGGGTAGAAGTGATAGTTTTAGACGCAGAACCAAACTTCACGATATTTTGGCGGCCATTTTGAAAATACTCTTCTGTTGGCAATTCTTTGAGATGAGCATGTTTTCGTAATGAATTTAAACCATACTTGCTGTCTTCATTTAAATTCTACAGTCACCTTTTCAAATTTCAGATATATATTTTGGCAGCCATTTTGAATTTGCTCTAAAAAAGTTTCCCCACAATGGAATTTTTGAGACTTTTTATATGCTGTTCCTGGAAGAATTCCGCTTCTTGTGACACCAAAATCAGCTCTCTACCAATTTTCTCCGGGTCAAACCCTTCAACGACCAGCCTAATACTACAGCGAGACTTCATAGAGAGAAAGGCTTGGTAGATAGTTGACCCACAAGTGTTTCTAGAACTTTGATTCATGTTAAACATGAAATGGGCAAATCTGGGAAGATCTGGGCTACAGTGACAGGAGAAGTTATTGCCTTCATTAAACTATTTGAATCATGTTTTTTTACCACAGAAATGAACGCAATGAAGAGGAACCAATGCATACACATCTACAGATGGCACGGATTAGATCACCTCGTAGTTTTTGCTTGCTCCGGGAGAGAGCCATAACACCATGAATCAAAGCCGCCTTCCTGTATTCAGTTGCCAGTATTTTACCGTTAAAATACAGCTACCTTAATATATAATTTCCTGTTAGTTTATTAGTTTTGATTATATTTTAACAGTATTTTGACGTTAAGAAACCCGCACGCTTTTTCTGCAAAACCGCATTTGTTAACGCACAAAACTCGTGATTTGACGGTGGAGTACCGTAATCTAACTGTCTTTTCTGTATTTTTAAGCGTTGCGTGAATGATATAAAAACGTAAATTAACGTTAGTCTGAAGAACGTTAGTCAAACGTTATTTGCTGTAAAAACGGTATATTTCACAAATAACTTTATAATAACGTTAATGTAGTGGGAATCAAAAAATTAAGGTGTTTACCATTTTGTGTGTAAATATTGTTTTCAAACGGTCAAAACCGTATATTTTTCCTGTAAATAACGTCAATTTTTACGTTTGCTGTAAAAAAAACAGAAATATTTTACAAATAACGTTGAAATAACGTTAATGTAGAGGGAATCGTAAAATTACGGGGTTTACCATTGTTTGTGTAAATATTGTTTTAAAACGGTAAAAAACGTATAATTTTCCTGTAAATTAACATCAATTTTTACATTTGCTGTAAAAAACTGTAATATTTTACAAATAACGTTAAAATAAAGTTAATATTGAGGGAATCGTAAAAGTACGGGTTTTTACCATTTTTTGTGTAAATATTGTTTTAAAGGGGTAAAACCCTATATTTTTCCTGTAAATTAATGTCAATTTCTAACAATACCAGTTAGTTGAGGTGAAATCAAAACTAATTGCATTTGCCAACGGCACTAAGTTGCCTGCTGTTAATTCCTGGTTCGCGCAGTTTCCTCACTTGGCTAGCTCGCGACAATAGACTGGCTGTTACACTCATCGGAACCCTCCCCGCATGTCTGGGTTCGGTCGCGTTCGCCTTTCGTGTGTCACAATCCTCCGAGATTTCTTACGATGAGGTGATTCTCTATTCTGTCTCTGTTCCAAATTTTTCCCACCCACCACACCCATTTGGTAGCATTCTCGTTGCGTGTTTTTAGGTTTGTTTTTCTTTTTGCATTGTTCTTTTTCGTTTCTAAAAATTTTGACCAAATTATTAGTCAGTACAAGTGATACTGAATTGCGTCATGCGTTTTTTGGATTAAAAATGCTATTTTATTTATAAATACAAAAATATGTACATGTACGGTTCACAGATTACAGGTTTATGTGTCTTGTAATTATATAAATCACGTCATATTATTTCATGTACAGCAATTGCAATATTAAATTGATCAGCTTAAATCAATACATTTTTAGTGATTCCCTCTTTTCGGGCTAGCACTGCCTTCTGAGTAGGGGGCCAGCTACTACTCAGCGGAGTCTGCGGTCCCAATGTAAGGTCACTTGATTGGTCATGATTCAGCGGAGTCGTGACAATCTGATATGCGATATCATTTGAAGGTGATTGCCTCTGTGGTCGGCCCGCTGCGCCGGAGTAGGGGATTAGCTCTCTCTGCGATCCCCAGTCGAATCACCCCGCATTCTCTATGCGAACTTTGAGTTCAAATAAATTATACCTTGACAATTGATGACAAATTGAGTTATGTTGTAATCAGATTGATTACTGTTTTACACAAAATTATGTTAAATTATTTGCGATTTTTGGTTTCACTGTTGGTGAATAAATCTATGATTTACCTATCGTATGCTCAGAGGCATTAGCACACACATCTTCTCCTTGCGTTTCTCTTAACTTATGTGTCCAATGGCAATGCACGTTTTGCCTCGTGACGCCACCTGTCATCCCATCTATAGTTATCATTAGTTAAATCTCATGATAACGTTTAAGTTCTATTTGTATGATATTGAATGGCTTTGAGGGTGATACAAGAATACATTGCACGAGCTACAACAATATTAATATTATTATTTATATATATAACATAGGCCTACTGTTTTGATAAAAAGTAAATAAGTTAGCCCGAACTGATCTTCTCTGCACGTAATACCCACGCGCACATCTTCTACACCGCACAAAAATTATTGTACGGCAATATCTTTTGAAAATTGGAAAACTTGGTGCACAATATTCAATACGCACTATTTTATTGTACCGTTTGGAAGGGCCATATAAATAATAATTGATTATATAGGTGAAAATTCCCTATATTGTTGGAAAAATAACTTCCAACAAATATTGCATGAGCTGCAGGGTTTTATAATCACATACGATGGTGGAAACCACCATCTGTTATAATTAATACTCCATGGCATAAATAATTGGGATACTTGTCAAATAATTTTGATATTCCTCAATGTGATTATTGCATCGTTGAAATACATTAATTTAGACAGGGGCTGTACCCTCGAACTTGTAATCCTTACTGTTACCAAAGCTTGGTACCAAAATATTCTATAAGAGTTCACTATCGCAATTTCAAATCAAATCGGTATGAAATTCCCAAAATAGGTTGGAAATAAGCTAATGACCAATCTTATTTTGTGAAAATTGAGTATTCGATGAAAGAGGTGAAGAGAGAAGACAGCTTGGGAATTTGGAAGAAGAAAAAGATCTAGGCGTCCTTTTTGACAAATCGCTGTCCTCTACTACTAAGCACGTCGGTGCTGTCGTCAACATGGCGAATCGTGTAGTGTGACTATATAAGAGAACTGTTAATCATATGGACATCGACATGTTCAAGATTATCTACAAGACCATGATTATACCTCATTTGGAATGTGCAAACTGTGTTTGGAGTCCTTAAATACCTTAAAGGAGACATCAACAAATTAGAGAAAGTTCAGCGTAGAGCCACAAAAATAGTGCCAAGTATACGAAAGCTCCCATATGCTACAAGATTGAGGATGTTAAAACTCCCAACTCTGGCCTACAGACGACTACGTGGTCATGGTGGTGACTTAATCCTAGTTTACCGTATAATAACACAGTTTCACTGCTGTTCAACCAGCTAGGTTCTTCGACATGGAAGCAAGAGTTGAAGGATTGAGAGGATATAGTCTAAAGATACAAAAGAATCGCATAAAGGAAACGATCCGACAGAATTGCTTCTCCCAGCGAATAATGAACTTGTGGAATCGACTTCCAGGCCATATTGTCTAAGTCAAGACAACAAGCTGTGTTAAGTCTGCAATTGACGTGGCCTTCCTGACAAACACATCAACAGTTACGAATAGGCCTACATGGGAAGCACTACTTTGGAGCAAATTTCATGCAAAGTAAATTAAGTTTATTAACTCTATTGCAGTCAAGTTTATGATGAATGTGATGAATGTGGATAGGCGTTATAGGCTAAAAGGCCTTGCCTCAGTGCCCGTGACGACAGGTAAACAGGTAAGGTAAGGAAACTGTGCGAAGCCATGCGTATACTATAAAGACAAACTTCATAAATTATAACACAGCTAAAGACATGTGAAACAGCAAGTAATAGTGTAATGTACACGAATCTTTTCAAACAATGTTCACCACTTAGATAGTTACATAATGTTAGTGAGATGAACAAGTAATACATAAGGTATAGGCCTTATTATTCCAATAATTTCTTTACTTTTTTCTTGTGGGACCGGGTCTTTTTATGCATTGAGTGTAACATGTTCTACCAACAATCCAAAGGTCACCATTATCATGATTATCTTTAAACAACGTATCAGTGGCGTATCTGGTATCTTTGTCATGGGGGTAAAGGGTATATTTTCCCGGTGAACACCAGTCCAACCCTATTAAATAAAAATGGCGCAGCGCGGTTGTTTATTACACCGAATGACGTTGCATCCTAAATGTAATGCGCGCGTACCGCGCGAAATGTTAACAACATATTTATTTACATGAATGTGGCCCTAAGGTACATTTTTCTTTAAACGGGCTTCTAATAATCATGATAATGATATTAGAAGGTACACACAAGGTATAGGCCTCAGTATTTCACTAACTTTTTGTTGTTGTTGTGGGACTGGGTCTTTTTATGCACAGAGTATAACATGTTCTACCAACAATCCAAAGGTCGCCATTTGTAGATAGATTCAATCTTTGCGAAAAACTTGCAAACCTATGTACAGCGTATGATATTTTTGGCGGTTTACTTTGTATTTCTACAATTTAGAAGTGGTTCAGTTTGACCGTCCTCCATTTATAAGACGAGCTGTAAGATGCCTAATATTGAGCCAGAACACTTTGCACTACCTCTGGTTATAAACATAGGAGATTTGCCTCCGGTGGAAGTCAAGTATAAACAGTCGATACTTGAACAGTATCTCAAATTGAAAACAAACGATCCACAGAATCCAGGGCGTGTTGAGCGTCCGGAGCGACACGCAATTAGACATCTTCTAGGACTTCTCGCGGCGAGATTGGACAACTTTGACGAAGCTACGAAGTATTTTAAACAAGTGCTTTCTGAGGATCCATCTAACTTAAATGCGATAGCCAATTGCAAGTCATTGTCTGACACTTTGAACAAAGTCAAGGAATCAAGTGAATATGCAGATAACTTGCATGAGCTCATGCATAAGCTCAATCGTGAGGCGATTCCTAAGGTAATAATGGAAGTGATCAACAAGAACAAATTCAAGACATCGATTGGCAGAAGAGAAAAGCCAGATGTTTGGCGGAGCAAGCCTACGCGTTTGCCTATGACATTTTGGATGCCATCGAAGGCTATAAGCAATACATGGAAGCACATGAATTATACACTCAGGCTATTGAATTAGCTGGCGAGTATGTGGATGACACTGAGATTCAAGATTGGGAATTCGGAAATGCAATCGCTTGTCGAAAGGTTTGCATTGGCCTTATGAAAGCATCCAAACCGCATAGCGAATACTATGAAATTAGTCTAAAGTATTTCCATAGGATAACTGCAACAGGAAACGATGATATGAAATCGGAAAGCTGGCGACATATGGCTGAACTGTTCTCATGGATTTTCGATGTGAGCAAAAATACGGTAGAACCAGAACCACCTCGTTATGTCATTGATAATCCAGAACTCGAGCCTTACTTTAAATGCCCTGTACAGTGCATAAAGAAAGCACTCGAAATTACACCTGATCATCCCCAGCATTTAGCTCGGCTTGCCAAAATGATATGTGAAGAAAGACCTTGCGAAGCATATTTGGAGGCGTTACGGCTATTAAAGCAATCCACTGAACTTGATGACTCGCGATGTAATCGGTATGCGTTTGCAATACGTGCGGAAATGTATCTAGACATTTATCGTAAACAGAGGTACGCCAATGAGGATCCTGATCGAGACCTGCTCACTTCTGCTGAGGAGAACCTTGAAAAGGCTCTCGAACTTAATGTCAGCCCTTTTGAGTATTCATACCTGGCGTCTGTGTGGCATGAAAGGGCACGAGATCCGGATGGTAGTTTCTCCATGGATTCAAATTGTCTAGTGTGTTTCGAAAAGGCTATGGAATATCACGAGAAAGCGATTGAATGCAAGAAGGGAAATATGCGAGAAAACACTCACAGGTTCAGGGGTATTTGCTTGTTAGATTACAAGAAGTATGATGAGGCAATTAGAAGTTTCAAGAAAGCTTTAGAGCTTGGATCGCAAAGAAAATCAAGCTCTCCATTTTATTATTTATCGGTGGCCTATTTTACTAAATATTCTGAACTTGGATCGGATGAATCGAGTGCAATACCGCCATGGTCAGAGATTGCAGACTGTGCGTTGAAGGCAATAAAGACATACCGAGAGTCCTTACAGAAAACAATACGGACGCTTTGGAACCAATTTCCAGAGAAGATGAACATGTTTCTCTCCCACTGTAAGAACATGGATGATTCTGATGAGAAACAGCGACTTATTACGGTATTTTTACCGGAAAGATCCCAGTACGGTCCTGGCCATGTGGCAAATAGAAGCGGGTGCCGACAAGTAGACAACACACCTGACGATTGGCGGTGTCCAGGTAATTATGTTTATCATGTTTACAAGAACACCTCGCCCACCCTCTCACACTCACCCCGTTTTGTAAAAGGTAAGAAACGGGAACACACATGCACTTTTTTGTGGGGAATGTCGAGTTCATACTATCAAAATGAGAGGGCAATGTCCTCACTTTCCCTTACAAAACCAGATTGTATGTCACCAATTGTATTGTGAAGAATTATATCACATATCGCCTATCCTATAATGGTTGGTAACCACGCATTGTGTAATTATTCTTTAGTATACCATAAACGCCCTCTATAAAGGTAGACAGTTAGTATTACCACCTCTTGGACAGGAACAAATTGAAAATCGGGGATATCATCGAATGCAGAACTGTCCTCAGTTTCACAGAATGTGTAGGAAAATGTCTCCAGTTCACACCTTTTTTTTTAAAGTCCGGACAAACCAGACGACGCTGGAAACGATTTGCCTAAATTGATCAACTCGTATTGGTTTAACACGTACTCGCGGATACCCATCGGAAAAAGTATAAATATCACATTTCTAGTAAGGCTACAACTAGTAATTCCAAAACCAATGGAGTTGGATAACAAACTCCAGTCTAGTGTCCTTTCTTTACATTTTTGCAAGTAAAATTAACAGTTCTTGAAGTTCTTTTTTTTTAAATTAGTTACGTGTCTAACTCGAAATTTCATATTATGCACCTCAATTTTGAGGCGAAATGAGAAGAGAAAGTGATACTCATAACCAAAATATATAATACTTAGCGATATTCTGGCCTTACTAGCAGCGTATCCTGGAGTTTATGCGATGTGTGTTCAACACTTTTCTTTTTTGTCTCTTTTGTTTGGTCACAGATTACGTTCTTTTATTACATAAACATTGGAATTTTATTTATATTATACATGCATTTTTCCTCTAAAACTATGAAATTTGAAATAAAACTACATAAACATTGGAATTTTTATTTATATTATACATGCATTTTTCTTCTAAAACTATGAAATTTTGAAATAAAACTGCAATAGGAGAAAACATATATTTTTCAAGAAACGCGGCGGGGAAAGCTCGTTCAATCCAGTGTTGCCGTTCTGCTTTTACGATAACATGGGTCTTACCACTGCTGAAATCGCGTGGCCGCCATCGTCTGGGATAAACGCAACCCACACCACCCAACAGGGTCATGGACAATTTATTGAGAGGATACGGTCCTTATCGTACAAAAGAAAAAACGAAAATTACGATGTTTCGTTGATCAGAAATATTCTCAAAATAGAAATTCGCATTGGTAAACGACCATCTAAATGAGATTGCATTATGTATTCCCAATCTAAGGAAGAAGATAGGTAATGAAATGTCAGCTATATGATAAACACGTGATCTTTCATCAGGATTGTATCGACAGGCTGTTATACGAATCATGAAAACACTTTCCGTTCATTAGTAGCTAAAATTATAAAACTCACTAACTAATTGTTTTTCAATTTGTTTTAAGGGGGGACTTAAGGAAGTTTTTGATTTGATTTTTTGAATTTTGTGAGTGCTGTAATTATTGAACTATTAATTAAATGTATATAAAAGTATACATTTTTTGAAAGGAAATGCATCAGAGAATCCAAATTTGGCGTCAATTTTGACCAAAAAAGTAGATTTTTTGAGAAAATCACAAAATTCACTTTTTTGACCCAATTTTTTTTGAACAAAGCTAAGAAAAATAATTTTGAGTAAAAAATTTCAAAATTACTTTATAATGATGTTAAGATACTAATGAAGGGACGATTTTTTTTTTTTTAAACATAATCTAATATTTTTGAAAATTTTGACCAACAAGTGCCAAAAAACGTGAAAAAATGGATTTTTATTTTTTTTAACACTTTTTTGTCAAAATGTCAAAAAATATTGGATTAGGTTTTAAAAAAAAAAATCGTCCCTTCATTAGTATCTTAACATCATTATAAAGTAATTTTGAAATTTTTTACTCAAAATTATGTTTGTTAGCTTTGTTCAAAAAAATTGGGTCAAAAAAGTGGTATTTTGTGATTTTCTCAAAAAAATCAACATTTTTGGTCAAAATTGATGCCAGATTTGGATTCTCTGATCCATTTCCTTTCCAAAAAGGTATACTTTTATATACATTTGAGTCATGGTTCAATAGTTACAGCACTAACAAAATTCAACAAAAAACTTCCTTAAGTCCCCCCTTAAGGTTGGTGTCAACCCTGTTTGGCGCCAAATTATCAAGCACTGTAACTTTTAAATTATAAATGTGATGTACATAAAAGCATACATTTTTTGTAATGAAATGAGTCAGAGAATCCATTTTTGGTATCAAATTTTACTAAACTTAGTGTTTTTTACATTTTTGCCCAAAAATCACCTTTTTGGCGTCAACAATTTTCAGACAACCTAACAACATCAGTTTTTGATTAAAAAGTCCAAAATTTCACCAAAATCATCTAAAGTCAATTATCTAGGAGCGAATTTTTTTTTTTGGCTTAAAATGTGTTTGTTTTGAAAATATTGACCAAAAAGTGCCAAAAATGAGATTTTTGAGATAAAAAACATTTTTTTGGCACTTTTTGGTCAATCTTTTCAAAACAAACAAATTTTAAGCCAAAAAAAAAAATTCGCTCCTAGATAATTGACTTTAGATGATTTTGGTGAAATTTTGGCATTTTTAATCAAAAACTGATATTGTTAGGTTGTCTGAAAATGTTTGACTCCAAAAAGGTGATTTTTGGGCAAAAAATGTAAAAATCACTAATATTAGTAAAATTTGATACCAAAAATGGATTCTCTGACTCATTTCATTACAAAAAATGTATACTTTTATGTACATCACATTTATAATTTAAAAGTTACAGTGCTTGATAAATTTGGCGCCAAACAGGGTTGACACCAACCTTAAGTTAAATAAATGTAGTATTGAAACACGTTTAAACAAATTATGAACAGTTTTTTAACGCATACCAAATCGCTTTGATACCCTCCCTCCATTCCGACTCAAGCTAATTCCGTCTGTGTGTTCCCAAAATAATCCAATGACGTAAGCGAGGGTTAGTAATGACAGGACAAGTTAATGCCTTTATAAAAACACTTTTTGAATCCTGTTGTTTGTACTACAGGAATCAACGCTATGAAATGAAGATGAACCAATCTATACATATCTAAAGATGACAAGGATAAGATCACCTCGTAGTTTATGCTCGCTCCGGAAGAGAACGTAACACCATGAATCAAAGCCGCCTTCTTGTATATATCATATACCTTAAATAAATCCGTGCCATGGAACTTTAGCGCTCAGATATGTAGCTTTATTATTATACAGACCACTTCTGTAGGTTAAAGTTTTTAAAAGTACCGCGTAAAGACAGAATCGACTTTAGAAAGAAAAACATTCACATGTATCATGGTCACAGGTCACTTTTATAGGTATATCAAATAAGGTGGGATCGTTTCAAAAATCCTTAAAATCGTGATACGTGTCTCTATTTTAAATAGAAGTTGTCAAAAAAACATAACATTTTTGATATCATATTAAAGACAATTTATCCAGCTACCGAATAAAAAATAAATTAAAGCCACATGTTTAGCAACAGTGAAGTTATCAATCTAAACGTCGAGTGAGTCAAGGGTGGGACCGGTGGATGAGGCGCCGGTGGATGAGGCGCCCATAGGTTTCTACACAAAATAGCGGAAAACTAGAACTTTTGAAATTGATGCCATTTTAAAAGTATACATAGGAAGGTTTTCAAACTTCTCATATATGTTAATAACATGCGCCTGCTACTATGGATACTAATATTGAATTGTTATCTAGACATTCTCTACTTGAATATGATGTTCAATTCAGGGAGTGTTTTAATGTAAAGAATACACAGTTTTATTCATTTTATTGATTAAACAATGGCCAAATCGCAGTATCTCTGTTTCATTTGTGTGACTCTTCGGTCCTTTTCTACCCTGGGTAGTAAAACATTTAACTAAAAAATCCAGAAGTGTTTCTTCACAGAATTTTTCATAGATTCATGAAAAATTTGCTATTTAGACCTATTTTGGACCACCCTGTATTCAAAATAAAAGGAACTTTAACGATATTCATATAGTTCATTTTGATAACCATTTTCTTTTAAATTAAATAGTCCATGCTAACTAAATTTCATAGAATATTATATACAAACTTTCATTTTATGCATTATTTCATCATAATTTTAGACACCCTGTACTTTTCCTGTGTACATTTTGGGCAAATGATTCTTAGCAAATTTGGTAGCACCTTCTGCGGTTGTTCTGATTTTGGTGACTATTTTCAGCTAAACCCTAACTGTACAAACTATCAAAATATTTTGTGAGGAGCAAAAACGATCAACTTTTTTATGTTCCACCCTGTAAAAATTGTACACACCCTGTATAATTTGATTTTTTTTTGCAAAAATGAAAAACCTTGAATCATAAGCTTTCCAACAATATATAGTTTGTGGGTCATTAAGTATGTAAAACTTAAGTTTTGTCCCGTTTAATCAGAATTGGTGCATTTCTCAACATTATTAGAAGTGAAACAATTTTTTTGGACCAGTTTGTGACTTCTGACCTCATGGACGTCGCCATTATTGATCAAAGCTCTGTTTCATGTATTGATCTGTTGATATTATCGATTTATGAATTGAATTCCTGCGTGATACTGCCCAGCGACCTGTGGCTGATGAAGCGGTTTTAGTTACGATGACATCACAATATTGGGTATGGCTATCTAATCAGAACTTTCAACATAGAAAACCGGGCGCGAATTTCAAATAAACATAGGTTGGGGATGTGCAGTTTCAATTCGTTTAATTAAAACATCATAGTTCTGTGTTCAATAAAAATAGTCAATATTCATTAGATAATTATTTTCCTACCATATAATGCATAGTTGAATGAATAGAACTGTATTCCTTTAAACATGTTACAGGGCAATAATGACATTTCAGTAGAGATATGCCCTTTGCAAATGTACATTGACCTAATCATCCACAGCATTATACATATGAACTTGTCAAAATACATCGTAGGCCCGTATCTCAACGTTTTCAATGTATATATTTGTCTGGAAATTTAAGAGATTAATCTCAGGTAGCCTTCTGTTTCTGATTCAAATATCAGGAATGGGTTGACTTAATTACAAGGTTATCTAGTGAGGCAAAAATGATCATAAATAGTGACTCCCGGTGATCAAACTTAGAAAATAGAAATTATGTATATTAACTTCTTAGGTCACACACACCTATAAACGGCCTATGTTTGGCATCATCACTTTTCTTGAAGTAAAATTTATATACGAGTACTACAAATACAAATAGAACCCACGAGATGATGTTTTATAATGTGATGGGTATACCGAAATCAAGAAGACTTATGGCCAATATATTGCTCTACTAGCCAGGTCCTATTGCATAAAACGTAAGAAAAGTTATCCATAAGTTCTCAACTCTTCATAGGAAGATTGTTTAAGAATGTTTGAGTTGTTCATGATATAAAAAATGCAGCGATGGAAATACCCACATAACTTTCCACCCGGGGTAGACAGTCCCGGGGTAGGCAGGCCCGGGGTGGACCGACTAAACAAACACCTTGGAAACTATATTGATTATAAATTATATGATAAAACACTCAGGGGGTTGGTGGTCGGGGAGGTAAAAACAGGCGCGGATACAGGGGGGTTCGAAGGGCCCGCCCCTCCCCCCTCCACCAAAAAAAGGGGGGGGGGGGAAGGAGGAAAAAAAGAAGGAAAAAAGGGAAAGAGAGAGGAAGAAGAGGGGACAAACGAAAAAGCAAAAAGAAAAGGGTGGGGAGGAGGGTACAACAAGGCGTGAGGGGAGGCATGCGAGGGACATAAGAACATTTGAAGTTTATTGGCATTTGGTTGGGATACACACGAGTACGTACGTACGTTGACGAGAAATCTGATATTTTGGAGGTAGCTATATAGTTTAACTTCTTTCTGGCATAGGTCTATATAAAAAGCCAATATTGATCGGAAATAAAGTGATTGTTTTACAATAAAATATTGCTCAAAATAACATATCAAATCGCACCAAATGGGTTCGAAAAAAAATTCAAAAAAATCCAATTCAGACTCCCCCTGTTCGAGCTTTTAAACAATCTATACTTAAATCAAGAAAATATCAGTATATATGCTCAACTTCTTTCTTGCATTGAAAAAAACAAAATATTTATTGGAAATGAAGAGGTGGCTTTTCCATAACATTTTGGTCAAAAGTATATATACACCAGATCGCACCAAATGAGTTTCAAAATTGATTTTTTTTTCTACTTCTAAGGGGGCACATCCCCTCTCAGACTCCCCCCTGTTCGAGCTTTTAAACCATCTATACTTAAATCAAAAATATATCAGTATATATATGCTCAACTTCTTTCTTGTATTGAAAAAAACTAAATATTTATTGGAAATGAAGAGGTGGCTTTTCCATAACATTTTGGTCAAAAGTATACACCAGATCGCACCTAATGAGTTTTAAAATTGAAATTTTATCTACTTCGGCTCGGAGGACTGTGCTGCGCACCGCTGGGATGGTACAACCAATTTTTTTTGGGGCCCCCCCCCTAAAAAAATTCTGGAACCGCCACTGGGTAAAAAAAAGGATGAATCATTCTCCTACTCCCGGGATTGTTTCTAACCATAACCCCAACCCGGGACTAACCCTAACCCTAACCCTAACCCTAACCCTAACCCTGTCTACCCCGGTGGAAAGTCATGTGGATATTTCCATTGCTGCATATACATATATACCGTATATATACACATGGAAAAAAAGTATCGCACCACTTTTTTTGTTGTTGAAAAGTGCAATGTGGCCTCGAATTTTGCCACCATGGTGTGATATTAAAGATCATTTGTTTGCGTAAGCTGTCCAACAAAATGCTATGCAATAAAAGGGCCACATTTTAGTTTGTGACGTAATCGATGTGATGTTTTTCAAGGCCAAGGTGAAAATGCATGCTTTTGTCCAAAAACATGCATGAAACAAGTTTGGGTATAACTAAATATTGAATAGACTTTAAAAACTTAAAATAGTCATTATATTAGTTCTGTATTTGGCGCAAGAAATGTTTCATTTAGACGTTATATAGGCTACAGTGCAGTGAATGAGTCCAAACATGCAATTTTTTTGTTGCTCATAAATTCAGCATGAGGTCACCGTTGATTTTTTTTAAATTTATTTGACCTAGGTCAACACTTCCGCAATATTGCTTTTGTCATTTGAACGTATTTAAAATTTGACCTATTTTGACCTTTGACCCCATAACCGTTGGGCATACGAAAAAGGGAGTTTTTTCATGTTTGATGACAATCGGGCAACTTTTAAAATTTGACCCCAGATGACCTTTGACCTTGGAAGACTTGAATGTGTTACCAAGGATTACAACTATAGAGATTAATTATTGGGCCTCTCAATATCGCGTTTTACCCAAACTTGTTTTATGCATTTTCCCCTTGGCCTTGAAAAACATTACATCGATTACATCACAAACTAAAATGTGGCCCTTTTATTGCATAACATTTTGTTGGACAGCTTACGCAAACAAATGATCCTTAATATCACACCATGGTGGCAAAATTCGAGGCCATATTTGCACTTTTCAACAAGTGATGCGATACTTTTTTCCATGTGTATATAATTATATAGACCATGTCAAGCTTTAAAACGTGACACTTATGCAGCCTTCAATCTTTATTGCTATCTTCAGTAGATATTTTATTAAAATACTGTATTATAATCCTACAGTATCCAATCTTTATATTTATCTTCAGTATATAGATAGATAGATGCTGTACTATAAAGTTTTTATTTGTATGGATATCTTCTTCTGTATATATTAACAAATGTATGACAATTTTCAATATCTATATTTTATCTTCAGTAGATAAATACTGTACTATATAAACTCAGTCTTTATTTTGTATTGCTATCAGTAGATATACTCACTGTAATATAATCCTACCGTTTTCAATATTTATATTCTATCTTCAGTAGATATAAATATTGTACTATAAACCCATTCATTAGTTTGTAGTGCTATCTTCAGTAGATATAATCACTGTAATATAATCCTACAGTTTTTAATCTTTATATTTTATCTTCAGAAGATATAAATATTGTACTATAAACACAGTCTTCAATTTAATGCTATCTCCGGTAGATAAATGTAGTATAATCTTACAGTCTTCAATATTAACTGCTATCTGCAGTAGATATTAACACTTTCCACGCGGCCATTTGTTTTACCATAATGGGCTATTCCAGATAATAATTATGTTCACACCCTATTGAAGGGGGATTTTTTAATTTTTGAAAATTCCCGGATATTGATCGGAAAAAGTTGGGTCATTCAAACCGAAAAAATAAAAAAGGCTGGATTTCTGAACCCCTCTATAGGGAGAGTTTATATAGAATAGATATTGTTCTGTGAAAAAGTCAGGATTTCCGATAATCATTCGAACCATAAAAGTGCGGAAATCCGAATGCACATATTTTTGGAATGTGGTCTGCCGACGCCTGCCGCGTAGAAAGTGTTAACACTGTACAAAGGTCTTGGGTCAGAAACCGTTCAGTGTAACTGGTCCACAGTAATGGAACAATCTCAATCGTAATAATAAGAGATACTGATAAAATAATTACTTGTTTTACAATTGTTATAACTTCGACTAAGTTCAATTAACATGCATGTTGTACGATGTCATGAATCCGGGTGAGTAAAGAAGTGCTGTAAAAATTGCGCAATTTGAATTATAAATCTGTTGCCGAAATAATTGTGTTATGACATGTTTCAACAGTACAAAGTGAAACTAAATTCCGTCTGATTAAAACATATTTTGATGGATGTGTAAAATTCATATCGACAGCTTGTGAATTCATGTAGTAATCCTTTTTATAAGAGAAGAAAACAAGTGCACAAGTGGTATATCTTCAAATGCTATTCGTTAGGCCTATCATGAGAAAGTCTTAAAAATCTTAACGTAATGAGTTCATTCAAATCATTCGTGTTTCTCACCACTAGATGCACCTGTGATACAAGAAGTGATGACAACCTGATAAAGGCAACAAACTGCTCCTGTATGTCGAGGACTTAGAAGAAGGGAAGAATGTAGAAGTGTATTCCTAATCTTTGTATAGGTTGAGAGTGATGTCAGTCTTTAGTCCACATCTATACATCCACGGATAAAGAACAAAATTAATTCTAAATCTAAGACTGTTATAGGATAAAACATATATTTTTCAAGAAACGCGGCGGGAAAAGCTCGTTCAATCCAGTGTTGCCGTTGTGCTTTTACGATAACATGGGTCTTACCACTGCTGAAATCGCGTGGCCGCCATCGTCTGGGATAAACGCAACCTACACCACCCCACACACCCCCACAGGTGCCATGCAAAATGTATTAATAGGATACGGTCCTTATCGTACAAAAGAAAAAACGAAAATTCATACGATTTTTCGTTGGAAATATTCTCAAAATAGAAATTCGCATTGGTAAACGACAATCAGGAGGAGATTCCATTATGTATTCCCAATCTAAGGAAGAAGATAGGTAATGAAATGTCAGATATATGAGAAACACATGACCTTTCATCAGGAGTCATTGTTGTGCCTTATACAGGGTCAAAAGGTCACAATCCCTATATACGCCTAACGCCTATATAATTTGACCTTTTGACCACTTTACAAGGCACAAAAACAACTCCAGGTGGTAACAACTACTATTTCTTGAATCTTTGTGATCTGACGAACAATTTGAGATATCGTTTGTCAAAATCGGAACATGTTCAAATTTTGACCCCAAAAGAAATTTATAGGTCAACGACATTTTCACGTTTTGCTCTGTATCTCAGTAACCACGCATCGAAAGTGGGACAAACTATACATTTTTAGAATCCTTGTGCTCAGACAAACACTTTGGTATGCTTGTCAGCTTGATCAATTTTTGATCCCCCAGTATAGCGGCCATATTGGTATTGGCCAATGTGTCCGTCCCAGAAGGCTCAAATGTTGGCATCCATCAAAAATCAAAAGAGTAATGGTATGAGCAACATATGGGCCAAATTTGGTGCTTTTAGAAGAATGTGAACCAAACCTCCCCTGTGATGCTATAACAGCCCCAACTATTAGTAATGACAGGACAAGTTAACGCCTTTATAAAAAAAAAACTATTTGAATGCTGTTGTTTGTACCAGAGGAATCAACGCAATGAAGAGGAACCAATCTATACACATCTAAAGATGACAAGGATAAGATCACAGCTCTCACACACCTATAAACGGCCTATGTTTGGCATCATCATTATTCTTGAAGAAACATTTATATACGAGTACTACAATAGAACCAACGAGGTGATGTTTTAAAATGTGATGGGTATATCGAAAACAAAAAGACTTATAGCCAATATTTTTTACCATAAACAACATTTGGATTGAAACTGATATACATGTATGTATACAAGTGTTTTGCACTTGTACTTACATTACATTATATCCTACATGTATATCGAAAAAAGATCAGACAAGGTTTAACGCAAAATTGTTACGATACCGGGATTCGAACCAGTAACCTTTCGTTCATAAGAACTGTTCGATAGCCATTAGATCACGAGGAGTTGGCTGACAGCGATTGGAATTTCAATCGATATGATTTTTACGGAATAAAGCTAATCTGTTTTAACAATATATATAATACAATCAGTCAACCAGCAGGTCACGCTCTGTGCACAGCAAGGTCATTTTTTCTTTTCACAGGATGCAACTGCAATGTGCAAGCTCCGATGGTTTCCGAATTTTTCTGAATAGAAGAGCTCACAGTTGTTTGATTTAACATTTTCTGCTATCATTCATATCGGATATTGTACATTTATGACTGTATAAAATGATGTAAATCTTGATTTAAAAACGAGGTAAAATTATCATAATTATGTGTTATGCGATTAAAAACGCTGGTCGTGACCGTTTGAAGCATTTGAATATCAATTTGCTAACATAGACTTCAATTTGAAGCATTGATCTTTCATATAGTAAAAGATTAGAAGGGTAGAGAATAATTATCTGCTTCAAATAATCACATAATTATACAGTTTTGGTGCAAAGATCGGAATTTTGCTGCAATTCCACATGCTCTCTGTTAGACCATAGAAATAGTAGATACAGAAGGAATAACAATGATCCATGATCAAAGCTCCAATCACATTGCCGAGCTACACATTGATTGTTATTCAAATCCTATTAGAGAGCATTATCCTAGCTTAGCGTAACGTGATAATGCCACTTTTGTAAAGCCATGGGATTAGTAGCATTAGTAGTAGTGTGTCCATTTGCGCGAGTTTTAAACAGGTATATCAATAACGTGGTTGAATCTGAATACATTAAAATGATATAGCGATAGTATCATGATGCGTTTGTCCTTGCTCATGTCGGTCCTATAAGAAAACCATATTGAATTATATGGACCTGGATAATTGTGGCAGAGTCTTTTTGGCTTATAAAAAGTGATTGTCTTTGATGCATTAAATGAGGAAGGGGCAGTCTGGGGCACTCATATGGCAAATTTGATTGTTTGTTTTATTAATTTAGGTATAATTTGCGAGCAATTTAATTACCCGCATGTAATCGGAATATTTAATTATTATTAATTAATGAAATGTTGTCATATTTAATTTGTCAAAACAGGTCCATATTATCGTATTGTGTTATTCAAGGAGCTATACTTGTTCCCATTTGTTTATAACACATTTGACAAATTAACATTTCCAATTGCAATGTGTCGGCACGTTTCGTGAGTTTTTGAGCATTTATTTCACATAGAAATATATAAAGCAAAACGTGTATGTACAACTTTCGAATGGATTATAGTCGGCAATATGATTGAACACATAGGGTACGTAGCAATGTTTAATCCTTTGTAAAGTTGAATAGAAAATCGGATTAGGTTATCTCGTTGTTATTCCTTCTCCCTCTACTAATTCCATGGTTAGACATAGCATGTTAGGGGTATCCATTTGAAATACATGTGTTTCCCGCGACACTGCACGCACGGCTGGTTTACTTTACTCTGACGGGACAATAGGTTCATCGATCGGTAACGCGACTTTCTACACAGAGAATAGAACGTGTGTAAGTCGAATATGTATAGCGTACATCTAGCTTTCTGTGAACTACGCCCGCGCTACGATGTTATTATTACGCATTTTAACTAGCCTATTTATATCCAAATGTTGGTTACGGTAAAGATATTTCGCTGCCCGCTCTACTCGTTGGGTAGAATTAATAAGCTAATGACAGATATGTCTACACACTTAAAAATAGGTAGTTAAAAATGAACCCTTTTCATAAAAGGGTTAAATATGACACTTTTCCAGTCATTTCTTGCTCTTTTCTTGCGTAAAATGACCAAAAAATTGATAGAACAAGAGTAAAAACCACTAAAATAAGAGTCATATTTAACTCTTTTTTTAGTCGGTGCATAGTTGACCCTGAAAAGGGTTATTTGTAACTACATATTTTTAAGTGTGTATTTATTATGGTTTTTAAGTTAATACCAGCCTGTTTTTATCGCGCAATACCAGTTTGATGGTATAATCATAACAAGGTTTAACTTGACGGAGTGGAGTCTAAGGCTTGTAGACGCTCAATATTATGATTTGAGAGCTACAGACACTCTGTTAACAGTGGAAATATTGGCCATGTTTCACCGTAGTCGATCCATGTACGAGTGTTGCTGTCAAACAGACAGTACACTGTATACCCTACCCATAACAAACAATCCATACAATAACTCAATGAGAAATTGACCAGGGGAATTCAATGATAGGGTATTCTAATCTTAGTCAACCAGTTGAGACAAGCCAGAGGTTTTACTGCCAAAACAAGGGGGCAGGTCATGTTTACATTAATTATGTCAGACAAGTCTATGGTTTGTAAGTTAACACTTTCTATGCGGTAGGCGTCTACAACCGACAAACTGCTTCAAAAATTTAAAATTAATAAATTTCATTACCATATTTTGGAATCACCATGAGAAATGCTTTAAAATAAGTACAAACATGCCTAGTATTAGTTTAGTAATTCTTGAGATAAGACTTTGAAAGTTGGGAATGGTATCTGTCAAATCTGTTTTGTATATGGTAAAACTAATAGCCGAATGGAAAGCTGCTTATGCTTAACTCGGGTGGTGTCCCCGATCTACGATGGCTTTCTACACTTTTCGGTCCTTCATTGCTGTCTTTATGTTGCTTGTCTCCAATCCTGTATCTTGCTTGAGTAAGTCAATGAATGTCAGAGCAGGTCTTCCTGGCTTTCTTTGGCCATGTTTGGGTGTCCACTGCACCAGTTTGGAGTCTGGAAAGTGTTAATACCAATCAACAAATAACATGATCTTACTATTGCAATATTAATAGCTGCCTTAAAATAAATTGTATGCTTATCATTAGCTGAATTATGTCGAATACATGTAGCCTAAATTGTACCCATTCTCACATATGAACATGGCAGCTATTGACAATGTTGTGCGGTGGACACTTATCCATACATGTCAAATATTCCAGTAGGACACATTAATTCCACACCCTGTGGCTAAAGTCTAGTCTAAACACAATAAATAATGACACAGTAGTTGATGGGTTGACACAGTGGGACTATCCCCATGTATGGATATAAAGTCCATGTATCATTTTGGCCCGCATACAAGTAAAATGTTCCATTCGTGCCCTACGGGCACTCATGGAACAACTATTACTTGTACGCTCAAGGTTGTGATTTCAGCTCTAGAGACACTTTGTTTACAGTGGAAATGTTGGCCATATTCAGTTTGTACATGAAAAATGTACATGTGTTGATGTCAAACGGGCACTTCATGGAATACCCTACCCCACAGACTATTCTGTGCCTACCCACTCACAAACAATCCTCATTCAATTTATACCAGAGGAATTAAATGACAGGGTAATTATAAACTTAGCCAGATAAACCACAGAGAAGTGATGACAGATGTGTCTAGCCAACCACCATGACCACAGGAGCCAACTCTCCTGAAGATATACACACTTAAAAAATAAGTAGTTAAAAAGACTCCTTGTCAAGGTTCAACTATGCACTAACTGAAAAAAGGGTGAAATAATATGACACTTTTCCAGTCATTTTAAAATGTTCCATTCGTGCCCTCACGGGCACTCATGGAACAACTTATATGGTCATATTATGGAACAACTTATATGGTCATATTTAACCCTCTTTCAGTCAGTGCATCATTTTTTAACTACCAGTTTTTTAAGTGTGTATTTGTTATGGTTTGTAAGTTAACACCAGCTTGTTTTTGTCTGTTGGTATTAAAATCATGACACAATGGGACTATTGGATGGGTAGGCGTACAAATATAATGTTCCATTCGTGCCCTCACGGGCACTCATGGAACAACATATATTTGTACTATTTTGGGTCGCATACAAGTAAAATGTTCCATTAGTGCTCGTTTTGTACAAGATTACAGGTAAATAGTTGTTCCATGAGTGCTCGTAGTGCTTTGTTTTTAAACTGTCACTGTATGACATAATTCATGATGTGGTCTGGACTGTGAACATTGAAAGGGCAGTCTAAATGTAATTGATATCATATACAGTCATCAAAAAAAGTAACTATACAGGTAATAAATGGGCTTTTAACTCTAAAAATATATCCTACCTACAAATATTCAATTTAAGTTGTTGAGAAATTTGATCTTCTTTAATATGAGATACTGCACGCTAGGATTGGGTGATTATTGAGGAAGTGACACTCCAAAATGTAAGGTGAAGTCCGATTTTCATTTTCACATTCTTCTTTTCTACACGCGGACCCAGCTAGTCACAGCTACGGGTACATTATCGATTACCGGTTGTTGGATAGTCGGCCGCATTGTTCCGATGGATCAATACGACACACGCACGCTACCTGTTATACTCTCCCCGTGTAGTGAAAAGTAAAATGTGAAAATGAAATTGTAACTTTACCTACATTTTGGATTGTCACTTCTTTAATATTCAACCGATCATAGAATGCAATGTCTCATATTAAAGAAGATAAATTTCTCATCGACGTTATAATCTAATATTTTTAGGTAGGATTTATATTTTTAAAAGCCCATATATTACCTGTATCGTTACTTATTTTGATGACTGTACTTCTCAATGTATTTTTCTCTATATTGCATGATATATACCTACGGTGACTCATGCAATATCTATTATGAACAGCAGGAAATTACACATATTATTGCGACATAAACATAGTAAACTTCGAACAAATATTGCATGAGCCGTAGGGCTCATACTCCACGACATAAAAAATTGGAATACTTGTAAAATAATTTTGAAATTCCTCAATGTGACTATTGCATCTTTGATGAACATTCATTTAGCAAGGGGCTGTACTGGTAATCCGTACTATTATAAAAGCTTGATAACAAAATATTCTATAGGAGTTCACTATCGCAATTGTAGAAGAAGAAAAATCTGTTCTGTGGAGACAATATAGTAAACATAGCTGGAAAAGTTTATGAACGGAAACATGGAGCAATACAATCTCAGTATGACCTTTGGTATCCTTCTAAAGACATTCTGTTCATAGGTAGATGGTAAAAGTCACTGGTCATATACAATAAACTTTATATAATTGATACTTTACTCTTTACTACATAGTTTACATACAATTGTGATACGATCAAGCAAAATGAGTCTGAAGTCGAAAATATCTGAGTTCTTTCAATGCTACATTTTCAGAAAACTTTTTTTTTAAATGGACATCATTTTGTGGTCGCAAAATACGCCTCAAATCGGTATGAATATCCCAAAATAGGTTAGAAATAAGCTAATGACGTAAATAGCTTTTGCATAACTGTGCGAAGCCCTGCGTATAATATATAAAGACAAACTTAACCAATTATGACACAGCTACAGACAAACTATGAAACAGCAAGTACTAGTGCACATGAACCTTTTCAAACAATGTTCACCACTTAGATAGTTACAGATTACTTTTTGTAATATGAACAAGTAACACACACGGTATATGCCTCAGTATTCCACTAACTTTTTGTTGTTGTTGTGGGACTGGGTCTTTTTATGCATAGAGTATAACATGTTCTACCAACAATCCAAAGGTCGCCATTTATAAATAGATTCAATCTTTGCGTAAAACTTGCAAACCTATGTACAACCGATCAGCATGATCAAAGGGGTATGATATTTTTGGCGGTTAACTTTGTATTTTTACAATTTAGAAGTGGTTCAGTTTGACCGTCCTCCATTTATAAGACGAGCTGTATAAGATGCCTAATTTTGAGCCAGGACACTTTGCACTACCTCTGGTTATAAACATAGGAGATTTTCCTCCGGTGGGAGTCCAGTATAAACAATCGATACTTGAAAAGTATCTCAAATTAAAAACAAGCGATCTACAGAATCCAGGGCGTGTTGAGCGTCCGGAGCGTCACGCAATTAGACATCTTCTTGGACTTCTCGCGGCGAGATTAGAAAACTTTGACGAAGCTACGGAGTATTTCAAACAAGTGCTTTCTGAGGATCCATCTAACTTAAATGCGATAGCCAATTGCAAGTCATTGTGTGAGACTTTGAACAAAGTCGAGGAAGCAAGTGAATATGCAGATAACTTGCATGAGCTCATGCATGAGACGATTCCTAAAGGTAATGATGGAAATGACCAACAAGAACAAATTGAAGACATCGATTGGCTGAAGAGAAAAGCTAGATGTTTGGCGGAGCACGCCTACGCGTTTTCCTTTGACATTTTGGATGACATCAAACGCTATAAGCAATACATGGAAGCACATGAATTATACACTCAGGCTATTGAATTAGCTGGCGAGTATGTTGATGACACTGAGATTCAAGATTGGGAATTCGGAAATGCAATCGCTTGTCGAAAGGTTTGCTTTGGCCTTTTGAAAGCATCCAAACCGTATGTTAAATACTATGAGATTAGTCTTAAGTATTTCCATAAAATAACTGCAACCGGAAACGACGATATGAAATCAGAAAGCTGGCGACATATGGCTGAACTATTTTTCAATGGGAGCAAAAATACGGTAGAACCAGAACCACCTCGTTATGTCGTTGATAATCCAGAACTTAAACCTTACTTCCAATGCCCTGTACAGTGCATAAAGAAAGCACTTGAAATTACACCTGATCATCCCCAGCATTTAGCTCGGCTTGCCAAAATGATATGTGAAGAGAGAACTCGCGAAGCATATTGGGATGCTTTACAGCTATTAAAGCAATCCACTGAACTTGACGAATCGCGATGTAATTGGTATGCGTTTGCAATACGTGGGGAAATTTATCTACAAATATATCTTAAACAAAGGTACGACACAGAGTGTCCTATTCCTGATCGATACCTTCTCTCTTCTGCTGAGAAGAACCTTGAAAAAGCTCTTGAACTTAATGTCAGCCCTTTTGAATATTCATATCTGGCGACTGTGTGGTATGAAAAGGCAAGAGATCCGGATGGAAGTTTCTCCATGGATTCAAATTGCCAAGCGTGTTTCGAAAAGGCTCTGGAATATCACGAGGAAGCAATCAATTGCAAGAATGGTAATATGCGACAAAACACTCACATGTACAGGGGTTTTTGCTTGTTAGATTTCAAGAAGTATGATGAGGCAATTGAAAGTTTCAAGAAAGCTTTCGAACTTCGATCGCAAAGAAAATCAAGCTCTCCATTTTATCATTTATTGATAGCCTATTTTACAAAATATTCTGAACTTGGATCGGATGAATCGAGTGCAATACCTCCATGGTCAGAGATTGCAGACTGTGCGTTGAAGGCAATAAAGACATACAGAGAGTCCATACAGAAATCAATACAGAAGCTTTGGGATCGATTTCCAGAGAAGATGGACATGTTTCTCTCCCACTGTAAGAACATGGATGATTCCGATGAGAAACAGCGACTTATTACGGTATTTTTACCGGAAAGATCCCAGTACGGTCCTGGCCTTGTGGCAAATAGAAGCGGGTACCAACAAGTAGACAACACATCTGAAAATTGGCGGTGATCATCCTCCAGGTAATTATGTTTATAAGAACACCTCCCCTACCACCTCACACTCACACCGTTTGGTAAAAAAGTGAGAAACAGGAACACGCATACACTTTTTTGGAACCGGGAATAATGTCGAGTTCGTACTATTAAAACGCGGAAAGTCCCCACTTAGCCGTACAAAACCAGGTTGTGTTATCCCCTATTTTAATATTGCATGTTGTATCCTATCCAATATGGTTTGTGACTATAATGCGTCAGGGTATGTAATTCGCCTGGATGTACCACATGTGGGTACCATGCCAGTGTATAATTTGAGAAGATTTGGTTCTTATCGGTTTTTTATAAAAGATGAACGAGAATTACGATGATTTGTTGATCGGGCCAAAATAGAAATTCAGAAAAAGTGTACTTTAGGCCCCTGAGATACTGGTATACCACTTTCGTTCAATACTGGAACATAATATTTGCCAGTATCGTTCAATACCGGTACCATTTGACTGTTCCAGTATCGGTATCTGGGACCACACTTTTTCCCAACCATGCACCGATATCATACAGCTACACCAACACACCCCGGTATGGAGTACAGCGAGACTGCATAGAGAGAGTGCTGTTAGATAGTTGACCCACAAGTGTTTCTAGAACTTTGATTCAAGATAAACACGGAATTGGCAAATATGTGCAAATATAAGCTAGTAATGACAGAAGTTAATGCCTTTATAAAACCATTTGAATCCTGTTGTTTTTTACCACAGGAATCAACGCGTGAAGAGGAACCAAGCTATACACATGACAAGGATAAGATCAACTCGTAGTTTTTGTCGCTCCGGACGAGAGCCAGCACATGAATTAAAGCCGCCTTCCTGTATAATACCAAATGTCTGAAAGGGCAATTATATTTAAAGTAAAGATATGCCTTTTGCAAAAACGTACATTGACCTGATCATCAACCACATACATATAAACTTGAGCGATATAATACTGTAACGTTTTTATGTTACAGTATCGGGCGATACTGGTACACATGGTACATATGTAACAGTAGTGATTTGTTCCAGTATTGAACGATACATGGATACTGGTACATAATTGTGTTCAAGTATCGCCCGAAACTGGAACATTTTATATGTGCCAGTATCGTCCAATACTGGAACACTGACTTTGCACCAGTATCGAACGATACTGGGTGTTCCAGTATCGGACGATGCTAGTACGTACATTTCAGAATCAGGGACCTAAGTACACTTTTTCCGATTCTTCAAATATAAGGAATAAGTTTAGTTCATTACAAGGTTATCTACACTGTAAAAAGAAGCGTTTATAATTCTGATAACACTTAATAAACACTTTAACACGTTTATTTTTGTGTTTTACGTGTAAAGGTATAGGAGGCATTGCATACGATAAACGTTTGCATAAACACTACAACACGTTTATAGAGGTAATTGTGTAATATTTATTAACACACCAACATGTTTATATCAGCAATAAGAAACATGTTGGGGTATTAATAATTATACAACAAATACCTCTATAAACGTGTTGTAGTGTTTATGCAAACGTTTATCATATGCAATGCCTCCTACCTTTACACGTAAAACACAAAATAAACGTGTTAAAGTGTTTATTAAGTGTTATCAGAATTATAAACGCTTCTTTTTACAGTGTAGTGGAGCAATATAGGACCCTTATTAGTGGAGCAAAATATTGGCCATTAGTCTTCTAGTTTTCGATTTACCATCAAACATTAAAATAACACATCTCGTTCAGTCGTTGGTTTTATAAACAGGGTGTCCCAAAAGTCTATGCACGTTTTTGAAGAGTCATATCTCATAAAATATAAATCATATGGTATAAATTTAACCATATTATGATAGACGAGATTTGGGGAGTTATTTTGATACCAAACACAACCTATTGGTGAACCCACAACATTATAAAACTGGTTGAAAGTTTTTGGGCGTGTGCTAGACCAGGGTGATGTAACACCCTATCTGCCCATTGTTGAGATTTTGTTCACAGTATAGCGCACTCTATAGGTTCGTCCTTCGGAAGTTAAGCGTAAACTGTCAATCATTCGTTGTGAATGAATATTCAGCCATGACTATTCATGACCTCACACGATGTGATCGTCGCGATCCAGCGTCTTTACCAACTGATCTAATTACAATATTCATAAAATGCAAATAACGCCACGCCCCTCCTCTGTCACTGTCAGACAAAGCCATCCACAATTTAAAATTCGTATTTTGTTCCACGTACAAATTAATTTCAAATAACCAATTCTGAATGTTTCGTGTCATAAGAACTAAATTCTGCTATCATCAAAGCAAATAAGTTGTACTCTAAATCACAATCAGCTTTTTTTTACCATTGATGTACTATTTCTGTGCCACAAATCATGTTTTGAGCCGATAAAATCCACCACGTCTTAGGTTAGGTCGTCTGGTTTGCTACGACCATGATAGTGCGCCCCCTCTAAAACCATCCTCCGTCAATTTAAGCGTAGTAAACGGGGGACTTTGCCTTCGAGATACCTGTCCCATAGTTATAGGGTCTCTGGCCAGACCCACCCGTACCAAGTACTACACATTGTTGCTAAAATCAGGTGCGCATAAATTAACAGTATGAAAGCCGACGTTAACAGTATGAAAGCAACGTTGCGCATTAGTCATAGTTCACTGCTTACCTTGCAACATTAATGTTATTACCAAACTCGGTCACTCACAACATAAATAGGCGTAGTAGATAACATTGCACATGTAGCAAAAGTCTTCATTCAAGATGGTTTACAGCATAGATAAGCGAATACAAATTGTACGGTTCTACGCTGAAACAAATTCAGTTCAACTTACTCAACAAAAACGCGCACCTAGTAGGGTCATAATCTTTGGTTTCTTGGTGAATTTGAACCAGGAAGAATATCCATTCTGAAGTTGGTGGATAAATTTTTGAACACAGGAACTTTGTCTCGATGTGGTAGAAAGACTGGTAGATCAACAAGTCACATTGATGTCATAATACATGCAGTAGCCAAAAGTCTTAAAGATTCGCCGACTTTCCGCAGAAAACAAGATTAAACGATCAACTGTTCACAGAATTTTGCGTAAGGACTTGAAGAACAAAACATTAAAGCAGTGGACAGATATACCGTAGTTTGTTGATGGGATCACTGTAATGTAAAATTTTAAATACCGTATTATATACAATTGACGGATCGTGTATGGATTCGTATACTTTATTCCTCCGAAGTATAGATGGTGTGACCGGTGACGTAGTGCCCGGCAGTATGCATGCGCACCTACAGGGAATGTGCTTTAATTCACACTTGATTGATCATTACTTACCATGCTTACGGTGTAATAGTGCAGTAGTCATGGTCTGCATCCCTAAGCACAATGAGAGACCAGGTACTAAATCTGGTTGCCCGGCAGTATGCGTACGCACCATAAGGGCATGTGCTTTTAAAATTGGCGCTCAGTGATGTGTGTTTTGCTTTCGAATAGTATGTATGCAGTAGTCATGGACTAGTACCTCTAACATGTCTTTAGACCATACATACATACATACATATGAGATTTTATAAAGCGCTATTTCATTTAGATCACGGCGCTGGCAGCAAACAAACAAAACAAAAAGGTACAATCCACAAACAAATCAAAATGTACCAATAAAAACTAGTAATACATGTATACAGAAAGAACAATTAAGTAGGAAACAGATGAGTCTTCAGTTGTTTTTTGAAAACTTGTAAGGATCCACAGAGTCTGATGTTGTTGGGTAGATCATTCCATAGTTTAGGACCAGCAACAGTGAAAGATTTATCTGCGGCAGAGTTTTTTGTACGTTGAACAACTAGGAGAGATCGATCAGACCCAGATCGAAGACCAGGTCGACCAGGTTCATAATGAGCAATGCACTGATTCAGATAGATAGTTCCAGTATCATTAATACATTTATATATATGAACACACAGTTTGTAGATAATACGCTGTCGCAACGGGAGCCAATGAAGTTCTTTGAGCAACGGAGATGCCGAGTCTCTTTTTCTGCCTCCACAGACAAGGCGCGCTGCCCAGTTTTGTAATGATTGTAATTTGTTGAGATCAGATTCATTTGAACCAAAAAGTAGCGAATTTCCGTAATCAAGTCTAGAAAGTATGAGTGCACGAGCTACGTGGTGGCATGAATTGTAGTCAAGAAAACGGCGAATTCTAGACATGTTGCGGAGATGGAAGCTTATATTACGACGGAGATTGGCAATATGGACTGACATAGACATGTTAGACGATAGTTTTTGAGAATATCATGATCCAAGGATTAGACCAGGCGCTAATCAATTTGTAAACACTACTGATGTAAACAACGGTCACCTCATCTATAAAATTACATTTTTGCAGTAATACATATTTTACTTCTAGGGTGGCATTACAAACAGATGTTACCCCCACTGTTTTGTATCCCAAATCTCCTCTTTCTAAAATGGATTCATATTTAACAATACGACTTATATTTTGTGAAATACAAAGCTTCAAAGTAGTGCATAGACTTTTGGGACACCCTGTATGATAGTATTAAATATACCTTTCACTTAAGGAAACCAAAAACATTAGGTGTATGTACGTGCTACCTGAGAAATTATGTATATGTATGTGAACTTCTCAGGTAGCACCTACTATACATGTTTGGCATCATCACTTTTCATGAAGTAAAAGGTATATATACGAGTACTACAATAAAACCAACTAGGTGATGTTTTAAAATGTAATGGGTATATCACCAACTTGAAAACTTATGACCAATATTTTGCTCCACTATCAGGGTCCTATTGCCGGGCCTATTGCATTAACACTCAAAGGGTATGCAGTAGTGTTAAAGAATTATTTTTATAGAATTTACTTCAGAATTCAATAAGAGCATTGATGGTAGTCATTTTTACTATTAATACTCACGAAATCGCGAAGGCAGCCTTATGCCCAGCATAATTTATATTGTGACTGTTTATAACTGGGGAGCACACATGGTATTAAAACACATTGAAATACATGGGTTGTGACCTTCTACCCTAAAGCAAGATCAATGTCTTGGCACGGATGTCCACTTAGGTTGCAATTCTACCAACTTCAAAGAACATTTAGGTATTATATAACTCTCTGTGCCAGCCTAGACCAGGACCGAAAAACTCTTCAAATTGACCCATTCTCCCAACTATAGGTGAGCTTACATGTATGTGTGAAATTCTTGTCTCAGACCTAGACCAGAATATTTGAATCGACGTTTTGTCTTTTCTGAATCCTTACAAGTGTATGTTCATACATGTAATTGTAAAAAAGGACAAATACAAATCCAAGTTTTAATCAAAATTGAGGGCGCAGCCTCCAACACATCATTAATAAATCATCTTAAAGGGACACTAAGAGATGTGTTGGAGGCTGCGCCCTCAATTATGATAACTGGGATTAGTATATTTTTATAATTGTATTACATGTATGAACTTACACCTATAAAGATTAAGAAAAAACAGCCCTCTTTGTACAAGAAAACGTCGATTCAAAAATGCTCGTACAGCCGGGACGAGCATTTTACGTCCGACAGTATCCCCCTGCAGTACGCGTGATACATAACGCGAACCATATTTGCATAGAGGGCGTTTGAGACTCGTTTTATAGTGAACCCCGTAATCCAGATACCACGGATGCCCTGAATAATCCAGACACTCTATAATAATCATGATAATGTACCACACGTTCCGTTTATCCAGATGCCCCATGTGCCCTTATATCCAGATTATCAAGTAAGGGAAATGCGGAGAGGAGGAGGTGGCTTTAGGGTACACTATCAGAAAAAGGGTGCTTCAGAGGTGTCCTTGGCTGTCCCGTATAATGGTTTAAAGGTATATTATGTGATCTTTCCAGGGAACGCCCTCAACATCGAAAAAAAAATAGAAAGCAGATTTTCTCGCAGATTTACATTTCTGATCATAAATCATGCATACATTCCAAGTAACAGAGAGATACGATTCTTAATTACTTCAAAATCATGGTTTTAGAGTGAAAATAAACTGTCGGAATTCCGACAGTTTATATTTTTCACTCTAAATTCACTCTAAAACCATGATTTTGAGGTAATTAGGAATCGTATCGCTCTGTAACTTGGAATGTATGTATAATTTATGATCGGAAATGTAAATCTGCAAGAAAATCTACTTTCTAAAAAAAATCATGAATAGAGGGCGCCCTCTGGAAAAGATCACATAATATGCCTTTAAAGGTTCTTTGATTTTAAAGGCCCAAAAAGGTTCTGTAGATAACTTTTAGAGGTTCGAAAGACCAATGTTTGCCCATATTTTGCCTATTTTGAACCTTAAAATGGTTCATTTTGGAACCTTTTAAGGTGATATAGAGGGTTCCATACGGGACAGCCAAGAACCCCTGAAGCCTGAAGCATCCTTTTCTAAGAGTGTACGGACTGCCTGCTTTCACTCTGCTCCGTTACAATGTGCACGGTTTGCGCCACAAACGCGTACACTTTTTGTCTGCGTCATTACGTGTGCGCCGAACCGCGTGCGCCATGTTAAACGCGGTCGCGCAGCACAACATAGAAACCCAGGATATATAATTAGAGCGTCCTTGATAGAAACGGTTGACATGGTACTGCCAGTTTCTTTATCGTTAGCAAACGTCGCATTCATCTATGTTACTAATGTGAAAGTGTCACTTTAAGATCTGTGTAAGAGTTTTTGTTTACATTTAGAAAATGTCGAGAAATATTTTTATTTGTCGGACGTATAAATGCTTGTTACTATGCGATCTTTAAGAATAACAAACAGCCTCATATACAGAAATGTAGCTATATCCCTGAAGAAAATATTTTGGGTGAAGACCATATGTCATCACTCACTCCGAAAACCACAATTTGTGTCCGAACAGTAGCTACCCGAGTAAAATAAATTCAACATTTCGGATTATCACCTGTGATCCTTTCTGCGCATGTCTGAAAACGGGAAAAAACGGGCATTGAACTATCTAATTAGCTCGTGTATTAGAGGCGCAATTGCCACGCTTTTTCAGTTCAAGAGGGACGCGAGTGCAAAATTATTATTGAACTATCTAATCAGGCGAAGGACCGAAAATTAGTATATAGATATTCTGAGTTACAGAGCGATACGATTCCTAAATCCTGGAAAAGATCTCATAATATGCCTTTAATGCTAGTCATTTTTGCTATTACTACTCACGAAATCACGAAAGCAGCCTTTTTGCCCAGCATAAATTATATTGTGACTATTTATAGAGTTTTATAGCTGGGGAGCACACATGGTTTTGAAACACAGTAATGGAAGTACCCACATGACTGTCAACCCGGGGCTGACGATCATTATGTGTCGCAGCTGTATAGTGTGTGATCTGAGCATAATCTAGTATTGCTTGATGCCGTATTGAGATTATTAAAATCTGGTACTGGTCAGTTCCAGGGATAGCACTGGATCAAAAATGTGAGAGGTCCCATGACATTTTTCAGGACCCCGTAGGACTTCAAAAAACAAATTTAAGGGGTCCCCCAAGAAATTGAGGGGTCCTGAAGTTTGGGTATTTGAACATTTTACTTTTTTACGGACAGTTTTAATGAATTTATATTGTGAGCAAAGGATGGATATGTAATTTACAGAATTTCTCAAGGTTTCCATTTCCATACATCGTCAAATTTAAGGAGTCCCTTCAATTTTGATCGGGACCCGCAAGTCTTTCCCATTTAAAACCTGACGCGTCACTATTAGAAAGTGAGAGGTCTAGGACGCGCAGACGCGTCAGAATGCGACCCCTGGTCAGTTCAGTGTAGTGGTTCAGAAAGATGCTTTGCAATGCAGATGTCCATGGTTCGATTCCCACTAGGACCACTTTTTTCAACTGATTTATTTCCATTTGTAAAAGTACGGGTTAGATATATTCCAAGTCCACAAAGTGTGTAGTTTCAACCTAGTCAACCCGGGTAAATTGCTGCATATTTAAACGCTGTACTCTCTTAATGTAAAAGAGTGAAAATGTCACTCGTTGTTCAGAGTGAAGTCATTGTCACTCGTAAAGAGTGATTTTTCACTCGGTGTCGAGTGACTTTTCACTCTGTGCGGTTGATGAGTTTAGAGTGAAATTATTGTCACTCGAAAAGAGTGACTTTTCACTCTGTGCGGTTGATGAGTTCAGAGTGAAATTATTGTCACTCGAAAAGAGTGATTTTCACTCTGTGTCGAGTGACTTTTCACTCTGTGCGAGTGATCAGTTGTACCATATTTAAATAATTTGAGAGCCGGAACACAATCCAATAGAAAAATACTCAAAAACTCAAAATATTCTTTATTTTATTAAATTTAAACATTATTGAAGTGATAATTAATGATGATATCAATGTTAATTGTTTCTGCAATAATTTCAAAGTCCAAATAATGATTAAATATAAATTACATCAATGAAACGCGTAAAAACATCATCGATAAAAAACACCATAGAAAGTAGATTTAGATTTACATAGAGAAATATCGTGTTGATATATATGATATCGTTTCACTACCGAAAGGAAGTGATAATGTAACATACGCAAATGACAGCAGTTGTTGGGATACTGACTATTTGTTTGTTATTCAAATTTTCTATTGAATTGCAGGTTATTCATGTGAATGTGATTAAGTAATTAAAATGTTCCATTATTGTTCACTCTCAATGAGGGTGAAGTTCACTCTAAATGAGTGAAATTCACTGCTTATATATTCACTCTTTTTTCACTCCAATGGAGTGATCACTGTAGGCACTCTTCGAAGAGTGAAAATTCACTCGTTCCTGGAGTGAACAAAATTCACTCTTTTTATCGAAAAGAGTGCATTGAAATTGCAAAGTGCATTTACTGCGTCTCGCCCAATATTTTAAAACTCATAGCTCGACCAATGTTGTCCTCAAAGAATCCAATTTTATACCAAAATATTTTTGGTATAAGTGATGAGTGATTTTGTACGCCCTTATACTATGTTAAGGTTTTTTTAATAAGCTGACAGGAATTAGCTTTTACTCTGATCTTTATAAAAATGTACCGCCCATGAATTCAACCATTCACTCAGGTATACCCGCAACAGTAGGCCTATTCGGAGCACCAGCAAGGATTCGAACCTGGGACCTTCCACACAAAAGTCGAGGGCGCCAATGTACACACAAGACCAAAATCTCAGAGGACTAAGATACATTTAATGACAATTTGTATTGTCTCGAGGTATAGGTCTCGAGATAATAAATTGTTGAATCTTTGTATACACTCATGCAATTCAATACGGGATTGTTAACGAATGTTGTTGAAGTAATTCATGACCCTCAATGTTGGGTTTTTCTGATCCATATGCAAAAGAAGGTTTATTAGGGGTTCCTCTTTGGCCATACCAACAGCACGACAAAATATTAGCCTCTCAAAGTGTTGTATATATTGTTTATTTACACTTGGATTTGGTTCAATGCTTTGAGATTGAAATCAGGTTCATTGTAAAAACAGGTCAAAGTTATGGGTTGTAATGGTAATTTGTCTTTGCTACTTATACGCATGAATAGACAAGTATCGAGTGTCGTAGTATAATAATAACACAAACGTGTGTTAAGGAAATGAAATCACAGTAAATATTTTAGACGGTTATAATGCACACGGTATAGATTTAAGGTGGCAAAACGTTTTTGAGAATCACTTTAAATCTGCAACAGGACACGATATAGACAGTGCTTATAGGAAGGATTCTTTAATCATATCAAGCTGCCTAAGAGGTAAGTGTAGACGTTCAGTTATTACTATTTCACTTTAACACTTTCCATGCGGCAGGCGTCTGCAGACGACAGTTCCAAAATTTCACAAAATGTTTTAAAAATGTTACAATTATTACATTTCATAACCACATTTGGAATCACCATGAGAAATGCATTGAAATAAGTACCAACAGGTACCAACATGCCTAATCTGGGTTTAGTAATTCATGAGATAAGATTTTAAAAGTTTGGAAAGGTTTCTGAAAAATCTGTTTTGTATAATATGGTAACATTGATAGCCGAGTGAAAAGTATTAAATATTGGTATCACATCGGTAAAGCATATACTTCTCCCGTCAGTTTTTATTTGTTGACATGGAAATATGGAATTCGAATTTATAATGCATTTGCATCGTTATTGTTGTATTCCCCTGCCATCTATGAAAATCTGGATGTGAAGTGGATTTTTCGATTCTCGATTCCCAAAATGTCCTGCTTCTGAGTCTCTTCATCAACGCAATGAGGAATAAATTGGAAGCAAAAGTGAGAATAGGTTCCTTTCTGTTCGGTATAGCTGTCAATATTATAGGTTCCTTTCTGTTCAGCATGGCTGTCAATCATGTGTTACGGCACATTTTGTTATACATAGGCCTATGATAATGATCTGAGAACATTTTTATATACTATCTGGAAATCTTGCTTAAAATAATCTAATCGCTATCTTCCGTAGATAGCAAACGGGGCGTCTTTTGTGTTATCTCTGCTTATGTTTTATTGTTCTGTAGATTATATACGAGGGCATTCAATAAATACCTGCAACCATTGAACATCTCTGAATCGTGACATGTGTCAATAAAATAAACTTATGATACTTAAACTGCAAGTCTTACCCCTTTCTCACAGAAAAATTGAAACATGTGGGTCATTTTGATCATGTAATTTCAGTACTATAAACATCATGGTCTCTGGGCACTGACAATTGACAAGAATCAGCATTATAAACCAAGCGCCAATATTAATACTGTTAACGCATATAAACACTGCACAAAAATAAAGTAACCACTTTTTTCGAGACACCCTGTGTTTATTTCCTAAGACCCTAAATAAATTAGAAATATGAGAAAGAACTATAATTTTCTCATGCGCATTTTGACACCTCATTTGTCACAATAGCACCAATATTGATGAAGCAGTGGCCATTTGAATAACAAATGATACAGTTTCCAATGTTGCACTTAATGCATGCCATAAACTTGTCTTTCAAATTTCCCGCCATTGTAACATTTAATTCCCTAACCAGTGCCCTGAGATCCAATGGTTGCAGGTATTTATTGAATGCCCCTCGTATGTATATTGTAATCATAATTGATAAATACACCTTAACATACACGTTATATTTGGACCACTTTCATCCATCCATCTATCCATCTCTGTTTATTTATAGTCAGTATATACGCGACTGCTTTATCAGAGTATTAAAGATTGCTTTGATAAGGCCAAAAAAAAAAAAGGTTTGTCTCAGATGACCCGCGCGCATTCCCGAAACCGCCCGCGTAAGCTTTTTTTTTAGTGGATTTTTTTTTTTTTTTTCAATTTTTTTTTTTTTTTTTCAATTTTTTTCCAATTTTTTTTCCAATTTTTTTTTTTTTTCAATTTTCTCAAAAAAATCTTGCAAAATCCAACTTTTTGACCAAACAAATGACGATCAGGTCTAAATTGAAAAAAAAAATGAAAAAAAAAATCCGCAGACCGCATTAGATTTTCAGTCTCTCATGTCATCTGAGACAAACCTTCTTTTTTTTTTGGCCTAAGTTTATGAACGTCAATTTGAGAATGTATTACGCATAGTGAACTTGTAGCCAATTGTGAGAACCACTATCATGGACCATACCGGGTATAATCCGGTCGTAGTGATTACTAATTGTTTTCTTAAATTTGATCATAACCTGTTTGTTCTTGTCATTCATTATATTATAGGCAAAATCAGATTAATAAGTGATAGAGCGACTACCATGGAGCTAATTCGGACTGGGGTGACGCTGGTGGTAATCACATTAACAATCAGTTCATGTAAGCATTGTATAATTTAGTGAGCCCACACAAATCAAGGGTCAAAACAGAACCCAAAATATTATAATAGTTTGGGTCCTGTTTTGACCCCCTTGATCAAGCTTAATTTGTAAGCAAGAATGCAAATAAGATTCAGATTTGAATGCTGGCCAGATGAAAATCAAAAGAAAGAAAAGAGTTCAATTAGTTCAAACATTCAACGATCATTCTGAAATAGAAAACGGTTTCATAATAACTGGGACTGGGACTCATACTAAGTTATGGGGAATATTTTTCCTGAAGTTGTGTCTTGAATTATGCAGCTAAACAGTGACAACTTAACTTAACTTAAACACGGCAGCGAATGTCCAATCCAAATATCCGCTGTCGATAAACTACATATAATTGTTCTCATTTAAAGTGGAATGTGGCCCAAAGTAAAGGCTGAATGAATTATTTTAATACAGAGTTTAAGGTTAAAGGGACACTAAGAGATGTGTTGGAGGCAGCGCCCTCAATTATGATAAAAACTGAGATTAGTTTATTTTTATAATTGTATTACATGTATGAACTTACACCTATAAGGATTAAGAAAAATCAGCTCTCTTTGTACAAGAAAACGTCGATTCAAAAAATGCTCGTCCCGCGGGACGAGCATTTTACGTCCGACAGTATCCCCCTGCAGTACGCGTGATACATAACGCGAACCATATTTGCATAGAGGGCGTTTTTCAATAAATAGCGATGATATTGTTTTAATCTAGTTTTGCTGTGTTTTTTGTTAGTAGAAACAACAATAATGGCGATTTTTAATGTTCATCTTGAATTTTGAAGTAAATTTTTAAACATTTAAACTTTTCAACACCACTTAATGTCCCTTTAATTTACCCAGAATCCTATTTTTAAAATAATACGGTTTTAAAAATAGGATTCTGGGTAAATTAACTTTAAACTTTAAACATAAATACCTTCCAGTGGCATAAACATGGTAAACGGAAGTGAAATCCTTTTAAATACCGTCCAGTATTTATGGCATAAACATGGTATTAAACGGAAGTGAAATCCTTTTAATACTACGCCCTTTGACTAGTTCATATGGCAAGGACACAATCATAAAGGTAAAGGACTAACAATGACGTCATATGCATGACTATCTAGAATTATTTTTGGATATTTTTGTGGAGTTTTGAAATCATAGTATAGGGGTTTTTTTCTCTTCAGGGAGAAACAGACACAAGTCAATCTGATAGAGGGTTACAACTTACAATTACACAAATTTCAATAGCCTAAAGACCAAATGAAGTTTAAAATGTAACAAACCCACCTTTTATGGGTGCCAAGGTTAAAAAACGTGACCTTCACCAGTGGCGGATCCAGGATTAAAATTTACGGGGGGCTGACAACAACAAAAAATCGTAAAAGGGCCCCAATTTTTTTGGCCGTCAGCGCGTTCAGCTAAGTGGGGTGGGGGGTGGGGGAGGGGGGGGGGGGGGGGGGGGGGGGGGGTAGCGATGTGGTTGTCCCAAAACCGGCAAAAAAATCGCAGGGTACAAGTGGCAAATGTACCGACGGAACCTACCTATGTCTCTGAAAAAGGTAAAGTGGTACAAAAAAAAGGTATATTGTCAAATTTTACGGGGGCGTGTACACAAAAAAAGGTAAATTGTAAAATGTTACGGGGGGCGCCCGCCCCCAAAGCCCCCCCCCCCCTGTATCCGCCACTGCTCACATAGAAAAAAAAAACCATCGCACACCAACCCTTCAAAATTGATACTTGTTGTGCCACCCTGCTGAATCGACAGCTTTATTTACACATGCGCAGATTGGGTATTTCCGAGCCTACAGGCTGGCGGTAAATTTCAACTTGCAAATTTGCATTTTGCATTTTGCAGTCTCGTATTCTTGCTTGTAGGGTGTGTAAAATCTGTGCATGGACTTATCAGATATATCCACCATGGTCTGTGTATCTGTTGTGTTCAAATCAATGGTAGCCGCCGAAAAGACGGTAAGATACTGAGGAAAGGGTTATCCTTTCTACGTACGTACCGTACTAAAATAAAACTAGCTCTGTTCAGTCAGTTGGCTAGCAGGTGGCCGAATTGTCCAGCCCTGGCAAATTTGCCAGTGCACTTACTGGCAAATATGCCCGCTAAAATGGCATCTTCTATCCTTCATATATCGATAGCTGAACTTTATACCAAAATATTTTGCATCGCTTCAAAACAATTCATGGTAATACGTTTTACTAGAAAAAGATTTAATTGACTAATTTCAGTCATTTTTGGCAAAAAATATTTTTGAAATTTCATTTTCAAGTTTCCATTGAAAGTGCACTATTACATTAACCCTAACGCTACTACGTCTCACAGTCACCTCACAGCCAGCACCACTTGGCTTGCGCGCGCACAAGTTCTATCTCCTGTAGCACTAAACTACGGGTATATATGGTCTCCGATTTTTTAGCCTGTGAAGCCCTCCCCCCGTGGCTGAGTGGTAGTATATCTCGCCTGTCACGCGGCCGACCCGGGTTCAATTCCCGGGGACGGCGGACATAATTTTTCCCATTTTTTATTTAACCCCCTCCCCCTGTTCTTCGTTCCATCCCCACTGCCACGTTCTAGAGTTAGGGTTAATACGACACCACACAGTGCATTTCTATAACCCTAACGCTACTACGTCTCACAGTCATCTCACAACCAGCACCACTTGGCTTGCGCGCGCACAAGTTCTATCTCCTGTAGCACTAAACTACGGGTATATATGGTCTCCGATTTTGTAGCCTGTGAAGCCCTCCCCCCGTGGCTGAGTGGTAGTATATCTCGCCTGTCACGCGGCCGACCCGGGTTCAATTCCCGGGCCGGCGGACATAATTTTTTCCATTTTTTATTTAACCCCCTCCCCCTGTTCTTCGTTCCATCCCCACTGCCACGTTCTAGGGTTAGGGTTAACAAACAGGGAAATCTCTACGCTTATTGTGTAATTTAACTTATTGGTGTACACACACCAATCCCCTCCCCCACCACCCCACCCCAAACCCCTCCCACCCCATCCCACATGCACAAACCTACTCAACCACAACCACAAACCTACTCCACCTTCCTACAATGCCCCCTCCACATTTAAACCACCCCTCCCCACCACCCCTCCACACCTACCCACCCACCCCCATGCCACCACAACCCCTTTACCATCACAATCCCCATCACAAACTCCCTCCCCTTCACATCCCCACCACAAACCCCATTCTCACCATAAACCCCCTCCCCTTCCAATCACAAACCCCCTCCCCTCCATCCCCACAACAAACCCCCTCCTTTTCCCATCCCCACCACAAACCATTCCCCTCCCCTCCCCGCCACAAAACCCCTCCCCCGCCACAAAACCCCTCTCCAACCACAAACACCCTACCCACCCCACGGCCTACCCTCCCCACCTAAGTCCCCACCCCATGCATCCACGCCACCACAACCACCTCCCCATCACAATCCCCCACCCTAAACCCCCTCCCTTTCCTAGCCGCACCACAAACCCCACCCCCACCACAAAACACCTCCCCCACCACAAAACACCTCCCCCACCACAAACACCCTACCCACCCCACCCCTAGGCCAACCCTTCCCACCCCATGCATCTATGCCACCACCCCCCCCCCCCCCTTCCCCACCACAAACCCTCTCCCCAGGGCCATCCCATTCCCATTCACCACCACAAACCCCTGTCCTCCACCACAACCCCTCCCCACCACTAACCCCCTCCCCACCACTAACCCCCTCCCCACCACTAACCCTCTCCCTAACCACAAACACCCTCCTCATCACTTACCCCTCCCAACCACAAATACCATCCCCCATCACTAACCCCTTCCCAATCACAAACACCTCCCTATACCCCATCTCACACCAAAACCCTATTACAAAAATTACATGGTATCGATTATCGTTGCGCCGCCCATTACTACTAAAACTTTTTTACAATGGACCCACGTCACATGAGGTTGAGCTCGCGCAAAGTACGCAAGCTCAACCTCATTTCAAAACGGTGCAATGGTCATCCGTGGTGCGCACTACGTCATCTCGACCTCACGGCTCTGATTGGTTGGTACTCAAACGTGAGAACTGAACATTTTCTTCGGTAGGGGGAGGGGTCAAAAAAAGAATTATGACCCCCTAAACGAAAGCGAATAACTTTATGACCCCCTATCACTATCAGATGATGCTGATTTTTATGATCCACCCCACCCCACACACACTTCCCACACACTAAGTCTAAGGCTGTGACTTGCAAAAAATCTTGAAAAGCGCCCTCATGGTCAATTTTGACCCAAAATGTCAATTTTTAAGAAAATGCAATGTCCAATTTTCATGTAACTCTCAGAATTAGCTAGTTTGAGCTCATATACATTTATTTAGACACCAAAATCACAGCAACAAGCCACAAAATGAGTAATGATAAATATGAACGATTTTTTGTACTCAAATCCACTCCTCCACTAGGATCAGATATGCTGCACAGTTTTTTCTTGGACCCCTGACTAAAAATGTTGTTATTTCATGTTGAGATAGGTCAAATGGAATTTTAAAAGCCTGTTACCTAAGCGAAACAAAAAATGATCCATTATAGTCCACTCCTACTTAAATAACAAGTTAGCGAAAACGATACAGACAGTCTGCATAGTATTTCTACTGTAGCGGGAATAGGGTGATCCAAATTTAAGCCAGTGTTTTTTTGGAAATAGAAACAGGTTGAAATATTTAGCCACATTAAACATATTTGAACATATAAACATGAAATCTGAATCCAAATTTTGACTTATTTTATTCAGACAAGTTGAAAAATATTGAGGAAAATATCCGAAGCCAGCTCATTTGCTTTCATTCCATAGCTCTAACATTGAGAGCTAGGATTCAGAGCTAATTATAAGTCCATTTCCAAGAGATTGTTAAAGGCTGATATTCTTTAGTATCGTATTGACAGCAGGAAAGGTGAGAAGAGATCACCTTTCCTGAGTCAAGTATGGGACTAATTAGTGCCTGTGCATGCAGTATATATTTACATACACATGACAAAAACATTTCCTGACCAGGCGTTGCAGAATCTTAGTGCATCAGTCCAGCCTGCATCGGTCTTACTGACTATGTAGCTGAAAAATAACACTGAATCTAATGGTACAGCAAAAGCAATTAGTTAATATATTTTATCATCATAACTATATCATGCATAATGGCCATGTGTTTCGAATTCGCCGCCCACACCTGGTGGTGGTGTTGCATATATTTACAAATTGTTTTCTGTTTAAAAAACATCTCATCAAAATAACATGACATTTTCATGGTTTTTGTTCTCATTTGGGTGTTTCCACAGTAATGATACCTGTTTCTGTTTGTGGCTCTAAATGTTGCTTCAAATTGATTTTCAAGCTCATATTTGGCCAACACTACTGTAAAGTAGCAGGGAGATAGCGAGCAAAATGTCAGAATCCTAGCTTAATGTCGATTTTTTGTTTTTTACACGAACACTATGGTAACGGTTGTAACATTTTTTTGACATACACATGTTACAACCGTTAACTTTTCAATCTTGACATACAAAATAAAAATAGCTAAATCTTGAAAAGTTGACCATGTATGTGGGTTGTGCTTATTTCTTCAGTTGACGAACATCAATTAACAGAGAGTTTTGCATGTCTGTAACTTGAACCTCAAATAAATTCTACTTATTCCAAGCTTAAATCAATCAAATTACTCAATGTTCACTTTACATGTATTTCTTAGTTAATTACGAAAGTACAAAACATATTATCTTATAGGAAATTTTCTCAGAAATTCATAATTTTCATAAATTATATTTTTTAAACTTCTCGTAAAATGTTGTGTAAGTGCTAGGTTTTACAACAGGCATTATGAGCTTTAAGAGTAATATCAACAATTGTGCCTGAAGTTATTGTGCCACAGACGCACGTAACGTGACCCTGTATAAGGTACTAATATTTTTATATATTGATATTGTTTGTCTTTATTTCATACAGGGGGAGAAGCACAAGTACCATGTCAACCAGGAACTGCCCTAGGGGATTGCCAATGCTTGTAAGAAATGTTTACATACAGGGTGAATCAAAACAATTGTGCATGGATTGAAACGGCTCTTTCACCTTAAAGGCATATTATGTGATCTTTTCCAGAGAGCGCCCTGTATTCATGATTTTTTTTAAAAGTAGATTTTCTTGCAGATTTACATTTCTGATCATAAATCGTACATACGTTCCAAGTTACAGAGCGATATGATTCCTAATTACCTCAAAATCATGGTTTTAGAGTGAATTTAGAGTGAAAATATAAACTGTCATGTTATCTCGACAGTTTATTTCCCCTCTAAAACCATGATTTTGAAGTAATTAAGAATCGTATCGCCCTGTAACTTGAAGTGTATGTACGATTTATGATCAGAAATGAAAATCTGCAAGAAAATCTACTTACAATTTTTCGATGTTGAGGGCGTTCCCTGGAAATATCACATAATATACCTTTAATGTGTGCATAGATTATAGAACCATGAAATTGTTTATGTTTTTATAAACCATATTTAATCTACAATCAAGAAAAATAATAGTTGGCACATTTGACGCAACTTATTACAACTATCCCTGTGCTCGCAATTGAGATCAGATTTGGGACATAGCACTCCTTAATAGAAAGCAGAAGTCTCCCCCTGTCTTATATCCTTCCCCACACCCCATCAATCAATGTTGGGGAACTGCCAAGGCTTCTGATAACATGACTCGGATCAACATTGCCTCGGGGGAGAGGGGCGATTTTCCCATTAATTCAGACAAAGTGTGCCAACCTTTTTTTCCTTGATTGTAGTTCATTATTCAAAAAAAAATGAATTAATCGGTTCAAAAAAAGTTTTGTAAGCTGACCCCTTTTTTAACCATTTCAACAGGATTTACACGGTTGTAACTGTGTAAATCCTGTTGGAATGGTAACAGTCATGTTATAGTAACAGTCATGTCTAATGTCTTAAAAGACATTAGACATGGCTGTTACTATAGCATGACTAAATTTGAGTGAGATTGGTGGCAATATCAATGGAGTTCATCGTTATAGACCTAAATATCAACAAAGAGAACTAATATTTCTATTTTGCCCCCCCCCCCCCCAATATTGACTGTCGTGTCGGTTGACACTGGCACTGTAGGTTCATTTGACAAGAGGAATCATGGAATTATGATAGTCAAAAGAACAAACACGCGCGCATGTGTCCCAAAAATGGGAATATTTGTTGGTAGAAGATTGTTTAAAGTAGAAATGTACATCAAGCATAGCCAAAATAAATATAAAGTAGAAAATGTTTGCGCACTACACACACATTTCTTTCATCGCTAAATCTTGTCGGTTCACTTTCATTTCTCCCCCCCCCCTATGAAAACTTTAGCTACGCCACTGATAATTTGTGAAAAGGATCCTGTCAAGTATTTTCCTTCAAAAATATGGCTGACTTTCATACTATAACTTAATTGTACAATTGATCAAGAAACAAGTGTCTTTGGAACATTTCATTTGTGCTATATTTGAACCCGATAGGTAGAAAAATCAGCCGCGCGGAGAAAGTAGTATAACCCGGTAGGTAGAAAAATCGGCCTCAGAACAGGTGACAGACGTCTTCGAGTGGTCATATGATTTTCAAGTCACATGTTCACCTGATGTGGTATACATGGATTTACACCATGCTAAACAAGCAGTGAACATTCACTTCATATCAACATACCACATGTCTTAACTGTAAATCCAATTGGAATGGTGAAAAGAGGGTTAGCTTACAAAACTTTTGCTTATTTTCCAGTCAATTACTCTCATTTTTCCAGTAGTTAAACTGGATTAAATTTGGTTTCCACAACAACAGCACTCTGCACAATTTTGCCCTGTATTTGAATTGTTTAATGAGTAGGCTCAATCTGGTTGCAGCCTCAGTTCAAACAGTTTATTTGAAGAAGTAGAAAATTTAAATGGGTGACCATTGGAAACCCATATTTTTACCTAGATTTGTGCCATGCATACTTTCCGAGGTAGCTTTGCTCAAATCCTGGCCGGATTTCAAGTCAAGAGTAATTTTCTGCTAGTGTACTTTAATGCTGTCACAATTTTTATGATAAAAACCCTTTTTTACACTTTTTTTACACACATAAGAAGATTTATGGTACACTAGCACACAAAAAAGGAATTAGGACACCTAGTTATGGTGTCAAAATCATCCCAGATTTTGAATTTGGACTGTAATATTTCACTATGAGTTGAAAAAATGTGTTGCTGAATCTCTTCTCAATAATAAATTCATGTTTCCTGCAACATCTTCTTATTCCATTCCATGGAATTGATGCAAATGTGGGTCTTCTTCAAATCCCAATATACATTTTCCATTGGAAATTACCCTTGAATGATTAATTAAAGGTATATTATGTGATCTTTCCTGGGAACGCCCTCAACATCGAAAAAAAATAGAAAGCAGATTTTCTTGCACATTTACATTTCTGATCATAAATCGTACATACATTCCAAGTTACAGGGCGATACGATTCTTAATTACTTCAAAATCATGGTTTTAGAGTGAAAATAAACTGTCGTGATAACACGACAGTTTATATTTTCACTCTAAATTCACTCTAAAACCATGATTTTTAGGTAATTAGGAATCGTACCGCTCTGTAACTTGGAATGTATGTACGATTTATGATCAGAAATGTAAATCTGCAAGAAAATCTACTTTCTAAAAAAAATCATGAATAGAGGGCGCTCTCTGGAAAAGATCACATAATATGCCTTTAAGCTCATTATTTCTCAAGAATATCCCAATATGTTGTATGCTCACTCTTTTTATTATTATTATTGTTTCTGTCTTAGAAATACCGATGGCACTTTATGCAGTGAGGATGATGCTATTTGTCAGTTTGATTTTACAACATGTGCTTTGCCAGATAGGCCTACAGGTAAATAACCATTGAAGATAAAACATTTAGGCCCATATTCTCGTACATATTTAAACACGGTTTTAAGCTAAACATGTGTTTAACATTTGACTTTAAACACATCCCTTAACTTAATGTAATTCTTGACAATGTGCAACTTAAACACACATATAACTCCCTAGGTATGGGGTAGTTTAACTAAACTTGTGCACCAATTGTATGCCTTGAATGATTACTCAACCATGCCCAGTGCAAGCTGACGAGCATATCGTGTAGTTTTAAAAATATACATGCATTTGAGGAATACAATCTATATCTATCGTAACCCATTTAGGCCACGATCACTCTGGGGACAAGATTTGCGGAGTTTAAAATTGGGTTTTGTTATAAAACATGTTGTTTAAAAGATAAAAACTCACGTTTAATTAAGACGCGAGTTTAGTTAGTCACGGTTTTAAGCTAAAACCATGTTTTGTACGAGAATACAGCCCTTTATTAATTCACATCACATTATATTCAGTTGCTTCCCAAACTTTGTTGGCAAACCTGTGACTTCTTTTTGGTGTCTGAAACTGACCCCTAATATTGTGTACTCAATTTTTAAAACTTGGGAGTATTTTCATTAACCCTAACTCCCTGAGTGTGAATTATATTTCTGAATTAAACTATCAGGGAAGAAAAACGGGTCAAATTTGCACGCGCCGCAGATCGAACCTGGGCCGCGTGCGTGAAAGTCTGAGGCTCTAACGACTCAGCTACACAGGGGATGTTCAAAAAAATTAAGTTTTTTTAACAAGTCGAACCACGCGCTGAGCGTGACACGAGATTGATGGGGCTGCCATGCGGTACAAGAACTGTAGGGTTTTTGTAAGGTCCAAGAAGGTTAGGGTTAACTCAGCACATAAGAAAATACCAATGTGTGTAGGAGTTATTGTTCAATCATGCAATCTGTACCTTTTCAAAAAAATCAGCTTCATTTTGAAAATCATCCATGATAAACTTATTGTTTTAAGAAAAAAACACCTTCCAAATGTGAGTACATATGCAGCGATGGAAATACCCACATGACTTTCCACCCGGGGTTGACTAGGAACTACACACTTTATGGACTTTTCTAACTATAGACGGTTACCGTCTTTGTTCTAACCCAACTTTTACAAAAAGAAATAAATCAGTTGAAAAAGTGGTCCTAGTGGGAATCGGACCATTGACCTCTGCTTTGTAAAGCATGTAACTGAACCACTAGACTAGCGAGGGGTGAACTGGCCAAGACATGGCTAATCAGACATTTGATGCAATTGTTCAGAGGTTATGATCTTCAGAAATAGAGTTTTAGCTACAGACACATCTGGTTCGGAATTTAGTTACAAAAGGTCAAACTATAAATAACTTTAATACAGAGACGAGATTAATTTAAAACAGGTCTTCAACACTCACGTTTTTATCCATAATTTTCCAACCATAGCATGTGGAAGCTGGTTTGTGACAAACCAGGAAGCTGGTTTCATAAATCCTAGATATTGTTAGTGCCCCTGTCCCTGTTAAGTGTTAAAGGCATATTATGTGATCTTTTCCAGAGAGCGCCCTCTATTCATGATTTTTTTTAGAAAGTAGATTTTCTTGCAGATTTACATTTCTGATCATAAATCGTACATACGTTCCAAGTTACAGAGCGATACGATTCCTAATTAGGCCAACAACAAAAAATTGTTTGCTTGTCCATAGATGGGTCAAAAAAAGTTGGGTCGGTCGGTCGGAAATTTATTTATTTATTTTTTATTTTATTTTATTTTTTTAAACATTGGTTGTTCTGGCCCTATCCTACAAACACAAAAACTAGCATGCACCATTTTGAGCCTTATCAATGGCAGGCTAATGGCAATGGTTAATTTTAGCATGGTTTAGCCCACATTTGATTTGAAATAACCAACATATTTATACCCCATGACCCACAGCATAGCGTTAGAAACTTTATCTTTAGATCCTAATTACTACACTATTAAGTTTTATTCTGTTCAAAAGTATAACTTTTATCATGTATACCATTTCTGAATTATTTGGTCCTTAACATGGAGGTGACATGAAAAGGGTATTGGCTCACATGAGGAGTAACGTAGGGTTCAATATAGGTCATTCAAATGAATGTTTGAAAAAAGAAAAAAAAAGTTTTTTTCTGACCAGTCGGGACTGTCTCACACGGTCGGTCGGACGAGGACAAGCAAACAACTTTTTTTTTTGGGCCTTACCTCAAAATCATGGATTTAGAGTGAATTTAGAGTGAAAATATAAACTGTCGTATTATCCCAACAGTTTATTTTCACTCTAAAACCATGATTTTGAAGTAATTAAGAATCGTATCGCCCTGTAACTTGGAATGTATGTACGATTTATGATCAGAAATGTAAATCTGCAAGAAAATCTGCTTTCAATTTTTTTTTTTATGTTGAGGGTGTTCCCTGGAAAGATCACATAATATACCTTTAAGAGTTTGCTGGTTTCCTGCTTGATGAACATGGCTTCCCGGTTTTTTAGACAGTTGTTTGTCCTCCAGGCACAGAACTTAAATTGTGTCCTTTGTTTTGGGGTATATGTAATGCTGTGTTAGCTTACAATGTTCTGCTAGGGCCAACTGGTTAAGAAGCAGTTTCTACATAAACCTTGTTGGAGGCGCCACAGGAAATCCAGTAATTCAGGGGTTAAAATACTTTTTGGCCTATAAGGGCTTTTTTGAGCAAATTCTGCCAAAAATCGCCCCTTTAGTATATTTTAGTTACCATTGGCCAAAATTTTCTCAGGGGGCTATTTTGTGAAAACTGGGGTCTAATCGCCCTTCGCCCCGTGTATTTTGAGCGCTGTCCAGTATACCACACCCGATTGGTCCTCCACTATTTGTTTTATCTTTGAGGGCAACCAAGAGTTGATGCAGCGTTTGGTGAGGCTTTAGCACTGTGAATATGCCGTAATTGCCAAAAACTCTCTTAATCTTCTTCGACACACCCTTTGACAAACATACACTTGACAAATATCTTGTATCTCTAGGTGGTGCGTCGTCGGGTCCCTCTTTGCGGGTGGTGATTTGTTTTTCTTGGTAACCGCCCTTTTGAATGTTCAATCCTCGTAGCCACACTTCTGAAGGCAGACTTGACATGATCAATTTCTCTTTGTTTGTCCTTGGGGTCTGTGACAATAGTTTCAGCCATGTGAAAGAGAGTTCTGATGATGCAAAATTTGTGTTCAAGAGGGTGGTGTGTGTGAATCGATGGCTAGTCAGTTGATATGCTAAAAGCATCAACAGCGCACTCTTCAAAAGCATAAGGAATCTACCAGTCACAAACCAGCTTTACCCACTGAAGCCGGACTACCGCTAAAGACAGAGTATGGTTGGTCTAAAAAATTGATAAAAACGTGAATGTTGAAGACCTAAGTCTCTTCTCTGTGTTTACTCTTTACTTTTATACTGTATACTAGTGTGGTTGTTACATTACTTGATATATATTTGTGTTGTCTCAAACAGGTGGAAGTGGTGGGACAGATGATGGGCCTGGATCATTTGGGAGCTGTCTGCCAGGATCATCATTTCCTTTCATTCCATGTACAGTATGCTTGTAAGAATTGATTTGTTGTAATAATTACCTTTTCATACCAAATGTAACCAGTTGCCCCAATACAAACTATGCACAAATGTGTTTGATCATCAGTCATTATATTCACACAGAAATATGGTCCTAGTTAGGGGACTATTGATTGTCATCTGCTATTGAGCCTGCAAAAGAAATTATCCAATATTCAAACTTTCACTGTTGGATCTGTGTGTTATTGTTGTTAACACTTTTCACATGGCTATTGGTTTACCAAAAACCTTTCTTAACTTTCAAGGTCTATCTCAAGGATTACTGAACCAATACTAGGCATGTTTGTACTTATTTTAATGTATTTCTCATGATGATTCCAAATATGGGGTTGATATTCAATTATTTTGACATTTTTGCAACATTTTGTGAAATTTTGGAATGTCGTCTGCTGACGCCTGCCACAAGGAAAGTGTTAAGAAAACAGTGTTAACCCTTTGAACTCTGACCGCGCCAGGCAATGTGTACCGCTGACCCTGGCCATTCCGGGGGTAATGCACAAAATATTGATTTTTGCAGGAAATGGATAAAACAATACTAAACTTGTTCCGAATCATCTGTTATATTATACAATGATATAAAAACAATAACAGTTTACTTGGATTGTGCTTTCAGGACAAAAATAAATAAAAATGGCGATATTTTGGACCCCAAACCCACCCGTACACCGATACTGATACTGATACTGATACTGATACATTACTACAAATACATGAAAAGCTTATGACTTCCATCAATTCCCATTCAATGCCCGGGTTTCAAAATCATCTGAAATGCCAGAACTATCATCTAAACAAATCCTAAGCAGTATCACTATCGTCCATCATGTCCAAAACATGCCACATTTCAATATAATTTTGATTCGAAAAGACACGAAAAAACAGCAAGCAAAATGCGCTGATAGAATCACTCGTCAATTGAAAACAACAAGCCTCTGAACTTTGACCCGGCAATTTTTAGATGCGCAGTAGTCTTATCTATGTAATCAAACCACTTTGGACATCCTACACTGAGCCTATAGTCCGTCTCATATGGTTGATTGCATACATACCTGTAAGCCGTTACACCGTCTCACCGGGTATACGGTACACATATGCGTAAGCCGGTCTAGCGGCTCGTCGGGTTCAAAGGGTTAAGAAAACAATGTTGAGTGTTCTATGTTTGATTTATTGTATTATTAAATTATTTTCATTGTTGCTGTTTTATCAACCTATGAAATGGGCACTTACTATAATCATATTGAAGTGAGGGTGTGGTTTGCCCACAGAGTCTATTAAAATCAACAAATTGGAACTTTGTAAAAATAATTATGTCCTGTTTGGTATTTTATGTACTGCCAACAACCTACAAAATAACATTGGGGTGTTATTGCCTATGAGTTCTCTGTATTCGAAATTCCGAAAAAGTAATTAGAAATGTTCTGATTGGTTGACTACCTACTTCCTAAAAAAGCTTCTCATTTAGCATCAAAGTATTAATTCACCAATATTTTACTGCATATTATCTTTTATATGAGAGACCCTATTTATTGTTCTGATCAATTTAGAAATGCTGATGGTGATGCCCTATGTATGACTGGTGATAGGAATTGTACATTTGGTCCTGACCCAACCAAAAGTCTTTCTGAATGCTTTTTGCCTGGTGGTAAGTATTAGGGCTAGCTTATAAAGCCCCATATTTTTTCAATACGGACTTTAAAACAACAGGTACACACACATAGAGCGTGTTTCTACAGAGAGTCACTAGACGGACCATTCCGGCTAATGGCTGCTAAAAGCTCTGTAAAATTAGATAATCCTTCTCTGGTAAATTATCCTCAAAAAAGTAGGATAGCTTTAAGTGATTAGACAGTTAAAAGCCGGCTGGAATCTTGCTCTGTTGCATGTTATTTTAAAACTAATTTTTTTACACAATACATTGCGCTTTACACAATACATTGCCAGCTTTTACGATATTGGCCGTCTTTTGCGTGTCGGTAGAAACGATACCAAAGTACATCTAGCCGGATAACTTTTCGCCGGTAAATTGCGGAGGCAAAGTGTAGGGATTTCTAATACATGAACTGAAATTGTAAATAATCCCACTTTCGTGTATGGCTACATGTTCCAATCGTCTTGATCTAACTGGGCACATACACGTACATATGTTAGTGTCAGGGTGAATGCAATCTCAGAAACCACCCTTAGTGTGGGTGTTCAAAATTGATAAAAATAACTCTTAACAAGGATCATTGTAATTGTATTGTAATATTATGTTATACTTATATTCATTAAAATGGCACAGATATAAAATAATGGGATTGAATTCTGAAAAGTTAATTAATGTAATAGTGAATTTTCATGTTCATTTAAGTCTTCTGATCAAATCTGCTATTAGTTTCAAATATGTCCATTCAAAGTATGTTGTCCTGATCTGAGAAATGCAGGCCTTTTGCCTTTTTTGCGAGTAATTGTGGTTTTAGAATAAGCATCATATTGTAGTTGTGATTCAAGTATGTTTGAGGATTGAAGAAGTACCTTGTGATTAAATTGACTATTGTGTCATTTCAGGGGGTAGTGGAGGAATGAATGAAGACATTTCATGCGATGAAGAACCTAATGGAAAAGAATCATGCTGGTAAGTTGCACCTCTGTATCTTCATAATCTCTAGGGTATGCTACAGATCCTGATGAGTTACTATTGCAATGGAGCACCTTATATTCATAATCTAAATGTGTCGACTCATTAGCTAATATGCATAACAATGTTCTATTTCTTGTGGGACGCGTGCGTGTGCGGTTAAAACCTTGTGCGTCTGGCCATAATCGTGTGAATACGCTTGAATTACTTTTGCGCGCGGAGAAATAAAAACCGAATATTCCTCACCAATTTGGAACTGATTAAACTATAGCAAGTATTGCAGTGGTGGAATAGACATGGCACTTGTTGTGGTACTACAGGGAACTGTGGGTTGTATCCAGCGCCAGTGAATGTCCTTGCTGTTTTACAAGTGGGGACAATCAATTGTGTTAGTTTGTCTTTAATCCCAACTGTCAGTTGGGATCATTCTCCCTCAACCGCTTGTACCTCTGTACACTTTCAGATATCCTGATTATGGATCCCCTACAGTTTCAATAGGGACTAATAATTTATAATTGTATATTATTTGCTATTTACCTCGACGTAATTTCAGTTGTGAACACAGTTTCTGTTCATAATTGCCTTCTTACACTCTTTGTGACATGTGTGTTCAAATTAGAGCATCTGTGACTAAATGTTGTGCTTATACCTTCAAATCGTTGATCGAATCATGACCCAAAAAAACATTAAAAACAAACAAAATAAAACAAAATGAAACAACAACAAAATCTAACATAGCAAACAAACAAATAAACACACAAACAAAAACAATCCACACAAAAACAAAAAACAAGACAAAACCAAATATAACAGCGTACAAAAACAAATCCCTAACAAACAACAACAACAAAACAATCCTGATTTAGATTAGCTGTATTTGGGCGTTATAATTTCCATGGTACACATTTCCTTTCAATGTACCTAGCTCTACTGATGATGAGTAACCATTTTACGGTGGGCGTGAATCATGACCTTTAAATATGTTGGAATTGTCATCAGGTTATTTCAAATCACCCATGCATGTAAATTTTAAATGTTGGCAATTACCTCCCTCATTGTACTAGTGCCACATTGGTTTTCCATGCATACATGTGACCTGGCACGACAAAATGAGCGTAACGTCGCTGGGGTTGATTTTGAGTTATGGCCTGAAATAATCGATGTGACAAAGGGGGAGGTCTAACAGCCCACGCACGTTTAAGGTATGACTTGCAGAATTGATAACATATGTGACCTGGCACGACAAAATAAGCATACAGTCACATGGGCTGATTTTGAGTTATGGCCTGAAATAGACGATATGACAAGGGGAGGTCGAAAATTCAATATTTTCTTTTTCGGAAAGATAAACTATTTATGTATCACATTCCAAAGTATTAAGAAAAAAATGTGGGTTTAAATAATTTCTTAAAGTAATTTTAGAGAGTATTTTATTCTTACATCTCAAGAAATGAACGCAAAGAGAGGAAAAATGTCTCGAAATGTCTTGAAATTACCTTGTTTACATCGTCATTTCCACGGGTTTAAAATAGTATCCCCTATGGCAAATTTGGTATGGTCTTAAAGGTCAGGGCTTTGCAAAGCTAGTAATTTGAACCCTGTAAATTCCCAAATAAACCAATGACAGGCCGTTTAATAAGTGGTCTTTGGCATAAACGATCTTTCGATTAAATGTTGACAGTATATTTTAGAGAGCCAAGTCACGATAAGCTTCACTGACTTTGAAGGCCTTTTTCTCCAATTCAATGATTCAGCGGTGATTAACTTCAATTTATCACTATTTCACTTTGGAATGGCCTATTATGACAAGTTTGGTGTCATTTTAAACCTGAGGACATCTACTTTCTGAAAATGTGAAGAAAAAAAAATCATTATTTGTTTTTGCTACTTTACTCTCATTTGAGGTGCCAGGTCACATATGATTAATATTCATTCAAAGGCAAATAAACTATGGTGGAGGTTACCAGAGTTATAAGAGTTTATTTGTACATGAATTTTCAAAATTTGTAAACATGTGGTTTTCCTGATAGTACATCAGATCAAATCACTTATTGTTCATGAAACAATTTTCATATTAAAAGACTCATAACGATTAGGCCTAAGCATGTGCTTCCAATTGACAGGAGGGAGAGAGTGATTTGAAATCTTAATCTGGTCATTTTCACATGTTTCTATGCTTAACCCCCTGGGGTCTACCTGTCTATCTTACAGTGGTTCTGATTGGTTTATTACAAGATGAACTCATATGAATAGCCAATTCAAATGCAGCTTGTAAAATGTTTCACTCCCATCTTTATCAAGGATACAATTTTTCTTACAATGTATCTCATTGGTTCAATAAATGATGTATCATTATTATTATTATTTATTTAATCTTTCTTTATTGAGGGTAAACAGCTTCAGTGTCAAGCACTGCTTTCCAAGCAGGCCCTCATTTCACAGAGAAAAATACATAATTATTTACAATATATATACATGGAATATAACAACTATTTACATAAATATATACAGAACCATCAGATAAATTCAGCAAGGAAATGCAGAATTGTAATATACTTTAGAACACAAAATTTAAATTCCATGGATCTTTGTTTTAAATTGTTGCACTGACATATTCTCAAGTTCGGTTCTGATTGTTGATGGCAAGTTGTTCCAGGCATATGCTGCCCTAACATGAAACGTTCGCATACCTGAGTTCGACTTAAATTTCGGTACAACCAAAGTATTACTTGTGTGATTTCTTGTTACATGACAATGGTTATTATGAACAAATTCAAACTGCATCAATAAGTATGATGGACTTATATTTCTTAAACATTTATACACAATTAGTAAAAGGTGATTATGCCATCTTTTATCAAGTTTAACCCATTGAAGTGCATCCATTAAATCATTTGTTGGTGTTCTTATATCAGCTGAAAGTATTATCCTGGCTAAATTATTATGAAGAACCTGTAATTTTCTATGACATTCGGCAGACAAGTTTGACCAAACTGTGCTTCCATAATCAAAGTGAGGAATAACAAGAGCATTTGATAACATTACAATAGTTTGATTTGGAAGTATCCATCTTTTTAACCAATCGGCCGGTAGTTCTCAGGGGGTTAAGGCCAATAACAAAAAATTGTTGTATTGGCGTAATATGCTATTGAAAATTAGGGTAAGGCAGGCAGGGTTTTTTAAATTTATTTATTAACTGTATACTATAGATTACCAAATTTGATCTCACAGAGTCAAATAAATCACAAAATATCATGAGGCCGATTGCGATCATCAGATTTGCTGTGTACTGTATGCCTTTTTGATGAAGAGCTTCAAATATTTTTTTCTTATTTTTCCCTTCTGCCAAAAAAAGGTCGGCGGGTTATGCCGATACAATAAAAAAAAATGGATTTAGCTACATCTTAAATCACACCATTGGTATATATCATATCCATAATGATCAATCTTAGATGTGTTGATCCTCTAAAGGCCTATTTACCCACAAGTTCTCTTCAATCCATACTTCCTTATCATTCTGTAAACAAGAAATCTACTACTCATACGAAGCATCTTTTAAATTAACACTTTCCACGAGGCAGGCGTCTGCAGACGACATTCTAAAATTTCTCAAAATGTTTCAAAAATGTCAAAATTATCGAATTTCATTATCATATTTGAAATCACCATAAGAAATGCATTGACATAAGTACAAACATGCCTAGTATTGGATCAGTGATCCTTGAGATAGACCTTGACAGTTGGGAAAGGTTTCTGACAAATCTGTTTTGTATGTGGTAAAACCAATAGCTGCACGGAAAGTGTTAATACCTGTAGTAACGTCAAGAGTAACTATTTTTGGCACACATTTTGAAGGGGGATTTCTTTTCATTTTCCCTGAGGGTATTTGTGCTGGTATATATTATGGCTCAATGCCCTCAAGCTATTGAACACATATCATATGTGCAGTGACCATGTCTGTATTGTGTTTTAGGATAACAATTATATTAAGATATAGGTCATTGCTGTTTTTCTCTATTTTCAAAATGTATAGACTAACTGTACCAAATCATGTATGAAAGTCTGTATCAAATAAATGTGCATACTCATTTTTTAGGATACGATTGCCCAAAAGTGGTCAAATTTCATCCCCACTATCAGGAGAGGTTCCACTACTTCCAAATCCTGGATAAAGACTTCAACTTAAATATAGATTATGAGTAGTACCGTGGATTTATGTTTCAACATCTTGCTTTTGTTCTTTTTCAGTACATGCGACGAGGAGAGGAATGTGTGGGATTGTCCTATGCCAAGTAAGTTTTAACATGTACATGTGATGCAGGTTATGTGATAAGCATGCAGTGTCCATTAATTATGACAATTATGTGGTGTATGTGTGATATATATATATATATATCTATATGCAGCAATGGAAATACCCACATGACTTTCCACCCGGGGTAGACCAACCCAGGGTCGACCAACCCTAAGTCGTTAGGGGTTAGGGGTTAGGGGTTAGGGGTTAGGGGTTAGGGGTTAGGGGTTAGGGGTTAGGGGTTAGGGGTTAGGGGTTAGGGGTTAGGGGTTAGGGGTTAGGGGTTAGGGGTTAGGGGTTAGGGGTTAGGGGTTAGGGGTTAGGGGTTAGGGGTTAGGGGTTAGGGGTTAGGGGTTAGGGGTTAGGGGTTAGGGGTTAGGGGTTAGGGGTTAGGGGTTAGGGGTTAGGGAATGATCCATCCTTGTTTTTACCTCCCCGACCACCAACCCCCTGAGTTTTTTAACATATAATTTAGAATGAATATAGTTTCCAAGGTGTTTTTTAAACAGTATTATGCGGTTTATTCCATGAGGGCGCTATTGTAGTCCACCCAGGGTTGGTCGACCAACCCGGGACTGTCTACCCCGGGTGGAAAGTCATGTGGGTATTTCCATCGCTGCATATATATATATATGTGATATTTACTGAAGAGAAGAAGGTGTTGTATTATCCAATAACAAGAACAAATTGACACATCAAAAATCATGATCAGAAATCCTATATTCTGCATCTCTATGATTGTTTTTCAAACAAACAAAAAATCATTACTTTTTTTTCTATTTAAGATCATTGATAAAATGGAACATAGTACATCATCCGGATTCCTCCCACACCTAGTCTAAATATATTTTTCTTGTTTTCTTATAGTATTATCACAGGGTTGTACACCAAATGATGATGCATGGGATTGTTGCAATTGGTAAGTCTTAATGGATTGAGTATAATATAGGTTACCCCATTACTTGACGGATTCGATGGGCTTCTAATTTACTGACTAGACTCAGAAAGTTTAACCAGTGACATTTCAAATATGTTCAATTTAAGGCCCTGTTCTCCTGGTTTTGCCACTTATGATCTGAACTTTTGAAATGGATCATAGCTATATTAAAACATTAGACAAGGGAAGGGGCTGGCATGTCATAGATACACCATACTAAAAATTTCCTGGAAATTGGGTTTTTGCACCAAAGTAATACTTGACAAACTATACTAACTATCATCTGAAACCGTTGACCTTAATTCGCAGTATATCATGTAATATTTCACAATTTGGTAATTTTTATGTAGATCACATCAAAATTATCTGCAGAATTTGGCACATAATGGCTTTATTGAAATGTCTATCTAGCGCCATCACTTTAACCCTTTTCCCATGAAATATTACGTTTCTGGATTCTATTATACCTTATCTATTTCAAAATTGTAACGCCAATCTCTCCGTGCCCCTTTAAGACATACCTACCAAGTGCTACCTTTCAAGTTGCTTGACTCTGATAAAACTTTGTTAAAAAAATGATGATTTTGTAAGGAAATTTGTCCAGAACAATAACCTATGTGTGTAATTAGTTAGCAGACAGTCAATGACTAAGAATGTTTAGAGATGAGGAAGGAATCACTAGTTTCCATGCGGCAGGCAGCTGCAGACGACATATTCCAAAAATCCACAAAATGTTTCAAAAATGTCAACATTATTGAATTTCATTACCATATTTGGAATCACCATGAGAAATGCATTGAAATAAGTACAAACATGACTAGTATTGGGTCAGGAATCATTGAGATATACTTTGAAAATTGTGAAAGGTTTCTGAAAAATCTGTTTTGTGTATGGTGGAAATAATAGCCGCTTGGAAAGTGTTAAAGAGGTGTGTGCGCATCCTAAAACGATACTGTTTCATATTTTTGAACTATGGTTATAAATGTTTGTCATATTTTGATATAAAAAAAGTAAAAAGATGAATCCAATGGACACAGGAGCACAACGCACCAAGGATCAGAAAACTGATACACAAGAGGATATAAGAGCACAATGCACCAAGGATCAGAAAACTGATACAAGAGGATATCTCGAAAATATTAAAGATTAAAAACAATATATTCCAACTTGGTGTAGGAAAACAAACAATAATAAGGGGTAATAAAGCGATAAAACTAACAGTATAACATGATATGTTTTGATGTGTTTCAGTATTTGTGACTCAGCTGGCCGATGGGATTGTGACCCTGATCCAGAGGATGTAGGATGCCTGAGATTTACTGCCTCACAAATGGGTAAGTACCACACAAATGATGCAGGATGCCTGAAATTTACTGTTTAACAGATGGGTAAGTTTATTGATAAGGCAAAAAACAAACAAAAAAGTTGACTTGCCCTTTCCGACCGACCCGAATTTTCGTAAATCTAGGGTCGCTATACTGTAAGTAAAAAAGAATGAAAAAAAATTTAACAAAATTGAAAGAAGCACATAACAATAAAGAAAGATGAAAACGTGTTTTTGAGTAGTATCTGCTTGTTTGAAAAAATTTAAAAATAATAAATCAAAAAAAATCAAAAAAAAATCAAAAAAAAATCAAAAAAAAAAAAATCTTTAAAACGTGTTTTTGTGTAGTATATCTCCCTGTTAACATTTTTTTTTAAAATTAAAAAAAAAAAAAAATCCGACCGTCCAACCCAGACTCTGGCCCTAAAAGGGCAAGTCAACTTTTTGTTGGCGTAAGTACAAAATGGGGCATGATAGGAGGATAATTATCATCAATTAACCATCAACAATCCACTGACAGTTCATAACCATAGTTAGTATGTTATTTGTCCCTGTTCACCCCATTTCACAATACCAAAATAAGCCATATATTTGTGTATGGCTGCTTTCTTCAAATGTACATTTGGATGGTTATGATAGTATTGATGTTTTTGTAATCTCTGAACACACAGGTGGATTTGGTGCCTGTCAAATGGGTGATATCGTGCCAGGTGGGAGCCGATGCTTGATATGTGTGTGAGTATGATAGGACAAACTTAATAAGTAACAGAGGTTATGTTTGTGCATTGAAACTGTCACACACTACATTGAAACTTCTCTATATTCTTAGAATTTGAAAATTGTGTTCTTAAGATTTAATTCTTAATCTTAGAATTTAAAATTGGTTAGATATATGTTGATATTTTCATTAGAAATTTTAAAAGAAGGCACTTAATTCCCCTGTGTTCTTAGAATTTAAAAGGCAAAACACAACAACAATCTGTTCTGCGGACACAGACCGGTCAACCACTCCAGGAGGGTCAGTTTTGGTCTTCTCACATCACATATCATAATGAATCAAACAGTAGATGTGAGAGATGGCTTTTTCAATAACAACATATTGCTGGAATACTTCTATGTGATGGCTTTATAATTATTCCTCGATGGAGGATGAATGTGAACACAGATGAGAAAGTGATGCTGGAATGTTTGAACACGATTTCTACCTAACTTGACCGCAATGGACTGAATATTTTATATTATTACACCTCATAAATATTCATGAACTAATCATGGTAATTCATTGGCCAATTCCTATCACAAGTACTATTTCCCTAGGGAAATAGTTTTGACTATTTCCCTACAACCTCATCCCCAGAGTCACAGTGAGGTGTAATAAAACAAATACTACATGGTATGATCGGGTCAATAGGGCACACTTTTTTCCCTCAGTACTGGCTACGGGCCTATCACCCCTCACCCTTCAGGTTCGGGGTGATAGGCCCGTAGCCAGTACCTCGGGAAAATAGTTTGCTCTATTTCCCCCCTACCATGTAGTATTTGTATACTAATAATCTATACGGGAATGAGGAGTCAACTTTGAGGCATTTCCACCTATACAAATGCCGTAACTATTCACTCTAGTCTAACCACCATTGAACAAATTATCTTATAAATTGCAATCTAATAATCCATGTACATTTTCCTTCCCTCATAAGAAATGACATCAATAACTTGCCCTGTGAGAGCTCTGATCAAAACTGTCTATGGAGTATCAATCCATTCTGCGGTGGTCGTCCTAATCAAGGTAATTGTAGGAAAATGTGTTGGTGGATATAGTAGATTCATAAACATTGGCCGATAGGTTATTGATTTGGTCCTATTCCATTTAACGTTAGAGGAACCACAATGGACCAATCATGACGATATCGGCATCGTGTAGGTGGTTTTGCTGCGATATAATGGACTTCAAAGCATTGAAGCAGCACATCACCAAATATCATGCATCCATGCATGAATTTAAACTGCCCAAGCAAATAGCACGCTATTCAAACCTGCCATCTTAACAAGTGACACATATTAATCATCATTTCTAATCCTTCTTGTATAGATGAGGATTTAAATTAAAATGAAAATCAATTTGAACAATGGCACGAGAAAACTTTGTCACTAATTTGGATATGAACTACCTACGATGTGATTCAAGACACAGAGAAGCATATATACCATATGTGCCAATGATCAGATTGAGATTTCAAATCACTGCCTCCTCGTCAATTGGAAGATATTACCTATACTGAAAGGGTAAACCGGCCAAAGTCTGTGAATCAACTATAGTTATACAAGACATAATCCATCTTAGGCCTAAAAAAAAAAGGTTTGATTGGCGTAACATGACCAAAACAAATAGGGTAGGTCAGTCGGGATTTTTATTTTTATTTTTTTATTTTTTTATTTTTTAAATCACCTACTTTTGAACACTTAAAAGACAGCAGTACACACAAATGAAGAGACGTCAAAAATTCAACAATATATCATTTCGATGGGGACTTAAAATAGCCGAAAATGAAAGCAAACCGTCAAAAACTTTAATACTTTGTTCAATTTTTATAAATATATATATATATATTTTTTTTTTTTTTTTTTCCCCCTCAAAATAATAAAAAATATTCAGGGTCGGCGATGTATTTAGGGTCGGTCGGGTTACGCCAATCAAACTTCTTTTTTTTTTTAGGCCTTATCTATAATATCAAGGATGAGGAAGGTAGAAGGGGAGAGGGTGTGAGATTACATAATATAAAGGTAATGGTTTGAAAAACATGTGGGTTTGACGGTTTCTATAGTTTGATCAGTTCCAGATTGGCGAAGCCTCTTTATAGTAGGGAATGAATACAGAAGGATGCGATTGCACATGAAGGCATCAAGCGCACTGTGCATCAATTGAGTGACGCGTGCGTGCGACCAAAACCCTGTGCGTTTGGGCATAATCGCACAAGTGCACTTGGATTACTTTTGTGCATGGAGAGATATAAAACTAATATTTCTCGCCAATTTGGAACTGATTAAAATATAGACTGAATATCTCTTGGCTATAACATTGTGGCTGGAAGGTGTGTGAGTTATACATTAACAAATTAACAAACTGTGTATGGGATGCATGTACAGTGGCGTACCAAAAAAATCGTAAAACTTGCACAATTTTTTCCCTTTAGCAGCTGAAATCTTGATAGGGAGGGGGGATAGCGATAGAGAAAAAAATTGCATGGTCAAAATCGCAAATCTACCAACAGAGGGTCGTGTTTACCGACGGGGTTATTCCAGAGGGGGCACTGGACCCCCCCCCCCCTGGGTACGCCACTGTGCATGTATATCATTTCATACGGTGGTCCTCCTTCTATTGAAGGGGAGAAAACATGTGAGTTGGGAGGTTTCTCGACTGAAACTGTCACATTATGATGTGGGAGAGAGGGTAAGTATGAAATCTATAGATATAAAAGTACCATCATACAAATCTCAAAATAGTTATTAACCAAAATAATCACACTGCACAATGACATCTTGCAATGCAATGGCTGGGTGCAATAAGGTTGCTGATGTGCTGCTATACCTAAATACCTGGGACATTGTGAAGTATTGTGAAGTATGCTAGAGTTATATGATACCTTCTCATACATTTAAAAGATATACAGTAAAATGGTTGTCTTTGTTTGTTTGTTTGTTTGTTTTTTATAAGGCATCGTCAGCATAAATATAAACATAATATCAGAAGAAGAAAAAAATACAATTTAACAAAGTACAATAAATTACACAACAACATTAATAACAAACATTTCACCACAATGCCATCCAGGATGGCAGACACTGACACCAAAAACTGACATACCAGGATAGCCCATTAAGCCTGGCAATAAAGAGCAAGCTTATTTCCAATGGGGTCCGAAAAACAAAAGCAGAGGCCGTCTTGGACTTTTTTGTCCACTTATAGTAATCCATTGGTATAATGGCTCCAAAATAAAGACTAATTAAATTGAATGATATAAATCCAATCTAATGTGTTGATATGTTTTCCTTTTCCCATCCAGTCTCTCAATGTGAAGTAAACGATATCCCACCATCGGCATGTTCTGCCTGCCAATGCATGTAAGTAGCTCATAGCATAAAATGGCGGGAAAACAAACTTATGCAAATTACTATAACATGTTCATAATTTCAACTCCATTACACAAATCTAAGTTTTATAATAAATTTTCCACTTATTCACTTTAGACATTTTGGTAAATTGGAGTAAGCTAGAATGGAGTAATGAATGAAAATTGCCTGACAAATATGATATGATGTCAATCTATGCACTTGAATGCAACTCCATGCAAACAAATTAGTGCAAACAAATGAAATTACTCTGCACTTGAATACATCACCATGCATACAAACTAGTGCAAACAAATTAAATTACTCTGCACTTGAATACCTCACCATGCAAACAAACTAGTGCAAACAAATTAAATTACTCTGCACTTGAATACATCACCATTTAAAAATAAATTCTCAACCTTCTAAATAATATGACATTTTTTGGTTTGAAAATTCTCCATTTTGTAACATCTCCTTAGGAACCAATATTGCGAAGCATGTGAAGGAAGTGAGGATCGATGTGCTTGGAGATTGAGTGCTGATGTGTGCTGTCTAAATATAGGTAATACTATAATCAAAATAAATAATTGTGCTGTACCATACTCAAACGATTGTTGAAATATGCAAAGGTTTGCTTGAAGAACCCCTGTTGTTTAAAATTGTTAAACAGCATTTCTTGCTGTGTTGTAGAGCGATGCTCTATTGTTTTTTGAGGACAGATTAGCGATGATTTTGACATTCAGATTGAGACCTTCCCATATTCTCAAGCACATGGCTGACGAGCTCTGAAAACAGCAATTGGCATCTTAGGAAAGATGAACATATCAGCTTTCCATTGATATGCAACACAATATGAACATATCCAGAGATGATCGAAAGCTTTGCGATTAAAAAAGTGTACAAACTTTTTTAAGCAGTAGAACAATATCAGTGAACCAGTTTTGTACATAATATTTGTTACTAGGTGATAGAAGGAGAGATGACAGGGAATGTGAAGCAGATGACTCGCCACCTGTCTGCTGTCAAGGCTGTACATGTCTGTAAGTAAGGCCAAGAAAAATAATAAGTTGTGTTACCCTCAAGTGCCAAAAAAATTAAAATTGGGTCGGTCGGTCGGAAATACTTTCTTCTTTTTTTAACTTCTTTTTTTTTTTTAAAAATTCTTCTTTTTTTTGGCTGAAAAATATATGGTTTATGTCAAGACAAAATTGATATAGGCCCATATGTCAATTTAACTAATGTTTCTAGTGTGACAATAGTCTAAAAAAGCATTTATTTAAGCTTACTTATTCATTTCAAGCCAGAGGCCTATACAGTAAATAAAATGAATGAATGAATGAATGGAAAGCAAGAAATAGTAACATTTAGACACTTTTAATAAAATTTAAATCTAAAAATAAAAATGGGACCTTAGTTTTTTTTCGCTGAGGGCAACACAACTTACTATTTTTCTTGGCCTAATACACTATCTTGGGGGATGCATGGTCAGAAAACAATTCCTGGGAACACAACTTTAAATATATCCCTTCAAATTCTTATGTATTTCATTATTTTTATATTTAAAATTTCCCTCCAAAGTAAAAAAATTCCCTCCAAAGTAAAAAAAATCCCTCCAAAGTGAAAATTTTCCCTACAAAGTAAATAAAATTCCCTCCAAAGTACACATTTTCCCTCCAAAGTAAAACATTTCCATGGATCAGGTTCCTGTCCAGCTATGGAGAATTGGGGTTGTTGGTGGGGATGGCGGCAGCTAGGGTTGCATGTGGGCAAGAGTTGTAGGTCAATTCTGTCACTCTCTACTGTCAATGATATACATGTGTGTAAGTAATAGCACTTCTTGGGGAGACATGGGGCATATAATAACCTATACACTTACATAATGAGGAATAAAATGGTAGGGTATTCTAAAGTTTACCCTAAACAGCATATAACAATTTAGCCTGCTTTTGCAGTAACTTTTTGTAATTGAATGTTTTTCAGTAACCCAGACTGTGAAGATTGTGGTGATGGGGAGGAGTGCGTTTGGCAAGGATCCATGGATGCATGTCTTGCTGGCAGTAGTAGTAAAGGTACAGTAGTTTAATCAGCTCATGTGTATAATCATATTATATAAAAGTATTTATTTTTGGAAAGGAAATGAGTTAGAGAATCCATTTTTGTATCAAATTTCACTAAAAATTCTGATTCTTTTTTTAAATTTTGACCCAAAAAAATCACTTTTTTGGCTCAAAATATCTGGTCAACGTAGCAAAATCAGTTTTGGGAAAAAAATACCGAAATTGCACCCAAATCATCTAAGGTCACTTCTCTAGGAATGTTCTTTTTTTTGTATTACAAAAAAGTGCCAAAAAATGGGGGTTTTTTTACCTCAAAAATGTTTTTGTTTTTTGGTTAATAATTTAAAAACTGAAATTTTTTAAAACAAAAACATTCCTAGAGAAGTGTCTTAAGATGAATTTGGTGCAATTTCGGCGATTTTTACCAAAAAATGACCACACATTTTGGTCAAAAATCAGCATTTTAGTGAAATGTGATAACAAAATGGAAACTAGGCTCATTTCCTTTACAAGAATGCTTTTATATACATTACATTAATAGTTCAAAAATTACAGCGTTTGATAAATTTCAATGTTTTTTGGTTAACCCCACCCCCCCCTCCCCAAGGTATCTGTCTAGTATCGTCAAAATCTGTCAAATATGTAGGACAATTATGTGTCTCTGGTAATGGGTCCATTTTACCCCGAAAATTGTTAAATGTTTGGGTCAATCCTACCAAAAAAGTATCTGAGTGACCCCCCTCTCCCCCGAATCCTCCCAAGCATTTGAATATAAAATGGTGTAAATATCTGATAACATGTATCATATTTCTTGCAACAAATGGAAACAATACCTTTTTTTAAATCTAGATAAGCGTCCATGAACATTTACTTGACATATTTTTTGAGGGAAAGGAAGGAAATGCTTTGCCATTTTAGTTTCAAACCTGTCATACTCACAAGGCCACTAAAATGTTGATTCATCCTTCGTTGTTATTTTGATTCTTTCCATTGGTGGGAAAATATTTGAAATCGTCATATATAGGCCGTGTACGTATTCATTCATCGGCTTTACAGGAAGGAGTAAACCAAGTCCACCAGAATCATGGCGTATTACAGAGCATCGTGTCTACTCTTTGGATTGACGCAGGATTTTTGTAAAGTGATGCATTAACCCTAACCAGCCAGGCTATGTTTTTGTGTGGAAACGGGTGGAGGGGGACAAAGTATGCATTTTTTACCCAACAAATCGCCTTGAAACCCCCGGGATTCGACCCCGGACCCTCCGATCACCCCCGCCGCCGCGTCCCTAACCACTCAGCTAAGCTGCCAACGCTTGCCCGAGCAGCGATTTTGTACCCACATATCAGCTCGGAAGATGATTTCATCCAATCAAGTAGCATGTGCGTGGACATTGTTTTTGGCGTAGTGAATCGTAGTGTCTAGTTAGGTTAGGGTTAATGAAATGGGATTTTTAGGTACTTATAATAGTTTGGGTGAAAAAAGTACCACCATGATCCAGTGAAACTACGTGATATGCAGGGTATATACAGCCTTGGAACCCACACCCAACAAATACACAAACCACAATATGATATCCTGTATGAAGTAGTATTTAAGTGGTGAATAACCTAGCTATCACAGGTGATCTTACTGTCCCATAAAAATGCACTTCCATTCAGTAGCTACCAATTGTTTCCTTATCAGCAACAACTTCCTCATACCACACAACCACACAAAAGAAATACCTTGCCCTTACTAATTGCCATGGCAACAGAGAGGGCTGAAAACATCACAAACAGGAAGTGTACTTTAGTTTAATGGAATTATTTTTAAATAATGAGAAATAAATGCTACGTAATGAGACTCCATTTAGAAGTGACATATCAAAACAAATACATCACCCAATTAATATGTGGTTTAGCAAGTCACTCTACATGTATAAATAGATTGTTTACTAAAATAATTGTATTCATTGAATGACAATGCAATCAAGTGCATTATAAACGAAGAGAAAAAAATGCATTGAAATTAATACGATTGACCTTCTTTTTTTAAACTTCCCATTAAATAAATACGTGGGTTTTGTTGTTCAACAATGGTTTCGATTATGCCCTTGATGGTTTTGCTTGTTGGTTATTTAATAATATTTAACAATATGATTAAGTCTGTTATTATCTTCATTTTTTCTTATACCAGTCATTCTAGCCGAAATATCCAAATAGGCTCGTATATAATATCTGTTTTTGTCTAACTCTAATGTTGAGCTTTGTGTGCACCTGTTAACAGCTGTGGAAAAATAGGAACATCAATGTAATAGATTTCAGCAACAAACACAATGAGTGTGTTGTATACAGATACCGTGAACATTATATGAACGAAAATAATAATCTGTTTTACATTTAGTTCCTGATTGGTAGCTTTGTTAGTTTTGCACTTGGCCTTGATTTTGGTTTGGCTCTTCCGTTTGTATTCTTTACTTCCCTCTTCATATATTGCAGAGGGTGTAATGTTAATAAATGGAATACCCTTGTATACTACTGGTGTATATATAATGGTTAGACATTTGTACAGAGCAAGGAGTTACTGAAAAAGGCTGATTAATTGGAACAATATTTTAATTCTTAAAAATAATTGTGCAGATTATTATATCTGGATATTTGACATAATTGCGCAGAGGGTATATCAACTTCGAATACACTTGTCATCTATCCAGCACATTTGGTGGAATCATACCCATTCATATGATCTGGTTCACATAGAGCACTTCATTAGGTACTAATAGAGGATTGTTGTGGTGCTGCAGAGTTTGTGTCTTAGTCTATAAGACTATGGCACCCAAACATATACTATGTTTGGGTATTCTGCTTGTAGTGATTGTGCATTGTTTGGCGCAGAGAGATAAAGGTAAGTTGATGGGTTAAATTCAATGATTATGAGTGAGGGTATGTCGATCCAAATTATGAGACTATAGTTTAATCAGTTCTAAATTGGCGAAGCCTCCTTATTACAGCAGCAAATGAATATATACAGAAAGATGCTGGCACGCATGAAGGCAACAAGCGCACTGTGCATCATATGCATTGCGCGTGCGTGCAGCCAAAACTGTGTGCGTGTGGCCAATACTCTTGTGCGTACGCTTAGATAACTTTTGTATGCAGAGAGATAAAAACGAAATATTTCTTGCCATTTTGGAACTGTACACTATATGTGGCTGTGTAACTTGTGCTGGTTGTGAGTTTGCGGGTAAGTTCATATTGGTCCAGTAGTAGGTGAGCTAGTAAAAAAAATACAAGATTTGAAATTTTCCATTTTCTTTCAATGGAATCCAATTTTTGACTGAGTAACATTGCTTATTGTTTTCTTTGTTTTCATCAGGTGGTATGTCAAGAAAAAACTCAACTGAGTCGATGGGTGGAATGTCAGGAAAGAACTCTACCGAGTCAAAGGGCGGCATGTCTATGAAAAATTCTACAGAAGGTAGAGGGTCAAAAGGTAAAGCTATAGTGCCTTTAACTTTACAGGGTCATTTGGCAGGATGTCTATGACAAACTTGACAGAAAATGAGTGCTGTTGAGGGATAAAGTTAGTTATATCTATAGAGTACAATTCTATAGAGTCAATAGCTACAAAAACTTAAAAATTTATCAAAAGACAATCATCCAAAAGAAACTGAGAAATGGTGACTGTACCATTATGTATATGGGGTAATGTCCCTCAAAGAACTCTTCAGTCTGCTCATGACATAACCCACGTGAATGAATGTTCCTAGAACAAACAAAGTCTTGTGTCAGAGATCATTCAGACTAGCTGGTCCGCAGTCATGGAACAATCTCCCTCGTACTATAAGAGAAACTGACAGCATCTCTCAGTTTCGTTGTAATCTTCATACTCGCCTTTTTCCATGTAATTTGAGTTCTGTGTCGCATGCACTTTGATCTAGATGAAATAGCTCCTTATAAATATTAAAGGCATATTATGTGATCTTTTCCAGAGAGCGCCCTCTATTCATGATTTTTTTTAGAAAGTAGATTTTCTTGCAGATTTACATTTCCGATCATAAATCATACATACATTCCAAGTTACAGAGCGATACGATTCCTAATTACCTCAAAATCATGGTTTTAGAGTAAAAAATATAAACTGTCGGAATCCCGACAGTTTATTTTCACTCTAAAACCATGATTTTGAAGTAATTAAGAATCGTATCGCCCTGTTACTTGGAATGTATGCATGATTTATGATCAGAAATGTAAATCTGCAAGAAAATCTGCTTTCAATTTTTTTTTCGATGTTGAGGGCGTTCCCTGGCAAGATCACATAATATACCTTTAATTGCTATGTTATGTTATATAATATTGATATTTTTATTAGCATTCACACCATGTATTTCAAAATATTAAATTGTCACATAACAGCATGTAACAGGGTTCTGTTCTAGTCCTAAAGATGCATGGCCAATATTAGTAAAGCTTTGTAAAATGCCAAACATGCCAACATAACTGCAACTATATATGCAAAGTAGCAGTTGTAAGTATAGGTCTAATTCAAGTTTATTATCTAAATGAATATATACCATTCAAATAACTATGTTGCCAATTTTTTTAACAAGTTGATCTTTTTGTAGTATTGTTTATTATTTTGGACTTGATGAATGGATTTCCTTACCTTTTTACAGGCAATTCAACACACATTTTGAAACGTTTTTACCTAGTACTCTGGGTAAAACAACAATTATTTAGCTTTCCCCAGAGTATAGACCAGTTGGAAAAACCCAACAACAATACAAAAACAAAACAAAACTAAAAAAGACAACATGTGCTACTGATCGGATTTGACCTGATCCTGATGACTTCCCCTAGGAAATTGAAGGTTAACATCAAACTTAATACCTATAGATTGTAATATTGCGCTCCTCAGCCAATTTCCCCTGTAGCTTAATGGTCAAGAGCATTGTGGATCTAATGCAAAGGTTGCCAGCTCGAATCCGGTCAGAAGCACATGTTTGTTTGTTTTGTCAACGGTTGTGTGCACTGGCCCACTCTGGGGAAAGCTAAATAATTGTTTCAACAAGAATTTGTATTGCTTAATATATTTTTAAGCATTAGCATAAACCTTACTTTGTTTATTTTTTTGTTTCTTATTCAGGAGGAAAATCACTTGACGATTTTGGTGAGTCACATTTGGTTTAAAATATCCTTTTGCCATGTTGGTAAACTACAGGGTGTCCCAGAGAATGATTTATTAGAACATCTGCATTTATTTAGCTATGATGAATACTATTGGTATTTGTAAGAGTGCTTATAATGATTCTTATTATTGACTCTTTCAATTTTCTGATAGAAATTAAAGACTCTTTGGCAAGAAATGGTAGATTCCAAATTTGACATCATTGACCATGTTCACTTTAAATGATATGCATGTAGTTTACAGTGTCCTCTTTTAATTTTCACTTCATAGTTAAATCAACTGTCTGTTATGTTTTATGAAGCAATATCTGAATGGTGCAGGGAATTGTTTCTCATTTTTTAACCTAATCTAATATTTTTTTGAAATGACAAAAAGTGCCATTTCTTTTCACTTTTTTGGCACTTTTTGGTCAACATTTCAAAAAATATTAGATTAGGTTAAAAAATGAGAAGTTTGTCCCTAAGTTAGTGTCTTAACATCATAATCAAGCAATTTGGGCATTTATTGCTAAAAGTTGTTTTTTGTTAGCTTTGCTATAAAAAAATGGGTCAAAAAAGTGAATTTTGTGATTTTCTCAAAGAAATCAACATTTTTGGTCAAAATTGAAGTCAAATGTGGATTCTCTGATCCATTTCCTTTCCAAAAATGTACTTTTAATTGCATTTGATTAATAGTTCAATAATTACAGCACTCACAAATTCAAAAAATCAAATCAAATACTTCCTTAAGAGTCCCCCCTTACGTGATTATACCATAGCTCCTTTAGTGTCAATTTAATAATAATGATAATAATAATAATGGAAACTTACAAAGCGCATGTATCCATCAAAAAAACCGCTGACTGCGCTGCAGACATCGGAAAAAACAAAGAACATGATAAAAAGCAATACAAATGCAGAAACATAATAATACACTACTTACTATAAACCAACATAAATACAGAGTAAATCAAATAAAAATTCCATTGAAATGGAATGGGGGCGATCCAAAAGAAAGAAGCATGTTTTGTAACCATTTTCTGAAGCATAGGGAAAAAATACCAGGGAAATGGTGTATGTATTTTCCATAATTCAAACCAAAAAAACAAATCAAAACACCGCAGTCTAAAAATAGTACAGCAAACCAATAAAGTTGATTTGTGTGCGGGGGGGGGGGGGGGGGGGATACCGTCTGAAGAACAATCTAGGTATGTAATGACATTGTACTTGGTCTAAAACGTTGGTCCAAGAATTTCTATATAAAAATGTCATTCCGCGATCATGGTTATTATTGACATTTCATTAAATCAACCCAGGAATTAGTATTATATAACCCAAAACTCAAACATCCACAACTAACCACAATATTAGACAACCCCAAGGCAATTGGGAGGTTTCTCCTAGTAGTCAAACAAGATAAGCTATTATGTCTCTCTGTGGGGAGTCTATAAACATCTCTCTGAATGAACCATCAACAGTCTATGCATCAACTAAACAAATATAGCTTTGACTCCATCACAGACTGCAGGACTGTTAAAATAAACTGCATAGGTATATATGTAATTTACAAAGACTACAAACATGGCTGCCCCCACTTATGTCTAGAAAGACCTAAATGTGAAATTTTTTGCAATCTGAAGCTATAAGGGTGGCTTCGCCCCCAAAAACATTGTGTATGATTTGAAACAGCCATTTGACCTTAATGCGTGCATTGAACCATGAATTTTGTTGTTGTCAGTATATAAAGCATTGCTAATCTAGTTTATCCTCCCAAAACATGAAAGTAATAGACTGAAAAATAAGCAACTGTGGCAAGTTTTGTAATCTGACCACGTTTTTCGCCATTCCTATAATATGACAGTTTCAAGTTATAGCCCAAATATAATCATGATGATATCCGGAAGATTTGAGATCAATCCACTGAACATTGATGACCTATTAAATATTATTATATCCAATAGATCTGAGTAATTTACCATTGGGTGGTAGGTGCGATCCGGATAAGGATACAGAGACTGATACAACCATTCCATGTCTAAACTGGTGAGTTGATAGTTCTCTTTTATTGTGATGTTTAATGCCGTTTTAGCGGTATGTGTTCATATGCATCAGTGCAGTGGCGTAGCTAGGAATTTTTTTTTTGGGGGGGGGGATTTTTTGTAAAAGGGTGCCCAAATATTTGTTTCAGTCAGCTCAGAAAACTTGAGAGGGGGGTAAGGGCATGTTGTACAGCAAATGCCCGCGAAAAATGGTTCTTATAAATTGTCATAATGCCTATACAAACTACATCCAGAGACTGGGTGGGGCATAAATAGGGCTGGGGGCAGGGGCACAAAGGGCTTTTTTCGGTCTCCAACCCCCACCCCCCCCCCCCCCCCCCCCCCCTCGAGAGCTACGCCACTGCATCAGTGGCATCATATTGGGAGGGGGAGGGGCAAAAAATAAAAGTGAGCCGACGAGGACTTTATGCTATCAACAACAAGCAAGCGAGTGGGGGGATGGTCTCCCAATCTGGCGTTAAAAATTGAGCTTGATAACCGACAGTGCCAATTTCAAACGACACAACTCGAATATTGAGAGGGCGATCCTTGCATTACATGCCAACACCACTGAGGAGAGAGGGATCATTTTCATTTTTCTTATATTTCTTTATTTCTGATGTACCTTTCATGTGTTGCGGAGCTTGAGATTTCAGTTACATTGTTTCTTTTGAAACAAATTTAAGAGGCATACTCCTCGTTAAAGTTTGCTACGTTTATTACTAGCAAGGGTCATTTTGCACATAAATATAGAAAAAAAACTGTCTCTCTTCTTTAAAAAAATCCAGATACAATTTATAAACATCTTTTTTCACTTTACCTAACACGTTTTTCGTCATTGAATGAATTGGTTCTCTTTTCATTGGTTAGAAAATGTTATGATACAATGTATATTAGTTTTGTATGATATTTGATTTGATGGTAAAAAAATCATAATCATGACCAACAGTTTTGTGGCAAATGTTTAACATTTTCTGTGTGTGTCTAATTTTGTATTTACAGTGGTTGTTTTCCCTCAGAAGAAAGAGGAGGTCCCCAGGGTAGATATAAATGCCAACTCTATGGCAACACTCCATCATGTAGACGTTTGCAAAGTGAGTATCACATGATTGTTTGGGCTTTTCCTCTTAAGTTCCCCTGACTGGAAAGAGATCTGATGACTCAAGGATAATGGATATCCTTGATTAATCCACCTTGTGAAGCAGAAAGTTTAGCTGATATATTTGGCACGCTGACAATATAGAAGTAATACATGTATAGCAAGCATCTATCCTTTTTAAAAGGATGGAATATTAATCTTCCAGCAGATGTTAAGAAAATTTGTATCCATTTTATCAGGAAGTAAAGAGGCACATCAATTATGCATGGGAAGAAGGGTTATACAACTTAACGGTCTAGTTTATTTGGTTTGTTTTTTTAATATCTAATTATGTTTTCCAATTTTATTGTCAACAGATGTTTGGGAGATACTGTCTGGTGGCTGTGATCGTGGTGACACATCACCAATTGATGAAGATCAATGTCAATGGTAGGTGGTAGGATAATATAATATATTAGGTAGGGGCAAGATTCCCCACTAATTGATGAAGATCAATGTCAATGGTAGATGGTAGGATAATAAAATCTAGAGCTCGATAACTGACAGTGCCAATCACAACCGACATAATTCATATATTGGGGGTACTTAACCCCACCCCCCCCCCCCCCTCTTCGGATTCATATATTGGGAAACTGAACCCCCCCCCCCTATAATTGGTCTGTGTCAGTAATTCCGGGTCAACATCCTTTCTGATTTGCGCTGCCCATTGGTTTTGGTCTTTAGACTGGTTGTTTTGTTTTTCTATTGAATTCAATGAGAGCTTGACGTGCAGGGGGGTTCTTCTGGTAATCTGTATAGACGTCCTAGCCAATTAAGGCATCTTCTTTTGATAGTTTATTAAATTAAATGAAAATAAATTTGATTTGATTTGATATGATTCTCGACCCCATCTGATATTGCTACTTACTAAATTATTCATTTTTTATTAATGAATACCTATATATATATGCATTGGTATATTCAGTGAATGTAATCCTGGACTAAAGGAGTGGAAATGTAGGGTGACAGCCGCTGCTAATGGTGTTGAGCTGAGTCCAGTTTGTCAGTTGGCACTGAAGCAGAAAGATATTGGTAAGTTTTTCAGTTTGTTTTCCAAATTTTGAGTTTTGTAAGGAAACGCAATGACTATCAATAACCGAACATTCATATGTTTGAAACATATGATACAAAAGATAACCAACCTCATATTTAAAGTTAGAGAACGATTTCTGCAACTGTTAATACATAATGGTGTGAATATTATGTAAGAGAATACCAAAACTATTGCCTAGTTCCATTTTTTTCTCTCGTTGTAAACTGTTGCATGTAACACCTACTGATCCTGAGTGTTTTTCTATAGGGCCTTATAAAGATGTTTAAAGGTTTATTTTAAGGTTTTATATTTTATAAAGGTTTTTAAGGGGTTGGTCTGTATTCTTAACCACGTATATTAGGTGATGTGTATTTTGTGATGTGTTTTTTGTGAAGCACTTTGTGTTTGTAAGGGGCTACATAAGCATGGTCTTATTATTATCATTATAAGATTATAATTCTATGACAGATGTTTAATAGTTATATCAGGTGTTTCCCTCCTGTGTGGCCCTCTATGGGTGTGGAGGACAACCAACCAATTATTATCATGTACAACATGATAATGAATTTCGTTACGGACGGACAGACCTGTCAAGTAGGGTCAGTCGGTCGGGGGGGGGGGGGGGGGGGGTATTGGTTTTTTACCTAAAATGTCACCAAAATCTGCACAAATGTTTTAAAAAGATTGTGGAAAAAGAAATTAGACTGATTTTTCGGCAAAAAAAACCAGCTGATTTTACATGGTTTGAGAAAAAAATTCTAAAAATCCCTGTAAAACAGGGTGTGTGTTTTTCCTCGCCTGAATACTCTATTGATCTTTCATTTTGACAGAGCTTCCACCTGCCAGGACTCAGGATATTTCAGCACTTTACCCCCAGTCTTGTGAGAGTGGAGATATGAATTACTTAATGGGAAATGTGACAGTAGAGGGCAATTGTAATGTCTGGTGAGTATTCAATTAGGTATTTGACATTTCAAATCTTTGAGAGAAAAAAGAGATGAGTGATAGAGGGAGTGGCTTATATACAATATTGGTATAGTCACTGTCATAGTGCTATGGGCGAGATTCAAGCTATTTCATGTGATATGAGCTTGTTTTGTTGTTGTTCGTGGAGCTGTGTCCAGATGCACCAAATGCGAGAAAAATTATGCATGCATCACGATTGACCAATCAGGATGTGCTATAATTTTTTGAAAGCGTCCGGAACATACTTTCTGGTTTACGCTCGTACGCATGTACGCACGCCATTGTTGGATTATGTCCATGGCATTATGACACTGACTTAATAAGTCAAAACTGCAAATAAGTCTTCAAGTGAGATGCAGTCAGATACCTAATATTGTAACTTATTTTCCTGAACATGTGGAAACCCTGATGTTACCAACAAGTTATTTGTGGTGAAATTTAGTCATACCTATATCTTGATAAATTAATTTAAACTCCTCAAAAAGTTCAGAAATTATTTTCAATCGCTGATATTTTGCATTATTTGAGACATGTTTATACAGAGTGTACCAGCAAAATAGAACTCTCTTGTATGATTGGTTTCAAATTTTGAATACTTTATAGAATTATTATGTGTGATAAATAGGTATTAGATGAATGATAAATAGATATTAGGCCTAATCATGTTAATTTGTGTGTTTGGAAGCTCAAGTATAGGATCTATCAATTGATATACTCACAGTGCTCTTGACACTATGCATATTGAGTGACTTCTTGTGATCTATGAACTTTATATAAACTTTCAGGTTGTCTTTTTATGCGTAATCAATCATGTGTACACATGTATACATGTCTATGAACTTTATATAAACTTTCAGGTTTGTATGCGTAAAACATGTGAATACAGGGGTGCACTGCTGTGTGTATTATAATTGTACCATCATTCTGTATTGAGTTTCTGACGAGTGAGGACCTAACGGTCCTTACGAAACAGATCTGTAAAACCATGTAACAGGATCAAGTCCAAATTTCATATTGTATTAGCTCCCTTACTGGTTGAGCACTTTACCATTTGGATGATTTCATATCTATTTTGGATTATGAATTATTATGTGTGTTTTTTCTCACATTTACAGTGTGTGTGTTGATGGTTGTTGGCAATGTGTCGAAGATGAAAACAATTGTGATTCAGGTGAGGAATAAAATAATGATGGATGGCAAACAAACACCCCTTTTTTTTTCTTCTTTTTTTTAAAAATTCAAACAGGGAGATACTACACAAAAATACTTTTAAAAGTTTTTTTTTTTTGAGTTTTTTTTTGATTTTTAAACAAGCAGATACTACTCAAAAACATGTTTTCATCTTTCTTTATTGTTATGTGCTTCTTTCAATTTCTTTTCTTTTTTTCTTTTTTTTACGGGTCGGTCGGTACAAATGCCTGGCAAAACCTCCACTGTGGAGTTAGGTTTATGATCTGTTTACTACACGCTTTTTGTCATTGTCATACATCTGTGCCTGGGAGCTCAATTATTTCAGAAGTGATTGTAAAAATAATGCGTTGGAGACTGAGAGAGAAATAAAATTCAAAAGAACTGCCATACAACCATACTTGTATCATCTTACAACGCTTTCCACGCGGCTATTGGTTTTACCAAATACAAAACAGATTTCTCAGGACCTTTCCCAACTTTCAAGGTCTATCTCAAGGATTACTGAACCAATACTAGGAATGTTTGTTCTTATTTTAATTCATTTCTCATGGTAATGCCAAATATGGTAATTAAATTCAATATTTTTGACATTTTTGAAACATTTTGTGACATTTTGTTATGTCGTCTGCAGACGCCTGTCGCATTGAAAGTGTTAAGAAATAATTTATGTTTCATGTCTTTATTTGAATTGTTTCTAGATGGTATGGTGATCCAAAGTGAGGTCTCATGTAGTGACAGGGAATCTCCATTCTATCCATTGGGTACATATACACAGCAAGGACCATCATACAGGTAATTATATCATGATTATCAGTATTTATGTAGCATTATTCCAGTTATGATCAAAGCACAATTACATTTAACCCGCTGTCAATATAGGGCACATCAGGTGGCTACTTATCTGACAAATACTGATTATTGTGCACATTCCTATTAGAAACTTAAATTGTGTTTATCCCCCATACACTCCCCATGAAGCACCTGGGTGAAGAGAGGCAAGCGCGGTTAAGTGCCTTAGCCCAAGTTTGCAACACGTTTCAAATACTGGGTCGGTACCAAATCCACTGGATCATGCTTAAAAAACATAACTTTCAAGCTTCCACTCATTTTTATGAATGATTTGTCAAATTGTGTGGAAGAAATGTGCTTTGTTTAATGTGTACATTTGATTTTGATTTTGAGGCCTATTTCTGATTTTAAATTGGGTAACATAAAGCACTTTTTCAGGAACTTTTTGTGTTCGGTGTTAGTTGATGGTATTTTTTTGGTAATGAAGTTGAACTACATTGACATATTTGTCGCATTGTTTCATTTCAGTATTTGTGTGTTTGGGAGTTTCCAAGATGCTACCTTTACAGCTACTATGAGTAAGTTTGGCTGTTTGTTACTTCTTTCAATTCTGTTTCTTTGTAGGCAGGCAATTTATCCAGTTATAATTTTATAGAAAAGACGCTCATTAAGTGTATCATTTATCGTGATAAGTATAACTTCGCACTTCTTAAACTTACCTTATTTTATCTTATTCTTAAGTCACTTTCATTGGCATTTTTAACCCCTGCCCATTTGTGTTCCTTGTATTATGCATATTTTCTGAGATGCAGTGAACCAATTGATTGGCCCATCAGAGCTCTTTGTAGAGAGTTACCAGTTTGATTTCTTATCACTCAGTTCATTAACATTGTTAATTTTTGTTTGGCTATTGTTCACATTTGCTCTATATATATTTTTTTAAAACACCGGACTGAAATCATGTTTTCAATTCTGTCAGATAATAATAAAATTAGCAGTTATGATTAGAATACTGTACGATGTGATGTATTACATTTATATGTTATAAAATGGTTTTCTTAACCATCCAGCAATCACATTGCAATGTTTACAATATCTATACAGGGTGAGTCAAAATATTCAGGTCCCATTTTTAGAAAATCAGGAAAAATACTTCTTGTTTAAATTTGGCAAATGTCTGCATTGTTTATAGGAGTAGAAATACTTCTTCATACTTGGTGACATTTCCAAGATGATACCTTATTGCAGACCATAATTACAACATATTAACGAAAAAGCATAAAATCCAAAGTGTTGCAAATATAACCCCATTTTCCATTGTAAGCATTGTGAATACCAACACGCCATTGATTGACATATTCAAAATGTGTGTGTTAAACATTTGCATTCATAGAGGTACCTTGGAAGTTGAAACAGATTAAATTGCACAGAATTTATGAAAATGCTCATCTCCCATTTGGGATAACCGATTTGAATGAAATACAATTTAAGTTATAGCTAACAATGCGTTCTTACTGTGCATATCAATAAATACATTACATTATGCATATTAACTGGTTTTAAAAAGCTGTAAAATCGGGACCTGACTATTTTGACTCACCCTGTATTGTGTAAAATCTTGCACAGGAAAGCGTGGTACATGTCCAGTGACGACACCTCCTGCTGATCTTATGGTCTGTGAAGGAATGGTTAATGAATGTGTGTTTGACATTGAATGTTCCGGAGGAGAAAAATGTTGCTTTGGAGATTGTGAAACCAGCATCTGTGTTACTCCAGGTGTGTATGAGGAAGTAAAGCATACTGTAAAACCACAATTGTTCGCGAGTTTAAAATTTCACAAATCAGCAATACACGGCCTATAATTAACGGCATTAAAATTTGGCGGACGTGACTTTACAATGCACTGTTCCAAGGTAGATTGGAAATATTTCCGGCATGACATTTTCGCGAGTAAGTGCTCCTCGCGAAATTTAAACGCACACGAATATTTCTGGTTTTACAGTATATAATGAATTTCCCTATGCTGTATATGATATAGATGGTGTGACCGGTGACGTAGTGCCCGGCGGTTTGCTTTAATTCACACTTGATTGATCATTACTTACAATGCTTACGGTGTAATAGTGCAGAGTTTTGGTCTGCATCCCTAAGCACAGTGAGAGACCAGGCACTAAATCTGGTTGCCGGGCGGTTTGCGTGCGCACCATAAGGGCATGTGCTTTTAAAATTGGCCCTCAGTGATGTGTGTTTTGCTTTCGAATAGTATGTATGCAGTAGTCATGGACTAGTGACCTCTAGCATGTCTTTAGACCAGGCGCTAATCAATTTGTAAACACTACTGATGTAAACAACGGTCACCTCATCTATAGGTATATTGATTAGGGGTGTGAAACTCAAATTGCCGATCCAGAAGCTACTTCTTTTAACTTGTGTATGATCATATATTCATGGCGCTGTGGGCGCTGTTTGTCGTCTGCTTAGGTATAGACTTAATTGAAGTTTACAAGGAATTGTTGGAAAAATTCCCGAAAAATTGTGCGGTTTTTAAAATTATGATACAACTGGACGGTTTTTACAAGCCTGAAATATGATTACCAATCAACTAGGATTTATCCTACCAGGCTGGGCATCTGAACAGGTCATGTAAAGGAATTTACATTAATAAATAATCATTAAAATATTCATTTTCACTTGTTGTTGATATTAATTTTACAGATTATCCTCCAGAATGTCCAGAAGTTTCTGAAACATCTGGAGTAGATTTAATCCTATGTGAAGTAGATGCCAACTGTACTACTGGACAGCTGTGTTGCTCTACTGGGCCAGGTTATGAATGTATTGAGTCTGTGACCTATGACCCCATGAATGGAATGGCCAATCCCATCGTGCCAAGTGATGAAGGTAAGAGATAGATTGTTATTTGACCTATTGACCCTGTGACCTATGACCCTATGGCTGGAATGGCCAATCCCATCATGCCAAGTGATGAAGGTATTAATTTGACATATTGACCCTGTGACTAGCTATGACCGTATGGTTGGAATGGCCAATCAAATGGTGCCCCGTGATGAGAGTAAGTGATAGAGTTTGATTTGACCTGTTCACATTAATTCATTTATTAATGTTTTGCAAGGACTATTTGATGATATTCTAACCTTTGTAATAAACAAGCACTTGAACTTGAACCCATTTCAATATTGACTGGCACAAATGACTCCAGACCTAACAATTTGGTTCAGTCCCAATACCCCATCCATACCCATCCTACCTTCACACACCAAAGCCTGCCAAAAACCAAAATGGCACTATAGTGTGTTTTTCACAGTATTTTATTTTGAATTTTGTAAATCATTCTCATAGAAGAAAGCATAGATTTGCAGCCTTGTGATGTTAATGGAGTACAGATGCCTACTGGAAGTAAATGGACTGATCCCAATGACACGTGTACAGAATGGTGAGTAGACACTTGTCTCTTTGGCCCATTGCTTATAAACATACACACCCCTACTTTAACCGTGTGTTTGTGATTTGTTTTTAATATACATGTATATTATGGACAGTATGATATTGAAAAAAGTATCATAAGATCATTGGACATGTTGCTGTATATATGATGCAGCACATCAAAAGGGCTTTGCAGGTAAAGTCAATTTTGAGTTTATTATGTGTGCTCTCAGAGCATTTTCTAAGCTTTAAAATGACACCAAATGTATCAACATTTATTTTATCAAGGCATTCAGATTTTACGAGTGAAAATGACTCCAAAATTCTTATTATTTTCTTTATTGTCCGTTTTCATCTATATCTTGAAAAACGCACAGCCGCAAAGTCCCCCTTTTGATTTGCTGCATCACATAAAAGATCTATTTGTAATACATGTGACAGATCTGATACTTTGCAAATAAGGATAAATAAAAGCCTGGAAATGTACATGCTGTACTGAACAAACTAATCAAGTATCCCCAACCTGGAGTAAGGAAACAAGCAATCGCAAGGGTTACTGAAGTAGAAACAATACATTTGGCTGGAATTTAGAGTTTCTTTGCACTAAGGCGAGACCAACCCACTTTTTGTGTTTTTCAAGAAAGTTATTTTCTCAAATCATGTCGTTTTTTTGGCCAAAAATCTGTCGACTTTTTTTTTCTCACAAATTGTTGAACATATTCCCGATGTTGGCAGATTTTGATGACATTTTAGTTTAAAATTTAAAAAAATACACACAAAAACCCCACCCCGACCGACCGACCCTACTTGACAGGTCTGTCCGCCCGTAAAACAGGGGGGGTGTTTTTCATCACCTAAACCAATGAAGATCAAACGATCGATGCACCTAAAAAAAGCTAGAAAAGTTATAATTATATCCTCATCAGTCATATCCCTCTATAGCTCCCATGTTCACAGATGATTCCATTTTTTTCTTCTTGATTTTTCAGTGTTTGTTTAAATGGCAACTCAGAGTGCTACACTTATTCGACCGAAGACTGTCAAATGGGTAGGTATCAATGACGATAATAACTAATTCTATCAGTTTGGAGCCCCTTCTCGGCAATAAAGCATGTGTTACCTCAATAGAAGTTAAATATTCTTTGCCACTACACATGGTAATCACAAATGATCCATCATATGCATGTATCAAGGGCATACAGACTGACAACACAATATACAATCTTAATAACCTTGTCAGAAATAGTTGTCATTTTATTATTATTTTGTGTCTTCATACCAGTAAAATCAATTCCTTCCATTACTAAATAAACTTAGTATAATTATGGAGTATGTGGCTAATAGTCTAAATTCATTGCAAAACAAATTTGGACAGTTTTTGACTTGAAAGTGACAATGCTCAATAGTAAACTGGAATGAATGGATCCCACACCTTGAACATATGAGCTTGCCCATGTTCAGGGGTGTATCAAAACTTCTGATTCATTTTGCTTGATCCGATTCCATATACAGCTATTTGTGCCGACATTACTTGCAAAATGGGGATATGATCTATTTCATCAAAATTCATTTATATTATTATTTATCGATAACGATGATAAAGATAGAGAAAGCCCTAGTAAATCATGAAGCAAAATACCACCGCCCAGATTCGAACCGGGGACGTCTGGCGTAATATGCCAACGCCCTTCAACGCTCAGCCATGACGGGTCATAATCAAGTGTATCTAGGCAAGATATACCGCTCCAATGCCTATCCAGTTAACAGTGGTCCATGACATCGGCCTATACATGGCTATTATAATGACATGACCCCTATGGATCACTACGGATGATTAACAAGTGATGCAATCCACTGACATTTAATTGATGTGAAAATAGATACAAGAATTGGATAAAGCCAGCAGCATTTTATGCGAGGATCAAATGATACACTCATTGTGAACAATATTGTTTCATAGAGAGTGTATCATTTGATCCCCGCATAGAATGCTGTCGGGTATATCCACTTTTTGTATCTATATTCACACTATTTATAGATAATATTACTGCATATTGTTCCTATAGACCCCTTGCCACCTCTTCCAACATGTTCATGTGGTCCACCAGGAACCGACCTAGCACAACAAGTTATACCATTTGGTACTGTGTGGCACGTATCTAGATGTGATGTGTGGTAAGTAACACATACAAACTTGGGAGTGGGGTGGAATGGGGTGAGAGGGACCAACCTAGCACAACAAGATACCATTTGGCACTGTGTGGCATGTATCTAGATATGATGTGTGGTAGATAATACACGTACTTAGGGGATGGGGTGGGGTGGGTTGGGATGGGGGTGAGGGGGGACCAACATAGCACAACAAGATACCATTTGGCACTGATGTGTGGCACATATCTAGATGTGATGTGTGGTGAGTAGTACATACACAGCCTTAGAGATGGGGTGTGGGTAGGTTGGGATGGGGTGAGAGGAACCGACCTAGCACAAGATATACCATTTGGCATTGTGTGTTGTGTGTTGTGTGTTGAGTAATTCATTCAAACCTAGGGGTATGGCATTGGGTCTGGTCACTTAAGCCACCATACCTGTAAAAGTATCCAATCAATTTTTATGAATGAGTTTTCAAATTGATCACTTAATGTAGATCTTTGATTTTTGGTACAGATTATTGATTTTGAATTAGCTTATATTTAAACACCATGGTGGGGAAGTTTTTATGTTAGGTGTATTTACCAAATTACTGAGTCATTATTAGAAATATATTTGTGTTTATTTTCCTAGTGTTTGTCTGAGGGGAGAGTGGATTTGTAGACAAATCAGCCAGTGTCGCCCTGGTAAGTACAAACCGTAATAGTAATGAACAAAGGGTAATTAGAAAGTGCAGGCTTCATTTTCTATTTTGTATTCATCCATCTGTCAGATCATTATTCGGCAAGATTGAGTTCTGCTGAAAGATTTGAGTTACTAAAATTCAATAAATTAATGTACTAACTTTGAAAGAAAACCTTGTATGGAATTATTACAGGTATTCCAAAAGTTTACAATAATCCTTTAAATGTCAAACTAACTGTTAATCTTTTAATCTTGTAATGCAGATGTTGCACCGCCTCGCCCCTGTCAGTTATCTGGTATGATAGCTGTACCTACAGGCCATATCTCAGATAATGGATGCTGGTGAGTTTGAAGTCATTTGCTCATACATTCATCAGTCTCAGTCTACTCAATAATTGGAATGTTGGACGGTCTTTTAGTGGTGATAATAATCCCCAAGACTTGTGAATAAAACAAGTTATATAGGGGAATCAATGATATTGGAAAATCAAGTTAAACTGTGAAAGATTGACAATGAGTGTCAAGCCAAACTTCGCTATATACGAGGGTCATTTAAGAAGACCTGCTGGCTCATAACTTTGCCAATACATAAATGTCAGCCACATGAAGTTTGCATTGATTGTAGCTCTGAATCTTTGCTACACATTCATCAATTTCATGCCACAGTAATACGGCATATGTTACATCTTACACATTATAATCACTGTATAGGTTCTTTTTTGTGCAACCTTTAGAATATAATCAAACAGCTATTCAAACATAAAAAATCATCTCTTGGAGAGTTTTTGAGTCCTGTATATTGAAGATCTCTCATTACCTATGAAAATCAAGTATGACTTTTGCAGTGTTTGTCAGAATAGCAGTGAACTTAATGGTTGTCCTGATCTAGTCGTAGCTATACAGAGGGCCTATTTTCTCCAACAAATCTATCAATATTTATTGTTTATAGTCTGTTAATGATATATGTGAAATTTCTAGTTGACCGACAAGAAAGTTTTGTCTCATAAAATTGGCCGAAATGATCAGCATTTAGGAAATATTTTGCTGTTTCCGTCGCACTAAATGGGCATCATTAGAAAACTACAACCAGTATTTAGACCACTTTACTTTGTAATTAAGATTCAAAGCTACAGTTTTGGAAAATGTCATTGTTTGTATTTGCAGTGTTGCTCTGTCAATTATTGTAAAAACAATTTGGCCAAGAGTTGATATTTATTCATTTTGTTTTTACAGCGTGTGTATTGACGGCCAGTGGACATGTGATCGACCTGGATGTACTGAGACTGGAAGTGGTAGGTTCTCAATTTTACAAATAATAAATAGTTATGAATTTACATTGATTTATATGAGAATGTTTTTAAATTTGAAAATGTAACTGACAATTCTGTTGCAATGTCGCTATGACAATGTCACAATCACATTAGTGAATTTGCATGAACAATGGTAAATTTACCTTTTTTACTGTAATTTAAATCCTGTTGCCACATTATTTTTATTTTTATTTTTCAATATAATTTGCTGGACATTGAAAATAATTATTTTATTTAAGGCCATTGTATAACAAAGTTATACATTTACAAGCACACCCCTACCCGATTGATACATTTATAAAACCAAAATTACACAGAACAATTATAACTTGAAACCTTGTGAAACCTTGTGATTTATTTTGCCTGTGATTCACTATGAATTTTTGTGTGATAGATGCACCTAGCAACTGTGAAGCTGAAGACGGTTCAGAAGTTCGCCATGGATCTTACACTGTAGAGGAATGCATATTGTGGTAAGTGTAAAGTAATGTGATACTCAAGTGGTGTACATGTGATACTCGACCATGTGGTGTATATGTGATACTCATGTTGTTTACATGTGATACTCATGTCGTGTATATGTGATACTCGATCATGTGGTGTACATGTGATACTTATGTAATGCTCATGTGATACTCATGCAGTGTATATGTGATACTTATGTAGTACTCATGTGGTGTATATGTGATCCTCATATCGTGTATGTGGATACACACCACTAAATAAATCTCCTATACCTACTGTGCAAAATGGTCCATAATTAAAAGCCATTTTCGTTGCTTATAAAGCAACTGGTTGCTTCAACTTTACATTTTTAATGAAGATCATGGTCTTGGCTTTCCTTTGAACAACAACAATAAATAAGGTCAAGGCAAAATTGTTGAGATATGCACCGTCGAAGATACAAATGTTTTTAGAACGCCCAGGCCTAGTCTAGGTCTAAGCGAATCTAATAAATTATTGAAGTCTCTAAAATGACTATACAATCATACAAAATTGCTCAAAGCAGAAAACTTGCACTGATATTGTTTGATCTTCATTTTAGCCAACAACTACTTTTGCAGCATTTTTATATATTTCACTTAGAGGAGTGTCATCCCACCCAATTCAACAGGCCTTTCATGGATTGTTCCATTATTTATTTAGTGGTGTGGATCCATGTGATACTTATGTAGTGTACATGTGATACCCATGTGGTGACAATTACAATGAGGTGACTATGTGATATCCATATGTATTTACTTCCCAAGCACCCCTTCTATTTAGAATTATAATTGCCCCTTTGAATATAATACCCCTCAGAAAAAGTCTTGTCTTCAACCTAACTTCAAGAGATTTACTTATAAACTTCATTTTGATTCAAATCTACAATACTTTTACCTTGATTTTTTCCTATTTCCAAAGTTAATGTTTGCAATCTCTATGTGTTTTGTTTTTTCCCTTTTCTTTACCTTACATTTTTATACTGGATACAGACATACCATGCAACTGTGGGTCTAGGGTCTATTTGTAAAACCACAATTGTACAAATTGAAATGTGTTTAATGACAAATCTGAACTTGATTTTTATCTCTTTCAGCATCTGTGTAAATGGTAATATCCGATGTATCAATACTTGTGAAAACAAGGGAGGAATGATGAATGGTGGCAATAATGGTACGTAAATAATAGAGGCATTACAGAACATAGTCGTCTCATGGGGGAAACTGGCAATATAATGACCTTCATAAAGCATCAGCAGTTCCACATACAATTGCTTGGTAGCTGGCTATAGATCTATATCTTAAGAATCGGTTTTTGTTTTTTAATTTTTTAATTTTTCTAAATTTCTCTAATTTTGATCTCATTAACCCTAACACTCTTGAGTACTCCAAATTACTACGATGCGGTGTGCTGGTTCCACACGGCGCGGCAGTTTTTCGATGAAATAATGGCCCCAGGCTATATACTTGGCAAAGTATACTGAGCCAAGCATGGTTGACCCCCGTGGCCCAGTGGTAAGTTGTTTGCCTCTGAACCCAGAGGTCCAGGGTTCGAGCCTAGGGGTCGTAGGGGCCCTTTTTCCCCTCGCTTTTTGGCTGCCAAAAAAATATTTTTTGGAAAATGTGCCTCGGGGGTTAGGGTTAAATATGTTGCCATATTGGAACATAAAACCAACATTATAATAGATGAGCTTAAAGTTCAGATGATGTTGTGTTTTGAAAACAACACTAATCATATTCAGGATGTGTCAACATGGTCTTGTCCACTTTGAAGGCAGCAAGCTTTTGATGAAACAATCATTTGAATCATGCATTCACCAATAGCAGTGTGGTATTTATAGTATTCTGATCATTGATCATTTACACACATTGACTCCCTTAGGTATGATGGCAGACGACAGAGTGTGTCCAGCTGCTTCTGTGCGATGTCCATCTGTTGCTACGGATAGGAATGAATGCACTGTGGATGCAGAGTGTCCTGTTCCCAACTCTGTGTGCTGTACCAATGGATGTGTTAATATTTGTATTGAACCGGCAGGTAAGTAGTTTTAATACTTTCCACACGGCTATAGGTTTTACCAAATATAAAACAGATTTTTTTTCAGAAACCTTTCTGTGATCTATCTCAAGGATTACTGAACCAATACTAGGCATGTTTGTACTTATTTGAATGCATTTCTCATTGTGATTTCAAATATGGTATCAATTTCAATAATTTTTTCGACATTGTTTAGACATTTTGTGACATTTTGGAATGTCGTTTGCAGATGCATGCAGCATGGAAAGTGTAAGGTTCTTTGTACTGATCCAGTGTTAAGTACTCATACATGTATCCTCTATCATCACTTTTGATAGTGATGATCTTGTGATGATGCAGTATAGGAGTTGCCAGTTGATTTATCATCTAGGGAATTTTGACCAGATGATGAAAGACATCAGAAATATGAACGAGGTTGTATTGCCTTTCATCACGGTTCAATATGGAGGTTCCTTCTTTCCAATCTAGATAGCTTCTCAAATCTATCTGTTATATTTGTTTTGCTCTTAGCCAATGACCTCTACCTCATCCCATCTGATGACATGGTTAGTGTTCACAACATGGTCTATTATTGCTGATTTGTTGACCTTAGTTAATGATGCCTTTCTTTTGATATCGTCATAATTGCTTATATTTGTCAACAATAGACACTATACCTTTGAATGTGATGGTTTACATGATGCAAGTGAGCAGGTAGACATGAATCACATTATATTCTATTCTATAATGTGGACTATTATTCTCTAGCAAAATTCAAAAGAGCTTATTAGAGAAATATCACAAATCTTGAACGGTTATTAAAATGTACACTTTTATCTAAATGGGCATAAAACAAGTTTGATTCATCCAATTTTAACCAACTAAAATTCTTTTGAAAGCTAATGAGACAGTTTCTCTGCCAAAATAAATAATCATAAAGATCTTTTCACATATTTTTAGAAATAAAGTCCCAAAGTTGACCTTTCTTTTCCTGTAAATGCGATGTTAATTTTATTCTTGCTCTTTTGTTACAGATGCAGGTGTTGCAGTAGCTTGTCCCGATGTGATGTGTACAGATCCTGAGAGAGACATAAGTCAATGTGAAGCTGATGGGGGGTGTATGGAAGGGACAGTGTGTTGTCGTGATAGGAGAGGATGCTTTGGAAGATGTGTAGCTCCCCCTGGTATGTAATAAACCATATTAATATAGCTATATACTCAAACAAACACAAAAAGCTTCGACCCATATCCCAACTTAAAAAGCAAAGACATTAAGCAATGCAAAGCAGCAGCATGGAGAGCAGGTAGCAAAATGACCAAAATATGGAAGTCAACTCTCTCTCTCTCTCAAGAAAATTCAAACTTCGGCTGTTTGCCTCAACAATAGAGTCAGTTCTGTTATATGGATGCGAAGCATGGACCATTACTCCCAAGTTAAAGAAGAGATGGCTGCTACACCAGAATGCTGATCGAGAGCAGTACTCATTTGAATGATTTTGAACCAATTTGCCAGTTATAGATAAGTGTTATATAGCATAATATGATGGTATACATTTCTATTACAGCACTCCCTAAACCAGGCATATGTCCATCTGTTACTGTCCCTCCTCAAATCCCAACCAGTGACGAGGCTGCCGCGGAAAATTTCAATGTGTTTGGTGACTGCTCTGTAGATTCAGATTGTATGGATAATTTGAAATGCTGCGGTGGGGCCATTAAAGAATGTACTGAACCTCAACGTAAGTTTAGACAATAAATATAGGCCAATGTTTTGAGAGAAATTAAACAAATCAATGCACACGCGTTGATGTTGATGGTAAATAATGGCAGGACCCCTCAGGGGGAGTGCTATTGTGAACATATCAACATTTGCGCAAGTGCATTGATTTTTCTTATTTTTCGAGAAACAAAACATATGCATGTATAGACATAATTCATACACGACGAATCAAAATTCACAATTTTGAGCATACTTTGTTCTCTGTAATAACGAATTTAAACATGTTAAAAGTTTGCTAACACCGCAGTGAAAATCTGTGAACCCGTTCTGCCTGAACTACAAATCAAAACAAAGGGTGTGGGGCGCGCATTGTATAGCACGCATGCGTAGTGCAATTAGACATTTTCAGTGCACTCCGCATATTTTAGTTTCATTCTTCCAAATTGGTTTCGACCCTACTAAGAGTGTATGACTGATGGACTACCCTCTGTATAGAGAATGCTTTATATCATAGTTACCAAAAAAAAAGTAATGAGGTGGGAGTATTATTTTGATATATCTTTGTCAAATTTGTACTTAAATTGTGATAGGTACTTGAATTTAAATTCTCTTCTTTGTTTGTATATAAAGAGTAAATGTGAACAATGGTACAATAGACATCAACAAGGTTAATGAACTGGGTAATCAAACTGATAATCTGCTACAAAGAGCTCTAATAGTCCAATTAATTGTTTCACAGCTGCTCCGAGAACTTGCATATGAGAAATACAAAATTGGAAAGTTTCATAAAGAATTAAGATATAAGGCCATACATATATAGAGAACAATATCAAAATATAAAGAAAAGAAAAATAAATATATGGAGGTCTTGGTAATCAAGAGAATCTAAACAATAAACTTGGGACCTCCGACCAGGAGCTCGATCACTATAGATCATCATCTGTCAGCGTGTAACAACAGCAACAGAGTCTGATGAAGGATGGGTCAAAATGTCACATGATTTGATGATTTGACAATGGTACTTTACTTCAATTGCAGAAAATCTTTTTTTGTAAATCAAAATTCAGTACCCCTCTAATGAATAATGCAGTCCTCAAAGGGTTGCTGCTGTTTTATAATGTATTTAAATTTTAATGATTTAATGGCTATTATTTTTGCAAGATTTCAGTTCATCATATAGTAACAATCCTTGTCAGCTCATTTATAGTCAATCCCCTCCTCCTATAGTTTAATCAGTTCCAAATTGGTGAAAAATATTGGTTTTTTATCTGTATGTGCGCAAAAGTAATCAAAGCGTACGAGCGCGTTATGGCCACACGCCAGGGTTTTGACCTCGCAGCACGCATATCGTGGAACTGACCAAACTATAGTGTTGACCGTGAGAAATCAAACCTCTCAAATTTTATACTAATATTACATGCCTTTATCTGAATACATAGCTCAGCCACAACCAGCCCAATGTACTGACACGGGGGGCACAAGTAGAGATAGCGGTTACATAGAGACTGGTGTACGTGCTGCTGACCTAAACGTCTGTAATGTGTGGTAAGTTTTCAACATAGTGTGATATACATACATATGTATCAGTGATGGGAATGGTACTTTTGTTTCAAGTATGGGGTATCCTTGGTATAAGCCTAAAAGAAGATTTTAAGGTCTTCCCACAATGCATTGCGTGAACGCCAGCCAACTTAAAAAAATGCACACGATGCCTTTTTTGAATTCTTAAGTTTTAGAAATAAAAGAAAAAGGAACACTGATAACTAATTTATTCATTGATGTAAACTAGAACCTAAGAGCTCCAACGATAAACGCGCTATGAAGCTATGATTGTGTGCATATGTCTATGGGAACCGAGACAAATTGGAGACCAGAATTAGGGCATTTTGCAAAAAACGCAATGCATTGTGGTGGTGTCTTTAAAATCTTCTTTGGTGTAAGACATTCATAAGTTAGTGACTAGTGACTAGTGTCAAAACCCCATTACCGAATATAGCTGTATAATCCTTGATAAAGGATTTTGTAATCCTTAATAAAGGATTTTGTGCTATGGTAATGCTGTGCTGTCTTACACCAAGGATAAACCCAATTATGAAGCAAAGTACTTTGGCTCAAGTGAGGGGGGATGGGCGGAGGGAGGATGGGCGGATGGGCGGAGGCGGGGAGGTGCTGTAACGCATTATAATATTAATCTGGCCTAATTCATAGCAGGCAAATTTCACAAACTTAGCAATGCAATGCTACCAGGTATTTTGGAAATATTCAAGGCATGAATCGCGATTAAGTGCTCCTCATGAAATTAGACAAATTTAAATGCGCATGAACATTTCTGGTCTTACAGTTACTCCGATGCGTTGGATTCATTCAATACAAGAAGAAAGTTGGCGGTGGTGCAGAAACGGCTGCCCCATCACACTTGATTACGTACTGACGACACTTTCTTTATTGAACTGACATAGAGTATAATGTAGACGACAAATGTAATACTTATAAAAAAGATAAACAAAATAATGTACATTTAGTTCCTACCGATGCAGTACGATACTTTTATAATAAGGTGTTAGTTTCAAATTGATATAAAAAGTTCACTCGATGAAATACTTGATGAGACAAATAACGATTGACATAAGAAAGGCTTCGATTGACATAAGAAAGTAATTTTGAATGAAACCCTGTTGTACGGGCAAACTGACCTCTCAGGTAGGGTCGGTCAATCGAGCAGGTTTTTTGTTTTTGTTTTTTTGTGGGTTGTTTTTTCAAGAATTTCATGAAAAGGGCCACCGAGTCAGAAATTTGAGAGCGGGAGGAGGGCCTAAGGGTATTTGTTTCCAACATTTGCTCAAGCAGGCCACGTTGTGTGTGGTGTATTTGATAGTGATTTATTGTTTTTTTTATCATTTTAATTTTCAGTGTGTGTATCGATGGTTCATGGATTTGTGAAGAATTTAATTGTACTGATGGTAAGTTATGAGTTGGGGGATGGGTTGAAGTATGAGGTGGTGGATGCGTATGTAATACAGATACCAAAAGGGGGACTTTACAGGTGAAGTCAATTTTGAGTTTATTTTGTGTGCTCTCAGAGCATTTTCTAAGCTTTAAAATTACACCAAATTTATCAAAATTGACCACGACTTTTAGATTTTACGAGTGAAAATAACTCCTTAATTCATATTGTTTTCTCTCTTTTTTTCTGTCCATTTTCATCTATATCTTGAAAAACACACAGCTGCAGAGCCCCCTCCCCCTTGATATGCTGCATCACATATCTATGCCCAACTCCACTATAGTTTAATCAGTTCCACATTGGTGAAAATTGTGAGGCTAATATTTATCTGCGGGTACAAATTAAATCCCTAATGCCGCGCATATATTGGCGGGGGTTTGCATGATGCACGAACGCACACCAATAAATATGTGTGACGGCAGAAATTCTTTTTGCAAAGCCTCCCAATTCTCGCCAATTTTAAAATGATTAAACTATAGGCCTCCCAACCCATACTTGTGAGGTGGGTGATATACAAATGTCTTTAACGAGGACTGCTTAGCTTACGAAACACACCCAACCCATATTGAACATTTTGTTATTTGCTATCATAACAGCTGCACCTGAACCCACACTTTTGGAGTGTGACGTCCCTGGGATGAGAGTACCACAACCAAGTGGAGTAACGATTATTCTGGAATGTCTTATAAGGTATGAAAAATATAGGTCATCCCAAAGAATACTAAACGCTAGAAATTGCACTGGCCCCCAAACCCAACATTCCAACTTGATTTGTTATTGTGACATTCCACACTAATTAAAAATGTAACGCAAGCCCTTGCAAATAAAACAGTGCTATGTTGCACCATGTGTTTTGCATTTGGGTGGGGCAGCGCTAGATTGCAAATATTCAGCAACGCAACAGATCCGTGCCATCAGAAAGAGACGCGTATCGGGCACCTGTATGTGCGTTAAAACGTTGCGTGAAAATGTTAAAATGAGACGCCATGCGCAGTACGCCATGATGACAAAATCAAACAAAAAAATGCCAAATACTCCTAGATCACATGGTGAAAGTCCGTTACTGCTTGGCCTGTGCGTCATTTGACCATTTTGAGAAAAAACCTATTGAAGATTTATAAACACATTGGGAAGATGGAGATGAGGCCTTGTGATACTGGCTATAACTTTGAAAGGGGTTGTGTTATAGAGATAAGGCTGTGTTACTGGAAAGAGAATTTCTTTCTGAAAATTTTGAGGCATAATTCTGTTATACCCTACACACCTCCATCGGTAGTATGCGTCGTTCTTAAAAATCATGCACTATGAATACCTCTGTGAAGGGTATAACAGAATTACTCCAATTTTGATACCAAAATCTCATTTTTGAAAAAAATGGAGATGAGGCCTTGTGTTTCCGAGCCCTCGAAATGTTGAAGTGGAATATTGGTCCAAAATGGCTAGTTCCCAGTCAAAATTAAGCTAATTTCAGGCAATTTTTTTCCATTAAATGGCAAAATCTGAATGTGCCTTGCGCATATTTGCCCTCTCTTCCTTCAACTTGTGTCTGTTCTCACATTAAGAAAAGAAAAAGAATGATGATTTTACCAAGTTTCACAAACTGCTTCTGATCAAATCAGAATGTCATTCAAGTTTCCGTCAGATAATGCATGATCGGTGCAGTAGCCTGACTGATGGGCGGTGAAAGTGACTAAAAACGGCTCGAGAACTATTTCATGGATTCAATAGCATTGAACAATGAATATAATCTTGATATATTTATTCTATTGTTTTCAACAGGGTGTGTTTTAATGGTCAGTGGCTGGTAAGAGATCTTATAGCATGTCAAGATGTACGAGGTTAGTAGCAGATAGAATTAAGAAATAAAAACTAAGTGGAAAATGAAGTATATGCCATTGTTTAATGTTTGTTCTTGGACATGTTTATCAACGTAGACTCTTTTGATTGACTCGTTTTCCAATCTAAATGCTCTTCTCAGAGCCTTTTAGAAACATTGCTTCAATTCAGATTAATTACACTCATCCAGGACTAGATGGCACATCACAATACCACAGCACAGCTCTCACAAGATGGAAAGAAGAATCTGATTCACATATTACCACCATAAATACACTATTTGATATCCTTGTGCTTTGTATACATTATTGCATCATGTAACTTAATTCTTTAATTTTTGTCTTAGAGAATTTCTGCATTTGGTACATTTCAAATACATTTATCATAAATCAGACAATGAGTGTCGTCTGCTTTAGACTGATTAGAATTAAAATAATTCGGAAGTCGCAAATATTAATTTCAGATATAACCACACTATGGGGATAGAATTTCTTAGGTTTTCTTAGGTTTTAATAACCTTTCATTTGCTCATATGGAATTAATTGTCTATTCTTAATGGGGGTTTTTTGCAAAATGTTGCATTGCGAATGGCCAATGCAATCAAGTAGAAAACTATTTTTGACTGGCATCACAATATTCATCGACATTGGAGTGAATTGTTGTATAAGTGCCTTCCTCTCCTGATGAGCTTACATCAATTCTGCCTTCCTTCTCAATTGCCAATAATTCTGATGAACTTATTTACCATTTATGTATCAGTTGAAAAACCAGGTGAATGTCCTCGTGGTGAACTGCTTCCAGAAATGACATGTCCTGATTCAGCACCAATCCCAGAATGCACCGGGGACCAGACATGTACCGGAGAACAGAAATGCTGTTTTAATGGATGTACTGTTTTATGCCTGGATCCAATAGGTACATTTTATGATTGGTTATTTTTATTGGTTTTTTATTATTTCAGGATGTAATATAAATGTCAGATTTGCATTTGTTGTATTTGAAATTATATTAAAGGTTGTCCACCTTTACTGAAACTCTTTTTAAATCATGGCTTCTCCACAGGCGAGCCAAATCCGGTCCGTCAAACAATGTTGAACGGCCCTTGAAAATCTCTAAAAACAAAGAAAAACATAACAAAAAGGAGGCAATTTGGCCCCTAAGATGTGTTTATTTAAATCTGTGTGGCCCCCAACCATAACTAGTTGAGAACTCCTATTTTAAAGTCTAAGGATGCTGCACGGTGTTTTTTTTGAGAAGTTTACATGTTTTCTTGAAACTAAACATTTCCAATCAATTTTAAACTTTTTAAAATAGGAATTACCCATACAAATGTTTTCTTTGTGGTTTCTCTTTGTTTCTTTAAATTCCATTTATCAGAGAAAGTTTGGACTCTATTTTCTTGATTATTTCTATGTTTGATATTTGTTACCTTACAGAGGAAAGAGCGGGAGAATGTCCAGTAGCAACTGCCGGAGACTTGACCGGCACCTGTCCAGCTGCTGAGATGGACTCTTGTAGCCTAGACACAGATTGTCCAAATGATGGGTCTAAATGTTGCTTTGATGGATGTCGTAAATCATGCCAAGCACCTGCAGGTATGCAATTAACTCACTGTATCAGTATAGTCTTAATTACATGGAAATAGACAAACAGAATATGCACAGTGTACACATAGTTCTCTTTACTTGTAGCAGGCATCATTTTGTTTTTCATCATTGTGTCATAAGTGTTTTGTCTATTCAGCGGAGTTAATTTCCGAGACATTTCTTAAAAATTGTCGAAAAAGAACAACAAGATAGCTTCTATAAGTGTAGCGTTTGTACTATAGTTTGCCAATTTCTCATTTCTCATCAGTTCAAAATTAAAGAAATTAAATCACATATCGCATAGCTATTTTTATCCCGATGTTTTAAACTGTCAAAATAATTGTTTTTGTTAACTCCACCCACTTCTTTCTTCAATCTGGAAACTTTGATTTGGATTTGTACAGTAGTTCATGTTAGTTTTTCCATATTATGTTTGGTTGGATAAGAGTAAATCTATCAATGACCTAGAACTAAACGTCTATTTGACTTCTTGTTACAGTGATAATAGCGGACCCTGTGTGTCAAGATATGGAGGACCCTAGTGCGCCTCCGTATAGTAATGGACAGGTTGTGACATCAGGAGAGTGCAATATTTGGTAAGCTATTTGACTTGCAATAAAAGATTTCAATAACGATAATGATAATAAAGATAATGATTGTTTCATCTCCTAGGATCAGATCCAGGATACAATCAGTTACAGTATATGCAAATATATCCCATCCTTAGCAATCCATAGATATTGCAAATAAACATTCATGGCTACAGAACAGTTCCCTGATCATCTTCCCAGATATTACAGAACATGGATATCAGTCCTTAACAATCCATAGGAATTACAAATAAACATTCATTACCATCTTCCCAGATATTACAGAACAGGGATCAGTTCCTTTGCATCTGGCAATGCAAATTTCCACCAGTGATTGTGCTGCAATTCAAGCGTACCAATAATGGCATGTTTATGGATATTTCTATATGAATAAGCTTGGTTTAATTTCATATTGAAACAAGCCATGTAAATTCCAGGACACATAAGTATGTTTTCTTCCTTTTCATTCAATTCTTCATTGACTTCACATCTTAGAATGAGAGCGCTGCCAAACTGGGGGCTGCCAACTTAATAACAAATAATGATCACTGATCTTGTTATGACATATTTAACTTTTTGTTTTCAATTATAATATGCTACGTAAATTTTGATGCATATAGACTATTTTGTTTTGTTTTGTTATAGCGTGTGTGTTGGCACTGACTGGCTATGTACCCAAATACCTGATGAAGCCTGCAATACCAGTAAGTTATTAATGTGCGTGACTTTGTTATAGACTCTCTCATCTCTCTTCATACCATGTTGGGTACCTTACTTACTTTGATTAGTTTCCCCTTTTACTATGATTAAAATTACCTAAATTACCTAAATATTTAAATCAAAGTCTACCTTTTTAGGTGATTGCACACTTTTGATTTCCAGAGCCATAAGAATTCTTATTTGTGATTTCAAATGAATGTTGTATTACTTCTTTTTTTACTTTCCTCTAAAAGTTTCTAATAGTTGTTGGAATCAAAAATTTCCGAGATGCAATTGAGCAAATTTTAATTTACCGCCCGCCCTGGAAAAATGGTTTGTCCCGGCCAGTTTCCTGTTGGGCCTTTGTTACGCGTTTCACGCATGCGCGATTGGCTCGTCCCGGCACGCCCACTCATTCCCTTTCATACATCGCGGGCTTTCTCGTGGCGTCCCTTTTGGTATCATTACGTTCATGCTAAAAGGCATGCGAGAGGTCGTGTTCTGATTGTTCAGTGAATCAGAAATTACCTATTGTGTCCTGCCTATTGTTTCTAAGGTCTGGCGGTAATGGCTCAGTACGTAACAAGAATTTAAATTTAAATTGAGATGAATTAATTTACATATCTGTCAAGAATCCTGATTTTAAATTCATGTATTTATTACATAATACACCGTACTTACCTATCCTGTCAATCACAAATTTGCATATCTCCCCCTGGAACGATTAACCCCCAAAATATTCAAACTTGAACGTATTTTAGGCCTAGCGGGTGTAGCAGCACCCCTTTAAATCCTTTCTTTGGGCTACATAGTAGCGTACCCAGGAACACCTGTAATAAGCAACCTGGGCGCCCAAACCTGGCAAAACCTCCTCTTTCTCTTTTGGCAACTAATCGGGTAACACGTATGTGGTACTATCTCTGATAGTTGCCTTCTTAGGACTGATTCATGGAGGCTTTTTTTATTGGTGCCTACGTGTTTCTTTGGTTTTCTATCCAATTCCTGATTTTAAATTCATGTCTTTAAGCTTCTTTGAATTGCTTTTCTTTCAGCTCTTCCTAATAATTGTTACGATGGCTCAAGTCTTGTACCAACAATACCATCAGGTACATTACAACGCAGTGGATGTCTGCAACGGTAAGTACCAACTATACCATCAGGTACATTACAACGCAGTGGATGTCTGGAACAGTAAGTACCAACTATACCATCAGGTACATTACAACGCAGTGGATGTCTGCAACGGTAAGTACCAACTATACCATCAGGTACATTACAACGCAGTGGATGTCTGCAACGGTAAGTACCAACTATACCATCAGGTACATTACAACGCAGTGGATGTCTGCAACGGTAAGTACCAACTATACCATCAGGTACATTACAACACAGGGGATGTCTGGAACAGTAAGTACCAACTATACCATCAGGTACATTACAACGCAGTGGATGTCTGGAACAGTAAGTACCAACTATACCATCAGGTACATTACAACGCAGTGGATGTCTGCAACGGTAAGTACCAACTATACCATCAGGTACATTACAACGCAGTGGATGTCTGCAACGGTAAGTACCAACTATACCATCAGGTACATTACAACGCAGTGGATGTCTGCAGCGGTAGGTACCAACTATACCATCAGGTACATTACAACGCAGTGGATGTCTGGAACAGTAAGTACCAACTATACCATCAGGTACATTACAACGCAGTGGATGTCTGCAGCGGTAGGTACCAACTATACCATCATGTACATTACAACGCAGTGGATGTCTGCAGCGGTAAGTACCAACTATACCATCAGGTACATTCACCGCAGTGGATGTCTGCAACGGTAAGTACCAACTATACCATCATGTACATACAACGTAGGGGATGTCTGCAACGGTAAGAATGTGGTTGCTAACTTTTAAGCAAGACAGTTGTTTTGCAGGTTGAATAATTACTAAATTACAGTAAGAGAATATGTGACCAGTCGCGTCAAAAAGGACATGTTGTCGGCAAACACAGTTTTGAGATAGAGGCCAATATATTTGGTGAAATATAAAGAAATTAATAGAAAAAAATATGCTTCTCCAAATCATATCTTGTGATTACAAAGTCCAATGACCTTTAACATGGTGTCATTTCAAAGCTTAAAATGTGGTCTTTCAAGTCATACCGATTGCTCAGATTTGACTCGGGCCTCCAACATGTCCATTTTCATGTGACGGGTCACATATAACATCCAATTTACGACACTGGTTTTCAGTCCATGTATCCATTTGTGTTATAATATTTTTCTGTGATAAGTGACGCGTTACATAGTTTAATTACCTTCATATTAATTATGCACTTTTAAAATTCATTCTACAGAGTCTGCTTAAATGGTACTTGGGAGACCAGCTTTGCTGATGATTGTTGTCGTAAGTTGATAAACATTGTACACATTTACTAATAAAATGGTTCCGTAGACTTGTACCCAGAATTTTATTATTTCAACATAAATAAGGATCTAAATAAAAAACTGTAAAACCACTTAATTTTGCGGGGGATTTAATTTTGCGAATTTCGCGAGGGATGTGGATTCGAGAAACTGACAATTTTGCATTGAAAGTAACAATAACATTTCCAGATTGGCGAAATTAAATGCCTGCTAAAATAGCAGTAATTTTCAATTCGTAAAATAAAGTATCCCTGAAATTACAGTGTTTCCATGATTAAATTCCATAATTCATTTCAGCTGATCTGACAGCGACATGTGCTGTTGATGGTGTAATACTTTCAACTGGTGAGACTCGGACTGTTGTAGAGGGTGATATCTGCAATGCTTGGTATGTATTAACTTGTGCTGATTCCCTGCACCAACTCATCCATAGGGCAAAAAAAAAAAAGTAATGTTGTCCTCCACAGCTTTCAGAGAGGAGGGGCGGGCGGGCGGGCGGATATTTTTAATATATATTTTTAATTTTCTTATACCAGCGGAAGGTCAAAGTTCAGCCAACAAGAAGTTGTTATCACTCCAAGAGTCGCACATATATGTTATAATCACTTAATTTAATATTCAATGCCATTTAAACTGTTTAAAAAAAAATCTGAAGAAAAAAAAATCTGAAAAAAAATCTGGGGGAAAAAAAATCAAAGCGGCCCTAAATCTTACTTTTTTTGGCCTAGGTGCAGGTATAATATGCAACTCCATCCCAACCAATAATCCTCTCTACATCACATTATGTTCACTCTGTTATGACCAGGGGTGTGAGAGTTCCTTTCTTATTTTTAAAAAAAAATTCTTGTGCCAAAATATCAGCCTTTTCTTTTAATTTCAGCCCATATGTGGCATTTTTACCCTAATTTCTGTTTTCCTCTTTTTTTTATTTGTGGCCTCTCACACCCCTGTATGACATACGGCAAATATCGATCAACGGAAGTTGTAAGTGAGGTGACCCATCAATTACTAAATGCATTGTCGCACTGCCATGGCTACAACGCAATGGAGCGTTTGCTATGCCATGCTTGTGAAGTCTGACGCTGTCATGAGTGCAGACTTGGTGTATTTTGTTCCAATCAGCAAACTTGTTATTCTTCTACGGATCAAATTTATTGTGGATTATTTTACGTCATTTCATGCATATCCATGACTTTTATGCCAGCAAAGTGATGACATGATTTGCGCGAACCTGCATCTATAGATGAGTTGTGTGGAACTCATTGATGCAGCGAACCAGCACAGTATTAACTCTGCATATCTAATTTATTCTTCCCAATTTGGATTTATTCATTTGGTAACTGATGTGTAGGGTTTATCTAACAATTATATTTGTTGTGTCTTTTTCTCCCAATCCTCCAGCATTTGTGTGAGTGGTATCATGATATGTCAACAACTAATGGCAACATCCTGTATGGATGATACAGGTAGGTCTCTCTGAATAGTTTTAACACTTTCCACGCGGCAAGCGTCTGCAGATGACAGGACTTACCAAAATGTCACTAAATGTTTCAAAAATGTCATTGAATTTCATCACCATATTTGAAATCACCATGAGAATTGCATTGAAATAAGTACAAACATATCTGGTATTGGTTCAGTAATTTTTGAGGGTTGGAAAGTTGGGAAAGGTTTCTGAAAAATCTGTTTTGAATATGGTAAACTAATATTCCCCTCCCAAACTCGTCCCCATCCTTCTTACCAGGGGTGTAACCAGTTGTGCAGTTAAGGGTGGGCGAGGTTAGAAAAATGTCTCCCCCCCCCCCCCCCCCACCCCACCCCAGAAAAGAAATTGCAATAGCGTCAACTTTTGAAGGTAGGGGGTCCCCCAAACAAGATAAGAAAGACAAAAATGCTGCAGCGTCAAACCGGCGCGAAAAATCGACCCATAGATATGCCACTGCTTCTTACCACCCAATGAGTTATCTTGGTTTTGATATTAAACATCAATGTTAATATCACCACCCCAATGAGGTATCTCGGTTTTGATATTAAACATCAATGTTAATATCACAGATTTCATTATAAATGTCGTACCCCTCAGCTAGAATTATTATTATCTTATTCTGGTTTCATATTTAAAATTAAATTTCAAAAACTAGTTCGTGAATTTGATCATTCATAAAATTCTATTGTGTGTCATCGTTGTCATTGTTAATAATGATCTTTTATTGTTTTGATCAGTTAATTTACCCTGTTGGCGTGGCAGCAGGAGTGTTCCATCAGGAGCGATAATTACGCAGGATGAAGAAATATGGTTAGTAGTTCTACATGTATTACTGGTCAAATAATGCTAATGTGTACGTGTGTGATTCAATTATAGTATATGGTGTCTCGAGGAAAGAAGACTCAAAAAATTGTACCCACTGCACAAATATGAATAAAATAAAACCCAGGGGCATTGACATTGGAAAGGGTATAGGTATGTGCTGCCCTGAAGACCCTTTTCACCCACTTCTGCTCTGCCTAAGTATGCATAAGAATGTGAAGTCACTTTTGCCGCATAACTCTACACGGTAGTTGTCCGAAACAATTTGGGGAAATAATTTGCTCCGAAAGTGGGGGGGGGCGGTGCAAGTGGGCAAGAAATACAATAACAAAAAATAATTTCCGCATTTATTAGCGTAGCTATTTTTTCTAACAACAAAAAAAAATCGCATATAGCAAAGCTATTTTCCCAAATGTATGTGAGACAGACCTTTTCTTTTTAAGGGGGCCTTATATTGGGACAAAATTGACATATCTGATACCACTCGTATATAATTATTTAATGTACTCATTTTGATCCATTCAGTGGCTGTTTCTTTGGGCAATGGAAGTGCTTTACACGCGAAGATGAGGATGCCGAGATTGGTGAGTACAAACGAATATGTGATCAAATTAATTTGGTTGATTTATAGAGGTTCTGTCACATGTATACCACATGTATGTCATATGTTAATCACAATACAAAGGTTGTGGGTTCGAGCCCGTTGCTGCCAGCGTGTTGTGTCCTTGGGCATGACACTTTACCACACTTGCCACGCATCACCCAGGTGTATAATTAAGTACCGGCATTAATTCATGTTTGGGAAGTAAAACAGTGCGGGAGGAGTAGCGAACCCCTCACAGCTAAAAATTACATGGGGGAGTCTGGCCCAAACGCTAATGAAAGAGAGATGGGCACTTCGCGCGCGAGCTTTGTTCGGCGCAAGTCTTTACTTTACTTTTTTACATCATTATACTCTATAGGTTCTGCACACAGTGTATGTTAACAATTTTAAGAAGCATATAATACATTCTCAAAACCATGACTTTCACCCTCTTTACTGACTAACTGTCACAAATTGTTTCTACCGACAACGCTCACTAACATAGAAAAACCACGAACACAGGATGTTTAATTGTTCTCCAGCATTTATTTCTTTAAAAACGTGGCTTTTTCAACAAAGTCTTCATACAAAAATGAACTCATCATGTATGGCTTTTACATGAATTCAAAGGGGTTCATACAATTCTCACAGTTAAGAAAGCACAGAAACATCTCGATATTCAGAAAGACCCCCAACGTAGATAATGTCTTTACGTAGCTGTGACCATCTCCAATCTGTGATCTAACTCTACTGGGACTTGGGAGTACTAATCTACTTGGTCTTTCTTACCTACGCATGGAGAATAAAATGGAAACAAACATAACAATTAAGTATAGGGGGTTAATGCACCATATCGCTAGGTATGTCTATCACACTAACTCATCTACACAATTGATAATTAAATGTACTATGGCGTATACATGTTTTAAAAGATGAGGCTATGATATAAACATCTTCTTGACTCATCAGATATCAAGCCAGGAAGGTGTCCAGAAAGCTTTGCTGTACTTGAACCAGATGTTGAAGACCAAGGTCCTAGCAAAAGCGGAAAGAGCAAAGGACAAGGGAGCAGCAAAGAGAGCAGCAAAGGGAGCAGCAAGGGAAGAGGACAAGGTGGCTCATCAGATGGTTGGGGTGCAAGTGGAGTTGCTGGTAGAGATTCAGGGTCAGGGTCAAAGGAAGAAGATACAGCAGGAGTCATAGATGCAGCAAGGGGACCATCACAAGGAAGAGGGCCACCACAGGCACAATCAAAGGGTGCAAGTAAGGGACAATCAAAGGGTGGAAGCAAGGAAGGAGGTCAAAGTGGACAAGGAGGAGGTCAAGGTGGACAAGGAGGTCAAGGTGGACAAGGAGGAGGTCAAGGTGGACAAGGACAAGGAGGAGGTCGAGAAGGACGAGGTGCAAGAAGAAAAAGACAAGATCAAGCGGATGAAGTTGAAGGTGAGTTGGTTGTGTCGCATATAAAACATTTGACAATATATCTTTTTAATCATGCCAAAGAATTTTGATCAAGTAATTCTAAAAGCTATGCTCACAGAAAGCTGAGATAATTTGTTTTGTTGTATGACTCCTTTGTGTCATTTCCTCTTGCATATACCAAACTAAACGTCATATTCTTACACATGTTTTTTTTCTCCATCAGATGAAGAGGTTGATGAGGAGCAAGAGGAGATCCAAGATGCTATAGATGAGTTACAAGACACAATGTTTGATGCATGTGAGATGGATTCACAGTGTAGGGATCAACAGATATGTTGTGGATTAGCTCTAGGAGGCACATGTACAGACCCATTACGTAAGTTCACACTTCTTGGATTTCACGGTTCAGTTCAGTTTTTATTTCCAAATATTATTTTCCACACTGTCTCAAATATTGAATAACAAGATCTCTATTTCACAGAGAGAACATGGTCACTGATATTGTCATAGGTAGCACCCCCTGCTCCCCGCCCCCCCCCCCCCCCCCCCCACACACACACTCTCTATTCTGTGGTGACTGGTTCACATAGGCACAAAGTTGAGGTTACTCCTTTACCTTAGTTGGTGTGGTAGTTCTGTATCATGATTGCCACATGTATTTAAGATACATGTATTTATAGTAGAGATAAAAACAACTTTATTGTTTGTCGACGTGTACAAGTCTCCCTTTCTTTAATTTTTTCCCTTTTTTGAATAATTTTTGCTGCGTTTTGGAAACATTATTCTCAGGTTTTGGAATTTGAATCGATATGAACTTTCACGGAATAAAGCCAATTTTTTTACACTTATATATAATACAATAATATATGCACAAGTCGAATCTGTATAGCGTATAGTGAATCTTCTGTGAACCGCGCACTAGCTATGATGGAGTATTGCCAGACTTGGTTACGAAAAGATATACTGCTGCCTGAACTTTGAACTTCAATCTGTAGTGCTTTTTTAAGATTATAAATTCGAAAAGTTAACATTTTGAGTATAAGTCACAATATAGCATCTCTAAAGTAGATTTAGGTTTTGACAATTAACCCAATGTGGCTACTGGAAGGTGTTTGGGGGTAAGTCAGTAAATTACTATTGGCTACATAAGGTCTGTGTTTGCAATATGACCTGACTGATTATGTAATGTTACTACATGTGAGCTAATAACTGATTGGTTCTGAACTACTTTGCACAGAATGTTTATGGTTGTGTTCAATCCTCCTGGTCAATAAGATAAATAGAAAATATAAATGATACCAGAATTAAGAATTCCTAGCAAAGAGCTAGGTATGTGGTGTAATTGAATTAAAGATTTATACTGGTAATGGGTATAAGAGTTTTTGTGTATTTGTCCGTCAAATCAAAATGGACATGTTGGTGGCCTGAGTCAATTCTGAGTTATTGGTATGACTTAAAAGAACACATTTGAAGCTTTGAAATGATACCATGTTTTAGGTTATCGGACTTTGTAATCACAAAATATGAATTGAAGAAGCATATTTTTTCTATTATTTTTATATTTCACCAAATATACAGGGTGTATCAAAAAAAACGCAACACTTTTTGTCGCGAGCTCTCCGATTACGGCAAATCACAAATCACTCTGAAATTTATATATTCTGTTAGGTGTACTTATTGGCTATCACATAGTCAAATTACAGCGATATCGCTTATTGATTCGCTAAGATATCAACGATACACGTAGACAAGTGCAAAACACGATTTACATCGTTTATCCTGTATGTCTGATTTTCTTGTCAGATGAATATTAGCAAGACAGTTTAATAACTCATTGTACTTAAATAATTGGAATCAAACTCATCATTCTGAGAAGAAAATGTCATGTTAAAGGTATCAAATGTCTGGCTATTACAGTATCATATCAATATTAATTAAATCTGGCAATAAATTAGTTGATAGTTAATGACACAACTTGAAAATCCAGATTACAAAGTCTGTTTGCAAATCCTCTCTCTTTTTCTCTCGTTAATGTCATAAATAAAACAGTATGGCACATTATTCAAAAGATAAACAAATGGAATAGTCCAGTGAAGGTAGTAATTGTCTTGTATGAATCAGTCATTGTTAGTCTGTTGTGAATGGGAATGGGACATTATGGTGCTGCGCGACCCTCAAAATGCTGATCTTTTTAAGATGCATCTATTATGAACTTTAATTTATGAAAGAACGTACCATAGACATTATGTGGCGATCATAGCAATCTGTGGTTCAGAACTTAAAAAGGGTTACTGACGTATTCAAATGGTCGAATGATTATCAGATTACACGATTCAATGATTTTATATATGTACCACCTTACTCAAACAAAAGAAATTAAGATAAACCATTCCTGACATTAAGGTTACATAGTTATTAAACTGTTAACCCATAACACTAATCGGACATGAAAATCCAAGTTTTTAGAACGAACGATGTAAAACGTGTTTTGCACTTCTCTACTTATACCTTTAATATCTCAGAGAATAAATAATCAATATCGTTGTAATTTGACTATGTGATAGCCAATAAGTAGACCAAACAGAATATATAGGTTTTAGAGTGATTTGTTTTTTACTGTGACCGTACAGCTCTCGACAAAAAGTGTTGTGTTCTTTTTGATACACTCTGTATTTGCCTATATCTCATAACTGTGTTTGCCGACAACATGTCCTCTTTGATGCGACTGGTCACATTTGTTATTGAAGAATAGCAATAATAATGCACTTATCAATTGCAACCCTGGCCCCGGGGGACTCAGGACTAGCGGGGTTTTGGGCCGGGACGTACAAATTGCCAATATTACGTCCCCGGTCATCCCTGGGCCATGTTAGTCAGGACAAAGTTGTTTCCTTTTTTCAGTGATGTACATCCCCTGGCTACAGGTCTCCGCTAGCGGGGGCACCACTTTGTACGTCCCTGGTACACGCCTTCGCACGGTCAACGGGTAACGTTTTGTGTATGTCCCCACTACAGTCCCCGCGTGGTCCCCGTCATGTCCCGGGTCCCCTTGGGCCGGTTGCAATTGATAAATGCGTAAAATGTTCAGTGATCCATCATGCCATCTCAAAATGTTTATAAATCTTGCTTTCTTATTTATCAGCTGAGGAATCTATACCACTACCATGTTCTTTCAATGATCGATATTATCGCCATGGAAGCCTTAGAGATGAATCGGAAGGTGGAGTATGTGAGGCGTGGTATGTAGCGTAAAACAATATAAACCCCCAAAAGAAAAGCAACTTACCAGGTAATAAATATGCTCTTAAACTCCAAAACTATAGCTCCTATGTAAAAATGTGTAAAGAAATTTCTTCTCTTCAATTTGAGATATGCATGTGAAGATTGACTAAATATTAACAGAGCTAAGTGTCCAAAACCAAAGCAAAGTCCGTTTTTAGGTCGTCCGTAGGAGAGAGACCTTATGGCTGCATCCTTCGTGTGTAGTCTGTGTGTGTAGTGTGTGTGTGTCAACAATTTGGTATACACTTTTTCAACAATTTGGTATACACTTTTTGTTTTGTCCATTTCTTTTCCATACAATGTCCAATTGCAATCAAACTTCGGTCATAGATGCAACATGGGAACCTTCATATGTTAATGAGGTCAAATGTCACATACCAAGGTCAAAGGTCATCCGAGGTCAAGATGTATATGTAAAAGTGGCTGCATATGTAAAATTGATTACATTTGTCCATTTCTTTTCCATACAATGACCAATTGTAACCAAACTTTGGTCATATATGCAACATGGAAACCTTCATATGTTAATGAGGTCAAAGGTCACATACCAAGGTCAAAGGTCATCTGAGGTCAAGATGTAAATGTAGAAATGGCTGCATATGTAAAATTGATTACATTTTTCCATTTCTTTTCCATACAATGACCAATTGTAACCAAACTTCGGTCATAGATGCAACATGGAAACCTTCAGATGTTAATGAGGTCAAAGGTCACATACCAAGGTCAAAGGTCATCTGAGGTCAAGATGTAAAAGTGGCTGCATATGTAAAATTGATTACATTTGTCCATTTCTTTTCCATACAATGACCAATTGCAACTAAACTTCAGTCATAGATACAACATGGAAACCCGCATATGTTAATGAGGTCAAAGGTCGCATAGAAAGGTCAAAGGCCATCTGAGGTCAAGATGTAAAATTTAGTACACCTTTTTTTTTGTCTCTTGTTCATTTTTTTTTTTGTCTCTTGTTCATTTTTTTTGTCTCTTGTTCATTTTTCCATACAATGACCAATTGCAACCATTATTATGCAGTTCGAATCTTCCGTCCCATACTTGCAATGCATTAGTAAAGACCAAATATTCTGAACATTATGTCACTGGAGTGAACTTGGTCGACCAAGTTTATTCATTATTATGTTTTGAGAATCTTCCGTCCATTCATTTACACAGAGCTTTGAACTCGAGTTAATCAAGTATTGGACTGTTTTTTTACGGACTGTATCGGACAAACTGTATCGGACAGTTTGGAATAAGAGCTTTTGATTGGTTCAATGTTTTTGCTGGATTGACCCATACATTTGAAGGGTTTGAAACTGTAATTTTTAGTTAAAACTTTTCATAACTGACGCTGGATAAATAATTGACATATTTGTGTATTTTCTATAAAGAAACAAAATATAATGATTAATATATATTTTAACAAGAGAATAGAATGATAATTTTGTTATTTTTGGATGGGAAACATGTTGAAAAACTATCTTCTTTACTAGTCAATTAGCCCCTACCGTCACTATAATATAACCCCCTATTTAACTCAATGGAACAATCCAAATTAACATCCTGAACTGAAAACAGTAAACAACAAACAAGATGGCCGACACCTGTGGTACATTTTGTGTGGAGCTGAGGTTCCATCAGAATTACTCATGAAAAGAGTAAATACAATAAACATGGACAAGGTAAATTAATGCAAACAGTGTGAAATACTCTTTGGCTAAAAATGTTGTACTTTTGGTCTTTTTATAGTGGGTTTAAAACTAGGAGAATTTATATCCTTTTTACTAGCTAGAGCCTAGGCCTATAAAGTAAAGCTTCTTATTTTTATTTCCGATTTTTGTGCTGGCCTTTATAAACCTAAATTCCCTCAATATTTCCATGATGTTTACGCATTCCAATGAAAAAATCAAATAGCAATGATATAGTTAGTCATTTAAAACATATTTTGATAGCATTTTTACAGTTTTCTTGTTGAAATTCCAGACGAAAATACACCCTAAATAAGCTTATTTCTCATGTGTGCAGGCCTAGGACTAGGCTCACGATTTACCATTCAAAGTGAACCAGTGTCTTATTTATAGATGCATTAGCATTACTTTTGGGGTATATTGCAATGTAACACAGATGCAAAACTGCAACAGTCACCCCACTTTGAATTTAAAAGAGAGCCCTAGATGATGATATGATGCTAGCGTGACCTAGGCCTACATGGCCTAGCCTATACTACATTTTGACAAATGGATGGCTATCCTATTTCATATCAATTAATGTGCATTTATTTAACAAGCATAGATGTCCCATCTTTAATTAGAGTCAGATTCTCAAAACATAATAATGTAAATATTGGATTCCTTTTTTTCGGGCGATACAGTGAAAATTGGTTTCGCCTTGAGAAAAAAAATCAGACTCGCCTCCGGCTCGTCCGATTTTTTTTTCAAGGCTTAACCAATTTTCACTGTATCGCCCTCAAGTCATCCAATATTGTACCACACTTGGTCAGTTTGGTTACCTGCATGAATACTGTATAACACTGTAAAGCGTGTATTAATATGCCAATTTTATTTGAGCAGTCACAAAATGCAGTAGACTATTTGTTTTAATTTTGTCTTTTTTAATTTTTGAAATATTTTGACATTTTTTTTAGAAATAATTTTTTTTGGATTTTTGTTTTTTTTTAAAAATTGCAATTTTTTGAGAAATTTTTGGTATTTTTAAAAAAAAAATCAAAAAAAAAAATCAAAAAAAAATCTTATTGATATTTTTACAATATCATGGTTTCACACCACTAAATAACGTCTGGCCCTACCCCCTTTGAGGCAAAAGTCCAAAACCGGCCCGTTTCTATGCCGAAACGGGAGACCTATTCTAAATTACAGTTTAAAATTAGGGTATTTACTACAAGTTATGGCGAAATTAATAAAGTGTGAATTTTTACAGACACATCAGCGTTCTTCAGGTCCAAAAAAATTGATGCAATGATGATTTTTTAATATTTTAACAGAGACATTTGTGTTCAGGTCATTTCCGGTATCTGACGCAATAATCTTAATCAACAATTGCGTGTGACCAGGAAAACTCAACTCGTACTTTTTGAAAAGGCTCTAGCTCAAAATTATGCCGGTTACCCCCCATATATGAGTTGTTGAGTTAGTAGTCATGGCTTTCATCTTCAAGTTGAAACCAAATTTCAAGTTACCAGTTTCTTATAACGTCAAGAAATATCCATTTTAAAAGTGTGCATTTCACGTGTAACCCTATGGGAGATGTATTTAGTGGTGTGCAACCTATACAGAGGGTCAAGGCGCTTTGACCTTCACCCCTGCATTGCTGTCTAAACTGACTTGCCGGCAATGATAGACTTCTAGTTAAAATTGGTTCTAACACATATTATTACGGCCCGTACACTTCGTTCTCTTAGTATACACATCTGTTTCATCATGAAAGATCCGTCCGTTTGGTTAAATAAGCTACAATCTGACTAATTAAAGTCATTATCTAGTTTTTTTATCTTTTTTTTTTTTTTTTTTTTTTTTTTTAAAGAAGAAAACCGTATATTCCCTGCCCAAAAAAGTTAATTTGAAAAAATATTATGTTTGATTAATGATTTTCTTTTCGAGATATCGACGATTATGTAAATTTTTCTCCATAGAGCTGTGTACAAATGCTCATTTTCGCCACCCCACTGTCTTTTAATGCAAGACCCTGCGACATTAAGACTTCTCGGACACGTGCCATAGACGTAAATGATTACTTTAAACGATTTAAAGTTTATCATGTTTATTTATCGAAATGGCTAAGATATGAGGGTCTAAATTTCGCTAATAGGAACAAAATTTGGAGAAAACCTTTTTTTCTTAAATATCAAAAATATAATTTTAAACGAATTACGCTCTAGTGAGAAGAAAAAAAGATTTGAATACAAGTTTTGCATACTTCCGTAAACTCCCCTCTCAGAACGACGCGGGGTCTAACATGATCTAAATTGTATTTAAAAAGACATATTTGAAGCAAGAGTTGAACGTAAGCGGTGGGGGGGGGGGGGCATAGGGTATATGGGGGGGGGATAGGGCATGGGGGGGGGGGGTAAATTGATTAAGCTGTGTCTACTGAATAGGTCAACCTCACAGAATGTCCTTGTAATTTCAATACTTCCATGCAAAATGTTTTACAACAAGTGATTAGCATAGTGCCGTATGCCTTTTTGACGAGGATCATGGTAACCAAAATCTACTTTTCTACTGACATAGCCAATATGGCGCACAATGTCTTTCACTGTTTTTTACCACTTTGAAGTCGTATATTTGATCAAAAATCATAACTACGCATTATGTAAAGTGCAAAAGATTAAGAAAATGAGGCAATAATAAAAAAAAGTGTCTCCTTCAGGTTTCACACCACTAAATAACGTCTGGCCCTACCCCCTTTGAGGCAAAAGTCCAAAACCGGCCCGTTTCTATGCCGAAACGGGAGACCTATTCTAAATTACAGTTTAAAATTAGGGTATTTACTACAAGTTATGGCGAAATTAATAAAGTGTGAATTTTTACAGACACATCAGCGTTCTTCAGGTCCAAAAAAATTGATGCAATGATGATTTTTTAATATTTTAACAGAGACATTTGTGTTCAGGTCATTTCCGGTATCTGACGCAATAATCTTAATCAACAATTGCGTGTGACCAGGAAAACTCAACTCGTACTTTTTGAAAAGGCTCTAGCTCAAAATTATGCCGGTTACCCCCCATATATGAGTTGTTGAGTTAGTAGTCATGGCTTTCATCTTCAAGTTGAAACCAAATTTCAAGTTACCAGTTTCTTATAACGTCAAGAAATATCCATTTTAAAAGTGTGCATTTCACGTGTAACCCTATGGGAGATGTATTTAGTGGTGTGCAACCTCATGGTGATTTTTTTTTTTTTTGATTTTTTTTAAATTTTTAAAATTTTTTAAACATTTTTTGTTGTTGTAAAGTCAGATTCTCACTGCATAATAATGATAAAATTGGATGGATTTTTTCGCATGATACACAAATATATTGGTCTTGCTATGAGTTTTAAAAATATTGTGCTCGACTGCGTCTCGCACAATATTTTTTAAAACTCATAGCTCGACCAATATCTTTGTGTATCACGCTCAATCCATCCAATTTTATATCAAACTTGGGTCATGGATGCAACATGGAAACATTCATATGTTAATTAGGTCAAAGGTCACATACCAAGGTCAAACGTCATATGAGGTCAAGATGTAAAATTAGCTGCATATGTAAAGTTAATTTCATTTAAACAGGTGAAGTACAATTGCAACCAAACTCAGGATGTTTATTTTATTTTTTATATCCTGGATCCGCTAGTGGTCTAACCTCTTTCTTTCTAGATGCCTGTGGTTTGAGATCCACCTTGTTTTTAATCTACCCATATAAACGGACGACCTATTTGGGACCGCTGTCCCTATTTTTTATTCTAGCATTTACTTCTTCTACATGCATCCTCGATGTAGCAACAGGCAGATTATTGATTAACTGATAGTGACAACTCACCGGTCGATAGTAAGATGAGGAAACCTAGTCACACTACCTATCATGCGTTTTTAAAACCCAAGTGCAGAAATGAAAGTTGCGCATTGTCTCATATCTCAAATTGAGGACGAAAAATGTAATCCATAATTTTGAAAATTGACAGTTATGATCGAATTTATTACCTGGTAAGATACCTTTTTGAGGACTGTAGTTTGAAATCAGGGATAATTAAACATGATTAATAATTATAAAACATCCTTCTTTTTTCTGTATGTGCTTATTACAATATTGTACCTCAACATGATCTTTGTTGATGTAATATTCACAGTGATACCCTATAAGTCTCTGATATATGGTCAGATGTTACTCATCATTGTCGCGAGTCTCTGATACATGGTTAGATGTTGCTCATCATTTTTATGAGACCAATTGTTTTAATGCAATGTTGCAATTACAGAGCTACACAGTTGCACAGTCTGAAAGAGACACAGAGGAAATATGTTTCATTTCTAAAGAGCTTTTGCAAACTTATCACTCAGGGACCCCAACACATATGCTCTTAATAACTATACACCTTAAGTGATTCTGACTAATTGGTAACAACAACAAAATAAAATGTATATCAATGTCCTGTAATTTATTAACATTGTTGAGATTAATAAGTTAACAGATTTTATACAGAATGTAGTAATATTCTTTTTGATACAATATTAGATAAATGTCACATGAAATCAGTCCACATTGCCGCGCAGTGAGGTCCAACTTTCTGGTATTGATTATATAGCAATATTATATTAATATAGACAATACTAAATGTGTTGCACCACACATTCAAAAATGATATCTGCTCAAAATAATGTCATAAAACTAAACATGTTAATTTCTTTTGTAGTGTCTGTGTACATGGAGAGTGGACTTGTGATGAATATGATTGCGATGGTAAGTATTTGATATCATCAATTTATTGTGATTGGCTGAATCTCAGGAAAGAAAACCGAAAAAGATTGTAGACTGATCATACTGGAGTATGAGGTATTTGTTGATGGGAAACTGGACTTTAAAGCTTGAAGAAGCGACATTTTACTAATAAGCTTGGCCATTGTGAAAAAATTACAATGATTTACGATTTACCCTGGTCTTTTTAACCTTTTTTTAGGAAGAAAGCTTATTTGTGCATGTAGATATTATTTTTCTTCTAAATAGACCCCTGCATCGGATATTCCACAGCTGAAGTAGCATGATGCAGCAATTTCACCTTATTTTGTCTCTTTCTTTATTTCTTATTTCTAGTCGGTCTATATGAATGTATAGTTGGTTATGAGATCTATAGCCTGACTGTACCGTCTGGTTCTCAGCAGTTTCTACAGTGTGAGCTTTGGTAAGTATAAATATGATGGGGGGTTTTCACTCGCAAGTTGTAGTAATTATTTTCATAGAACATCTGCCACCTGATACGAGGAACACAAACCAAAGCAGAAAATCAAGACCAAAGCAAGTCAGTATCCACACTGATGAAGGAAGGCAGATATCATTTACAATAGGCAAGAGATGGAAAAAGGATGTAGGAATTATTTTGAAAATCTTCCATGTTGTATTTGTTGACCTTTTATCTGAAGGAAAACATCTACCAACTCAAAATTATTCGCCCAGCAATTATCTAACATCAATTGATAATCAATCACTATGTGTTGAGAAAGGCAACAGTGTTTGCCAAAAATCCCACAATGTTCAGTAATCAGTGACTTGACTTGTGTTATTATTAGATAGAGTCTTTCCACGTATTACCATACTACCTATCTTGATGAATCCTATCAAGAATCACTTACAAAAAACTACTATAATTTGCTATAAAGATACACATATTGATTACTCTATTTTTCTTTCTGTCTGTCTCAAACAGTGTATGTTTGAATGGAGAATGGATATGTAATGAAAGAGCTTGTGCTGATGGAGGTAAGTGAATCATTGCGTTTTAGCCGAGAAATTACAATACTAAATAATGTGACACCCCTAAAAATAACCCACAACTAGAGATTTTAGGTGGTGTGGGAATTATATACCTAGCATAGCACCAATTAAATTTTCATAGCACCATAAATTATATCTCTTTTATCTTCACATTCACTGAAGAAGAAAAAATCAAATTTCATTTTTTGTTGTTGATGTAAATAAAAAATCACTCTAAATTGTGAGATATCTTCCACTTATTTTACAATATTGTAAATTAATATATTGGTATAGCACATAATTTGGTTATAAGTGGGTATTGTTAACCTGTGCATAACCATCCTACATTGTTGTCCATATTAGTCGTGAACCAGTGTCCTCCCCATGACTGGACATACACCATAATCAAATTATTGTAATTCAATTAATGTCCAACTAACATCTGCATTATTCAATCATTATGATTTCACACTCCAAAACTAAAAACCAACAAATAGTAAGTTTTTATTTTGGGTTTTTTCTTTTACATTTTTATTCTCCATCTCATGCAATACATATTCTCATTGGTCAAGCATTGTGAATCGTATGTGTGACGCTTGCGTATGCCAAATTAGCATGCATACGCTTGGATTACTTTTGTGCACGTAGAGATAAAAAACACATCTCGCCAATTTGGATCTAATAGTATTACACTTTGCCACTAAAATTACTAAATGTAATCGAAGTAAGTGATTGTAATATTGCACATCTTCATTTTTTGTTTATGTGAAACTAGTTTTCATTCCATTTTAACTGATTGTATAATAATTTGTAGTTAAGTTTAATCCTGTGTTGATATCCTTTGCATAGAGAGTGAAGCCTTGTGTCCAGCCGGTGTCCCACCAGGAATTAATCCACGCAATCCTAACTCCAGATGTACAGAAAATGAAGATTGTGAGGAGGGTAACAAGTGTTGCGAATATGAGAACTTTGGACGGGTTTGTGTACCCCCACAAAGTAAGTGAAACCCACATGATACCCATGTGACACCCATATTTGTATATAGAATCCTTATGTAGTACACATGTACGGTGTGTAGCTTACATGTTTGCTCAAATGAAAATTATGCTCTGTTTTAGTTTTTATCTTGTTGTACTTTTTATTCCTATTGGCACATTTGTAAATATTTCTGTTCTTTTCAATATTTGTATTGTACAGTGCATCGAAACTTTTGTATTATGCGGTTAACAAATGTAATGTATTATTTTATATAGGAACAAACATTATTGTGGGGATTGTAATAAAAATGGGAATTTTGGTTATTTGTATGAGGTTGGGGGGGGGGGGGGGTGTCAACCACAAAGTAAGTGATGTTCATATGACACCAATATGCTGCCCATGTGTGACACATGTGCTGGCCATGATATTCATGTAAGATATAGTACCTCAGAGTTAGTGATGTCCATGTGACTTCCTTTTGTCACCCATGTGATGCCCATGATACTTCCTTTAGTCACCCATGTGACACAATCGCCTTACCCATGTGAAGGTTCAAGGTTTAATATTAAGATTTTGGAACCGTTATGTTGGTAGTTAAATGTTTTGTAACTTTAGTAAAAGATTTCACCATCCTTAAAAACAAAACTTTTTTTTAAACTTTGTTTTATAGATTTTATGTAAATTTGATTAAAACCATAGAGAATAGTAAAATAAGCTGATCCTTGTTATTTTATGTTAAGTTGAAATATTTTGAAATTAATGAAATGTTTATAGATTTGAGGAAACTCCTAAGATTGGTTTTTGGTGTATCAAGTTTTACATTATTTTTTTTTAATTAAAAAAAGTACCATAATATATAATCATTGGCACATTTTGCAATAGCCCTCATTGTTAGACTTGATCCACTCAGTTATGAATTAACACATAGGCATATATCACACATAACCTAACACCAAACTGTTTTACACTTTGTTCCCCAAACAGTGCCTAATGTGAAGAATGGTGAATGCCCATCTACAATCACCAATCCTTGTCAATCACTTAAGACATGCTTCACAGATAGTAACTGTCCCGGTATGATGAAATGCTGTAGACCTGAAGATGTCTTAGATAGATGTAATATAGACAATGATCAGGGTGTATGTACCAATCCCGCAGGTAAGATTTCAACAACAAAAATCAAACTTTGTAGTTGGAGAGGTTGTGGGTTCGACTCTTTTTGTCCACGTTTTTATCGTTGAAAAAAAATCATTGTTAACAATAAAATTGGAATGATTAATAAAAATAACAACACAGTATTAGCCCCTGATATTAGACAATTGTGTTCATTTCGCCTCAATAATTTGTATTGAGAGGGAGAGGCATATTTGTTGAACCCACCATTTTGGTATATATTGTTGACATTTAATGTTTTACTAGTATGTTCAAGTAAGTTTGTCCAAAAATGTGTAACTGAAAAAAGGTATGACCAAGAAGGCACATGAATCGAGTGAAATCTATCACATTTTACCTACATACAAAGTGCTAGAAATAGTCACTACTACTTGGAGGACAATATGTGTTCAAAGCGCAAAATTAAAGAGGATAATTTTGACATCTTACTTGCCTGTTCCTACCTTATCTTTATAAAGCTCCATGTCATTTTCAATGGTCAGTCTGGAATCTTACTCTAGTGCCCATTATTGAAAAGTATTACTCAAAATAGAAGACACCATTGCACATTAAGTGACCCAAATTTTGTTTGAGAAAATTCAAATTTGATATAAGTTTCAAATGTAAAAATGGGAACCCATGGACCCAAACTCTTCCACTGTACAATACAAGGGGCCTCATAATGCCCCATTATACATACATGTATACATAGGGCCCCAGAGTGCATTAATTAATTTATTTATTTAATCTTTCTTTATTTAGGGTAAACCGCTTCAGTGTCAAGCACTGCTTTCCAAGCGGGCCCTCATCATACAGAAAATATTACAGTATTTACAAAGAATTGTTCAAATATCCTCCAATATATAATTATATTGGAGGACAATATGTGTTTAAAGTGCAAAATTAAAGAGGATAAATTTGACATCTTACTTGCCTGTTCCTACCTTATCTTTATAAAGCTCCATGTCATTTTCAATGGTCAGTCTGGAATCTTACTCTAGTGCCCATTATTGAAAAGTATTACTCAAAATAGAAGACACCATTGCACATTAAGTGACCCAAATTTTGTTTGAGAAATTTCAAATTTGATATATAAGTTTCAAATGTAAAAATGGGAACATGGACCCAAACTCTTCCACTGTACAATACAAGGGGCCTCATAATGCCCCATTATACATACATGTATACATAGAGCCCCAGCGTTCATTAATAAATCTGGATGCTGGATAATGTTAAACTTTAATCTTGAAGAAGAAAAAGCCCTTTGATAGAAATGATTTTAATATAAACGTTATCCTACAGGCAATCCATGTCCAGGCAACCGTCCCTTAACACCATGCGATGGCATCAATCCGTGTGAAGAAGGGTGCACATCTAACCCTGATCTCACCTGTCAAGTATCAGAATGTTCAAGTTGTCACGCCGAATTCTATGATGAAAATGGCAAAGAAAAGAAATGTCGAGGTAGGTCAAGTATCAGAATGTTCAAGTTGTCACGCCGAATTCTATGATGAAAATGGCAAAGAAAAGAAATGTCGAGGTAGGTCAAGTATCAGAATGTTCAAGTTGTCACGCTGAATTCTATGATGAAAATGGCAAAGAAAAGAAATGTCGAGGTAGGTCAAGTATCAGAATGTTCAAGTTGTCACGCTGAATTCTATGATGAAAATGGCAAAGAAAAGAAATGTCGAGGTAGGTCAAGTATCAGAATGTTCAAGTTGTCACGCTGAATTCTATGATGAAAATGGCAAAGAAAAGAAATGCCGAGGTAGGTTGCCATCATAAACTAAGAAAAGAGTTGATGTAGTAGTAGTGATATCTCTTGGCTTCATATGGTCATTTATTTTGACTAGATCAATAATTGCTGAAGACACGCTTTTTAACCTTTTATAAATGGTGTGCAGTGATGTTGGTACTTGCAGCTTTGCCATTCAGCATTTAGATATGCAGGACGGATAGTGAATTTATGCATTAAGTTTAGTTGTTCAAAATGGTTGAAGGATTTGAATTTCCACCAAGGCTTTTTTTCTAAAGATAGTTTAATATATCATTACATATAATGTGAGAGACAATTTGTTGTCACAACAGTAGTACCTCTGTTGAATATTGGGCTTTTCAAACATGCAAGTCATACAGGTGTGAGCAAGACAGACATCGTACACGTTTTCAACAAAATTTCAATAGAGACGATAATCTTTTATTATATCTGGTTTAACCCTTTTTATCAACAGCCCTTGAGGATGTCAGGTGCGTTGTTGACGGGCGTCCACCAGTACGTGGCGGTAACTCTGTGGATAACCCAGCAGCACCATGCAACCGATGGTAAGTATGATTTTGACTTTATATATATATATATTTAAACTTGGAGTAGCGTGAAATTCGGAATAGCAACTACCGTTCCAAATGATCTAACTTACATATTTCGCTCTGCATCACATTGAGCACTCTGCAAGAAGATTGCTTCTTTACCAGTATATATTTAGAGATATCATTATCAAATTTATAAAGGTGTGGATGTACAAATTGTTACTTTTTCATATTTCTCTTGCATAGCAACTCCCATTTAAAAAATATTTGAATGCACAGCCTGCTGAAACTAAATAGGACTGTGAAACATAATTCAAATAAAGTATTTTACTAGCAAAGAAAAAATCATTATTGTCATTTTATTTCCAATGCTTATAAAATGTAAATAGACACAGCCATGCAGCTATTCCTAGTTAAGTGTTTTTCATTTTTTATTCCTTACCGACTTTCTAATTATATTGTTATTGTCTTCACAGCTTCTGCAGAGCCGATGGAGAACTCGTGTGCAATGATGAACCATGTGGTATGTACCGGCATGATAAGTCCATTTATGAAAATGACATTTAACACAATAGTCTTTAAATAATGTCACCAGGATAAATTGACTTTCAATGAAAAATATCTACATTTAAAGGTAGATGTTCTGATTGCTGGCCCAATTTTCAACTTGATGTTTTCTTTTTTACATAAAAGGTTATCCTTAAAATTGTCACATTTCAAAGTTTGAGTTGCATAACTCCAATGGTTTGTATTTTAGAAGCACAAGATCACAAGAAATTTGCCCATTGAGTAGTACATGAACTGGCAGTAATTCACCACATTTTAGCCTATAATTTCTTAATGGAACATTTCTGGCCCCTGAGATTTTACAGACATAATGTGAAAAAATATGAGGATTCTTCTGATATCAAAAAAAAAACATAGCCAAAAAAGTGATGAGAACATACACCTTTAATATCTACATCTTAAACTCAACTCTCTTCCTCATTACTGAGGATCAGGGCAAGAAGCAGATTGATCCGAACAGTTAATAAATTACAGAATAATTGTTAATATTAATACAAAAATGGTCTAATTTTATATATTTTATTGCACATTATATTGTCTTTATGCATAAATTCTATGCCGAATCAGATATCTTGATTTATTGTTTATTCATGTATTTGTTTATTTATTTATTTATTACACTAAAACTACCAAACTGATGGGTTGAGAAGACAAATATCCAGAATTGACTTCAAACCTGTTAGTAAAAACAATCCTTGCAATTAGTTTCAATAAGAAATGTAAAGCTAAAACATAGTAGAGATGTTGCAAAAACATTAAGGGGAGGCGCCCAAACGAATCGGCAATGCTTCTCTAGATGACATCGAAGCCACAACTTGCAGATATCTTCAAGAGAATAGCCAATTTGACTTTTCCGATTTCACATCAGAAATCATCAATTTGTTGGATCCTCCAGGGTTATAGCATTTTTTAAATAAATATTATGAATAGAATCATTAAACTGCCTCATAAAATAAGAAATTATGTGGCAGGAACCCTCAAAGTGCATTAAAAAAATCTAAAAAAACCATTAAGAAGTCCTCTGGACCCCATGCCATGATCCACTGCACTTCGTTCACTACACTTACTCTGTTCGCCTTCAGTAAAATCAGCCGGCACTCAATCTGGTGTAGCTATAACCCTGGTCCTGCCGTATCTCTACTTGGATCTGTCACTTACAACAAACAATTCAATATTTTGTGCAGAATTTGCTCTCAATATTTCCCTACATGTGGCACACACTTCTGTTATGTTTCGTAGAATGATAGTACTAATGAATTGATATGGAATGTTCATTTTACTGATCCAGTGTAAAGGTACTCACGTGTACGTTTCGGATACGTCTGTATCCTTTGTCAACATTTTTGATTGTGATGATCTTGACGACTCATGACGCTTTTTGCAGTCTTGGCGTTGCCAGTTGATTTATCATCTGGGGATTTCTTGCCAGATGATAACAAATCATCAAAAACGTGAGTGAGGTAGTACTGCCCCTCGTCGTGGTTCATCGTGGAGGTCCCTCTCTTTCTGATCTCGATGGCCTCTCTGATCCATCTTTTATATCGGTCTTGCTCCGTGCCTATAACCCTAGCCTCGTCCCATCCGATGACATGATTTGAGTCTACAACGATAAAGGATACAGACGTATCCGAAACGTACACGTGAGTACCTTTACACTGGATCAGTAAAATGAACATTCCATATCAGATTATAATCAACGATCCTTATGAACCTTTTTGGTAATATTAAGTACTAATGAATATTTCCATCTGTCTTCTCTCCTTTTTTTTCTTTTTTTGGAACTGAATCATTCATCACTTGTTGTACTACTTACTCAATAGGGTGAGTATCTGGGATCATATTGTGTAGATGTAGAGAATATTTAATTATATTTTTTTTATAATACAGAGCAAGTGTGAACAATAGCCCAACAGACATTAACAAGGTTAATGAACTTAGTAATTAGAAATCAAACTCTACATAGAACTCTGAAATTGGGTTCACTGCAACATTTTTGAAACATTTTGTGAAATGTTGGAATGTCGATTACAGACGCCTGCCACATGGAAAGTGTTAGACACCATGGCCAAGGCAGATTAGATGTGCCATCTAAGTATATTTTATTTATCATTTAATTTGTAATTTATAACAAGATCACAAGTGCATATATCAATATCATACTTTTTAGTTTGTAAATATTGAATTCATCCACATTTTATATTTTTCCTTCTTCAGTGATCAAAGGCGGCTGTCTTTTAGTTTTGCGGCAGATAATTGTGAAGACATTCTAAATGATACAGCTCGAAGGGAGGAATTTTCAAAGTAAGTTCGATCTTTAGCCATATCCTGCTAGTCAAGTTAGTTATCAGTAGTCCTTGTTTTATGAAAAAGAATGAAAAGAATCTCTATTTTCTATATCAGCAAGGTGATGAAGAAAATTAATCAAACTTGGTGTTTTAAATAGTGTTCTCTTAGAAACACTGACATTTGCCCAATTTTGAACAGGAAACAACTTGTGTGTGTGGCCATCATACCAGTTTACACCTTTATGTTAATATATGCATTCTCACCGAATTGATAAAGCCAAATAAAAATAAAATACTGGTTTCTCGTCCTAACTTTTGGAGAAAAGGAGGATGAGGGCATCTTTGTTTTCTTTTTCTTTTTTTAAATAAACAATGCAAAACTTAAAATAACTTGAAGAGGACAAGACCTTGTAAAATCATTTTATTTCATGGTTTTGGAGGTCGGTTAACACAAAACCTGCTTTAAAATACTCATTGGATAGTAAATCTATTACCAAGATGTCAGCTTTTTAAATATTTTAACAAAAAGTTATGGAAGAAATAAAGAGGAAAAAAAGAACATTACAGAATTCCTGAAAAAGGATGCGCAAGGGGATGAGAACCTTGTTGAGGGCATGTCATTTGAGATGCAATGAACAACAACAATTGTGTCAAAGTATGACTTCTTTATTTGTATTAAAATAGCAGTTCCATGTGTTTTATTAGTATCAGAATCCTGATGGAGAAGTAATAAGTTAGTGTTCTCTGCCAATTACAGTTCTTTAATTTAATCTTTATTGTCATGGTATGGTTTTGGGGGATTAATCTAGCATGGGGGAGGGGGGGGGGCAAATAAGGAGAGGAGAAGTCTCCCCAAGGTTCCCCCATCTCTGACCAAAATATACCAGCAAAACCAGCTCATTGGGCAATAATTCTTTAGGATAGTAGTGCCGTTACAATCTATACACTGAGGCTCGATCCCTTATACCACACACATGACCAAAACCGCCCATTTATGTTGATTTCAATGTGTAACAATATCAGTGAACAAGTATAATACATTTTCTATTCCAGTCAAATCCGTCAAATTCTCCTTGCCACAGTTGGTGTCGATGCAAGAGACCCAAGTGTAAGTATATAAATTATGTAAACATAACTTGTAATAAAACATCTTGGGTTCAGATAGGTTGGGCACATTAGATTTATAATAAAAGTGCTTTTGCTTCCTAATATTCGTATCTGTTACTTGTTGTTTCTGTAGGTCCTATATACACATGTAGTTCATATTATTGATTTTCTTGTTAGGGGTCGTCCAAAATTATCGCCATTTTCACTTACGTACAGAGCGTACATAACTTTCTACCCCCTCCCCCCTCGAGTTACGTACGCAATGAATGGCGACATTTTCATGGCTTGATATACTTTCATGTTTGATTAAAAATCATTGTATTAAAAACGAATTGCCGTACATACAACACGGTACGGTACAGAGAAAAATAAACTTATTGTATATCTCTGGTGTTGATTCCGCCGTTCTTTTCTTTGGTAAAAATTATCATTTTCTTTGATAAATAATTATCAAGATATTTTGAAACAAATGTCACAACACTAAGAACTTGAGCCATGGATTGTTTTAAAAACACAGAAGCAAAATTGCTTTGTATATATGAAACATTTTTATGAGTGGCATAGCTAGGTATTTCATATATGGGGCGGGGGGCAGAAATGACAGTGAACCGACAAGATTATTATGGCAAACGAAATTTTCCCGTAGCGTGCGAAAATGTTTGACATTCCCAATTTTTGCTATGATTGAGGTACATTTTGGCTCTAAACAAGCTTATACCAAAAATTATTGCATTTTGGAGACACATGTGCGCGTAGCGAGCGAAAAATGTCCATATATTATTTTATTTTGTACTTAAAAAACAAATCCTGCCTCTCAAGATCGCCATTTAAGTTACGTACGGTTGGGATATATTTCGACCCCCTCCCCACTGTTACGTACGGTCTGTACGTAACTGAAAATGGCGAAAATTATGGACGACCGCTTATTTATTGACTCTAAATATGCTTCCAACACTGAATGTGATTTATTATTTCCATTTGTACATACAGTTTGGTTGTGGCAGTATCATTGCTAATATAAGTGTCATAGCTGAGGACGGTCAAGTAATAGATGATCAATTGATAGAAGATATCAAAACTCAGGTAAGAATTTGTGTTGGTTTTTGGCTCTACAATGAGTATCTGGGAAACCATGCAAGTAATCCACCATGCCTAGCATTATTGCAGTGCTTGGAGGGAGGGTTTGATCACAGTAAAAACTGTGCCAGACATGATTTTAAATAATTGATGGATAAAGGTTATTTCACCTTCACCTTCTGGCCATACTGCAAAGATATAGTCAGCGTCATAATGCTATGGACAAAATTACAACAATGCGTGCGAACACTGACGACGGTGCCTTAACCCTGATGCTCGTACCGCAAACATTCAAAAAGTTTGGACGCTGCCTCGAGACCAACAACAAATCGTGCAGCATTTTGACAGTGATTATAGTATGTAAGACGTGCATGATAGTCGCAAAAGTAATATGTTTTCATCACCATACGTACAAGCACCAATGAATATTGTTGAACCGAGAAAATATTTCTATATGTAATACACAAATAGCTGACTCCTTATGTAGATATAAGCACAATTTAACTCCATATCCAACCTCTTTTAAAAAAATTAAATGTGTGTTACGTTCCGGGGTTACGTTACTCAAAAAATAAAGAGAGAGATCTCTGAGAAGAAAAAACAGAGGACTTGATTGAAGTCACATCAATTGTATCCAGATTGTTCACTTCTCCGGCCATTGCTTGGTCCCATTATGTCTGGATAAAAGAGGTTGGACTGTATTTGTAGCAAGATTTTAAATTATGACACTCTCAGTAGAAGTTCAATGGCAGCATTCTCAACAATAGAATCATTATGCTCTCATCCTTGCGCAAACCAACAGCTACATGTAGGCTTATTTTTGGTTGCAATTTTGGAATCAGAATATATGCTATGCGTGGACGGACGGCAAAGAATACAATTTCAAATCTTTGTGTGGAATCAATGAAAGTCATGCAGAATCTCTTTTAGTAAAGTTTAAATATTGTTTATGAAATCTTCTTTTAATTATACGCCACGGATTACATTCATATGTACACACATTCTGGGCATATTGCTTGCTTAATTCGAGTTGTGTTCTCGATCTACAAAGGCTCTCCACACTTTCCTGTCCTGCATTGCTGTCTTTAAGTCTCCTACATCCAAACCAGTGTACTGTTTAAGCACATCGATGTAAGTTAGGGCAGGTCTTCCAGGTTTCCTTCTCCCATGCTTTGGTATCCAGTGAACCAGCTTTGACACACATTCCTGACTCCTAACGCAGTGGCCTGAGAATCTTGTCCTTCTCTCCCTGATCTTTTGGGTGATTTTGGGGAGATCTCCATACAGCTCTGTGTTAGTTGTATGTTGCTTCCAGTGAATGTTGAGGACAGCCCTCAGCATACGAGTATAACATCCGTCAAGTTGCTTTGCTAGCTTAGGGGTGGTGGTCCATGCCTCACAGCCATATAGTAACACAGATTCAACAGTTGCTGCGAACAAGCGAAGTTTGAATTTTCTTGGTAGGGTGGATTTCCAGATCTTGTTCAGCTTCCCACAGGCTCTCCAAGCTGCTGCCTTATTGGTTATCCTAAAATGTGATCAAGATTATGATAAATGTGCATTAGGATTGTACAGAGACATGCTGGAAACAAGTAGCCATACCAGTCACATCCACACACAGCCCAGACCAATCACATTTATCAAAACGAACTTGGATAAGACGCTTTCAGACAGTGGCGTAGCTCAGGGGGGGGGGCAGGGGGGGCAGATGCACTTGACTTTTGTATCATCGATCCCCCCCATGATTTTTGTGCCCCCGCCCCCCTTTGTGCCCCCGCCCCTCTCTTTGGATATAGTGCTTATATGCGGGGTAACCATTTAAAAATGACCATTTTGGCTCTTTTTTTTAAATAAATGAAATTTTTTGTGGAAAAACTGCTTATAATCCTGATGATTGGGCAATATTAGTTGACTACTGTGCTTTTTGGACTGCGAAATTTTGTGTCCGTGCGAAATTTTTTGACCGTGCGAAATTTTTTGACTTCACCCCCCCCCCCCCCCCCCCCCCCCCCCCCCCCACTTACGTGAAATTCAAGAGTTGACCGACTTGGAAAATTTTGGGGGCAACCTTTTACGAAAATTTTGGAAATCTTGCCCCCCCTGAAAAAAAACCTAGCTACGCCACTGCTTTCAGACTCACGACAGAAATCCCACCACTTAGTGTATCAGGGCTTACTATATTACCCTGCAATCCATATGCAACCATGATACTGACTTATAATTAGGTCCATTTCTGTGCATAAATACTTCACATTGGTCACGTCTAGTATTTTGTAAGTATAATAAAAGAAACAGGTAAAGATATCCATGCAAATAAATGAAAGTTAAATCTAAGGTTGCAGCAATGTAGCCGCACGTTAGTAAGCATAATTGGGTCGTTTCATAGTTAAAGGGACACAAAGTAGTGTTGACGATTTTTTTTAAAAAATAATTTACTTCAGAATTCAAGATGAACATTAAATATTACCATTATTGTTGTTTCTACTCACAAAAACACAGCAAAACTTGATTAAAACAATACCATTGCTATTTATTGAACCTTTTCTTAGAAACGCCCTCGATGTAAATATGGTTCGCGTTATTTATCACGCGTACTGCAGGGGGACATTGTTTGACGTGACATTTTTGAATCAACGTTTTGTTGTACAAAGAGGGCTGATTTTTCTTAATCCTTATATTTCATAAATGTAATACAATTGTAAAAATATACCAATCCCAGTTTTTATCATAAGTGAGGGCGCAGCCTCCAACACATCTCTTAGTGTCCCTTTAACCCTAACCATCCTCAATGCCGCAAATGTGCACGGTAAAGTCTGTCTGTGCCAGCTGGCGTGGCACTTTTTCGATGAAATAATGGCCCCAGGCTACATAGTCGGGCCAATACACTGGCCCGAGTATGATTGGCCCCCGTGGCGCAGTGGTAGAGCGTTCGTCTGACAACCGAGAGGTTGTGGGTTCGAGCCCCGGTGGCGGCTCCACTCTTTTTGTCCGCGTTTTTGTCGTTGAAAAAAAAAATCTTCAAAATGTGACTTAGGAGGTTAGGGTTAAGGTGCCCTGTGGGTTGTGATTGGGAAACAGGAAACCATGAACTGACCCTTTTTCTTGTTTTGTTTTTTTGTTTCTCTAGGTTGAGACTGGTGAGCTTGTGATAGTCATTGATGGCGTTGAATATCTCCCTAATACCGAGTCATTTATGGAAGTTGAGCCAGAACCGTTAGTAACGTCTACTACCGTCATTGTTATTGCTGTGTTGGTAACCATTGTCATTCTAGCCATCATTATTGCTGGCACATTGGTAAGTTTATTGCATGGAGGTATCAATTGGCATCTTGAACCTACCCTCCTGAAGGTTAGTCAAAGATTAGATGCCTAATCTTTGCCTAGTTATATTTTTAAAGTTGTGAATCTTGAACTAATTTATATTTTGGACGGGTGAATCTATGGCAAATCTTCACCTACATTTCAACTTCTCCCATATATTTCTATAGAACGAACGTAGTGCACTGAGGTGAATCTTCACCCCCCTCCCCCCCCCAAAAAAAAAATTGCAGGAAAGACCTAATCTTGACCTACGTTATCCAGAAGGAAGGTGAATATAGGTGAAGGCTTGAGGAGGGTAGGTTCAAGATTCAAGTTGTGATATCACAAAAACCTATAAAGTAGTCTCATTCAATACAGACGACATTCCAAAATTTCACAAAATATTTTGTTAAAATTTCACAATTATTGAATTTCATCACCATGGAATCACCATGAGAAATGCATTAAACTAAGTACAAACATGCCTAGTATTGGTTCAGTTATCCCTGAGATGCACGTTGAAATTTGAGAAAGGTTTCTGAAAAATCTGTCGTGTATGTGGTAAAAATAATAGCCTGGTGGAAAGTGTTAACTACAAATGTACTACCATGCAGTTAGTTGAGTATAATGCAATCATCTGAAGTGAAGAAATCAAACATAAATGTTTACTCTAGTAAACAATGAATGAATTGACCAATTTCTGCCAAAAAATATTTTTCCTGATTTTTTTGAAAACGAGACCTGAATACTTTGAATCACCCAGTAAATTGGTTAAAGCATTTATATTAAGGCATCATTAAGCTAGTTGTAATACAGTTTCACCTTTGAGGCAGAAGTTGGGCGAAAAGGAAATCCTGTTCTACGGGTTAACGGACCTCTGAGAATGGGTCGGTCTGGTGTTTTGTTTTGTTTTAAAACTGTTTTCCCCTTGTAAAATGACCGTAGAAATCAAACAAATCTGTACAAATCTTGCAGTATTTTGACAAGCCAAAAATATATTTCGGTCGGTATTCATTTGCACATGAAATTTGTTCACCTATTTTAAAACAATGGGTTGGTCTGGCCCGTAGAACAGGGTTTCTTTTTTCCGTTGCCTTATCTATATATTTTCAGATGTTGCCTTTATTATTGATCTTATTATTTTGTAAAAATGCCATAAAAATTGTAACAGATTTTTTTAGTGTTAGAATTTAAACATTTATTAATGATTTTGTTGCTATTAACTTTACTCTTTCTACAGTGCTACCTGAAAACAAGAAAGAACAATAACGATCAACAAAGGGTAGGTATCAATATGCAGTAATGGAAATACCCCATTACTGTCTACGCTGTCTAATGTGTATAGCAGCTCTATTCATGATATTGTGTGTGCATGATCATAACAGTAGTATTGCTTTATTCTGTAATGTATAAGAGGGATTAAAATCATGTCCTGGCCAGTTCACCCCTCGCTTTGAAATGCAGAGGTCCATGGTTCGATTCCCATTAGGACCACTTTTTCAACTGATTTATTCCTTTTATAAAGTGTTAGAAATATATTCCAAGTCCACAAAGTGTGTATAGTTCCTATCTAGACAACCCCGGGTAGACTGTCATGTGGGTATTTCCATTGTTGTGTATCAATATTGATATATCATGAAGACTGCAATAAGAAATCTATACTGATTAGAGGGGTCATTACATTGCATAGTATTGCTATACTGGTGATCAATATAGACATTTGGGTATACTTGTTTTTATAAAGGTCTTACTAAGACCAAAGCGTATTAAGCCTTTCCTCCATGAATAAGGCATTGTATCCTTTGTCTTTGGGGCATTTTTTTTTAAAAAATAAAAAAATTCTCTGAAGCTTGGATTAGCAACAAGAACAAAAAAATCACAAAACTCATAGCCTATTTTCTAAAATAAAAAATCAATAAAAAAATTGCACAGCACTTAGCTTATTTGCAAAATGTTTCTGAGACAAACTATCTTCTTTGTTTGGCCTTAACTTTATTTTCCTAATCTGTCTGAATAAGCAACTGATAACAGTGGATAGACCATCTTAACATGAATCTGAATAATATAAGGAAGATGGCAAGCGCTGAATCCCCATTCACTAGGAAACGGTATCATTGTCACACTTTTATCTTCCAATGGCTTTCATTGCCAATAAATATATCTACCGTTGGCATCAAATAGATGCTACTGCATTCAAATAGATTCAATGAAGCCATTATCACAGTACTACAATCATTTCTGGCATCAATGAAGCTATTACAGTTTCAGTGAAGTCATTTGGCATCAGTTAGTGAAGCTGTTTCGATTTCAGTGAAGTCATTTGGCATATATCAGTGAAGCTGTTTGGCTTCAGTGAAGTCATTGGTATCAGTCAGTGAAGCTCTTGTGGTTTCATTGAAGTCATTTGGCATCTTTCAAGTGAAGCTGTTTTGGTTTCAGTAAAGTCATTTTGCATCAATTAGTGAAGTCATTTCGGTTTCAAAGATGTCATTTGGCATCTGTCATTGAATCTTTTTCAGTTTCAGTGAACTCAATTCACACCAGTCAATGAATCTGTCTCTTCTTCATCAAAGTCATTGATGTCATTATTCAATGAAGCGTTTTGGCTTCAGTGAACTCAATTCTCATCAGTCAGTGAAACTGCTTCAGCGAAGTCATTGATGGTATCATTCACTGAAGCTGCTTTGGCTTCAGCGAAGTCATTAATGGCATCAGTGTAGTCGTTTTAGCTTCAGTTAAAAATATAACAATGAAGCAGTTTCAGTTTATCAGTCTCTGACCTCTTCGCGCACCATTATGAACCAACCATTATTATTCTTTTGTTCTTTTTTTCTTCAGGGAGACGTACCAATGAAGTCAGCTGGAGGCTATGACAACAGCACTTATCAATAATATGGAATGATACATACAATATAATTGGTTGTAATTCATGTAACAATATGTAATAATGGAGATGCAACATTATGTATATTTTTGGTACCACCGTTCTAGGGCATTTTTTAACGCATAAAAAGGTTTAATCGTATATTCAAATTTTCTTATCATGTTAATATCATACACTTAGATAATGTAGTTCACACTTTACACTCACAGGCAGTTTTGATTATGTAAATTTAAATGTTATATTTTTTTTCTCCTACCAGACCAACAGATATTTTGATACCATATTTGTGTATATACCGTGTGTGGTAGTGTTAACAGTACTTTTGTTATATAAAATGAAATAATCATTACATTTATTTGAATTTTGGAGTTGGTGTGTACGTCTACTGTGACCTACATGTAAGTGTGTTTTGCACTTTTGTACAGGAAATCTTTAGTTGACCTTAGAACAAAATATAATTAAAATAGGCTAATTTTCTGATAGCTTAGCTTTATTCTCTCAGTGGAAATATATGAACAATGAGATCGCCTCCATGTCTGTCTTCATTTTAAACCAGATGTCAGGCCTATTTACAAAATACTCAGATATTGTTAGTGTTTTAAGGTATATATAAGTTATGACTCTGGAATATATTATATTGTTTTTCAACAGATCTTTGATAATTTAGTGTTATATATTCTTAGGCCAACAACAACAAAATGTTGTATTGCCCTCAGCGACCGACCCTAATATTTTAAAAATCAGGGTCTCATTTTTTTTTTAAGATTTAAGATTTAAATTTTACCAAATGTGTCAAAATATTACTATTTTCTGCTTGAAATGAATAAGTTTACTTGAATAGATTGCTTTTAAACTGTTATCACACTCGAAACATTAGTCAAATTGACATTCACCAATATTGTCTTGTCATGAACAATTGGCCGCAAAAAAAAGAAGAAAGAAAAATCGACCGACCGACCCGACTTCAGAGTTTTAAACACACCATTTTTGTTGCCTTATTTGCAATAGCTGCTATAGCATTTATATGAATTTTCTTTGCTTAGAAGTTACGATTCATTGGTGTCAGTCTCTCAATTATTAGGATATATGACACTTTAAATTTATCATTTGGGTGATATATGACACTTTAAATTTATCATTTTGGGTGATATATTAGGATATATCGAGGGTTTCGTGCAACAAAGGGCTATCTGCATTTCGGTCATTTTGAGAAAAAGTGACGTAAAAGGTTTGTACTCATCATTGTCACCTATTAGTTTTGACAAGTTAAAAGAAATGCTATTCAAAACTATTTGATAAGGTGAATTTACTATTTTCTCATAATTAGGTTCCTAATCTTGTGCGGATCATTTTGATACCAAAATCTTATTTTGGCCAAAAATGCAGATAGCCCTTTGTTGCACTAAACCCTTGATATACAGGGTGAGTCAAAAAGACTGCAATAGTGGAAAGAAGCCATTTTGTTTTCAAAACCAAAATGAATTTAATTTTGTTTTAAACGTTGCAAGAATGATGTATTTAATCCTAACTTTGTGTGAAAAAATGAAGTCGATCGCATTTTTCGTTTGTCTTTGGTGACCCTCTTTGCTGCACAACCAAATTTACCTGTTTGTCCACGAGCACAGTGATTTTCATTTGAAATGGCACACATTGCATTTTCATATTTGAATATCCCCCCAACAAAAAAATGGAAAATGTCAGTTTTTTATTAACATTTAGAACATTATACGCTTTCATAGCATGGGTACGATTATAATTGGTTATGCTAACTCACATGTAAACAAGAAAGGATGCATCAAATTCCAATAACATCCCAAATGAACTAAAGTTTCCAAATTTGAATGAGAGGCACATTTTGTGATCTGATGCATATTTTGCATATCTCGTGGACAAACGTGTGAAATGGGTGCACTGGTCAAAAGGTTCACCAAAGGCAAACGGAAAATGATATTGACTTCATTTTTTCACCCAAAGTTAGGATTAAATACATCATTCTTGCAACGTTTAAAAAGTTTTAAAATTCATTTTGGTTTTGAAAACAAAATGGCTTCAATCCACTATTGCAGTCTTTTTGACTCACCCTGTATGACACTTTTATTTTATCATTTGGGTGATATTTTAGGATATATGACACTTTAAATTTATCATTTGGGTGATATATTAGGATATGTATGACACTTTTATTTTATCATTTGGGTGATATTTTAGGATATATGACACTTTTGCAGGTGTATAGCAAGAGTAGATGTCTTACTACCTGGTGCCATATATTGGTCTCATGATTTTTGAGTCCTTTTAAAGCTGGTTGTTGTTAATAGAAACAATAAAGAAAATTTAATAGGATCAATCAAAATTGTGACGAAAACCGTCTAGCACATTTTGGCCTTTTGTTTAAATGTTTTGGCAATTTGGTTAGCCGAGGTAATCAATTGTATAATACATTATGTTTCCATCATGACTACTTGATCAATGCAAATGTACTTTAAATGTTTTATATTTTTGTATTGACTAGCAATATGTTACATTTGTTTTACGAATTGTTTAGTTCTGTGAATAAAATGTAATGGCAACTTTGTCTTGAAACTGATGAAATGTTGTTCTTTGTCTAAAGTCTAGCCTCATTGTGTTTTAAGAGGTCCTGTTGTATTTGTTGCAGTGTTACATTTAATTGTGTTTAACCCCATTAGAACTACCTGCCGATTGGTCAGAAAGATGGATGCATCATTTATTGTACCAATGAGAAACAATGTTAGAATAATTGTATCCCTGGTACAAATTGGAGTTAAATAGAAGCAATCTTTTAATTGTTGATTTAAATGAGTATATTTTGAAATTAACCAATCATAAACGTTGTTAAATAGGCAGGAAGTGCTCAGGGGGTTATTATCGAATAGATGGACTATTATGAAGTGGTATTATACACTTAAACACAAAAAGAGTTCCTGCTTTTATGTTAGCTAATGTAAAGGTGTATGTTCCTATCACTTTAGATTTTTTTCACATTAAAATATTTTGATATAAAAAAATTTAAAAAATTCCCATTAGTTTCTGTAAAATCTTAGGAGCAAGATATAGACCAAAATGCAATGAATTACCGCCAATTTTGCATGTCACCTTGTTCTAAAAAAGAACCATTGGAGTTATGCAACTCAAACTTTAGAATATTACTATATTAAAGGGGCTTTAAGAGATGTGGAGGAGGCAGCGCCCTCAATTACAAACATATATGACAAAAACTGGGATTTGTATATTTTTACAATTGTATTACATATATGAACTTACGCCTATAAGGATTAAGAAAAATCAGCCCTCTTTGTACAATAAAACGTTGATTCAAAAATGCTGGTAGGGCCGCAACCAGCATTTTACATGGTTAAGGGTGGTATTCCAACATTTAAAACATTCTTTTAATCAAGTTTTGCTGGGTGTTTTTTTTTAGTAGAAAAAACAATAATGGCATTTTTTAATGTTCATCTTGAATTCTGAAATAAATTAAATTAAAATTTTAAAAATTCAACATGACATTGTGTCCCTTTAAGGATGACCCTTTATGTAGAATATAAAACATCAAGTTGAAAATCGGGCCCGAAATCGGAACACCTACCTTTAAAATCAGTAAAAGAAAGTAAGCTAGTATTACTTTAAACAAGCAAATCTCCTCTTCACAATATAATATTAACTCATTCATAAAAATGTAGTGAATACTTTTTTAAAGTTATGATGCTTTTAGTATAACCACACCTAACAGGGAATTGTGTTATGTCCTCTATGGGATGTCGTCAGTTTGATTTGTATTGACTACTGTGCTAACAAAAACTGACCAAGCATGTACAAATTAATGGCGAGCTCAATTTTGTATGAATAAGGTCTCAAATATTGCGGGGAAGAATTATCTGGTTTAATGTACAGGGTGAGTCAAAAAAAACTGCAATAGTGGAAAGAAGCCATCTTGTTTTTAAAACCAAGTTGAAATTTGAAACTTTTTAAACATTGCAAGAATGATATATTTGTTCCTAACTTTATGTGAAAAAATAAAGTCAATCGCATTCTTTGTTTGTCTTTGGTGAATCTTTTTGCTGAACAACCCTATTTACTTGTTTGTCCACGAGCTTAGTGATTTTCCATTGAAATTGCACACATTTCATGTTCACATTTTAATATCATGCCAACAAAAATTGAGAATAATTTGATTTGTATTGACATTTAAAACATAAGCAATTCATAGCATGGGTTATTTAAATTTATTATTCTATCTCCATGTGAACAAGAAAGGATGCATTAAATTCCAACAACGTCACACATTTTCTTGAATGTTCACATTTTAATGAGAGACGCATTTTGCAATCTTATGCGTGTTTTGGGGGATTCGTGGACAAGCGTGTGAAATGGGTGGATAGGTTCACCAAGGCAAACGAAAAATGCGATTGACTTTATTTTTTCACATGAAATTAGTAACAAATATGTTATTTTTATCAATTTAAAGAGTCAAACATCAACATGGTTTTGAAAACAAGATAGCATTTAGATACCAATTAGGCCTACTGATGATTTAGATTAACTTAACACTTTCCACGCGGCAGGCAGCTGCAGACGACATTCCAAAATTTCACAAAATGTTTCAAAAATGTCAAAATTACTGTATTTCATTACCATTTGGAATCACCATGAGAAATGCATTGAAATTAGTACAAACATGCCTAGTGTTTGGTCAGTAATCTTTCAGATAGACTTTGAAATTTATGAAAGGTTTCTGAAAATTCTGTTTTGTATATTGTAACATTTATAGCCGCGTGGAAAGTGTTAAGCAACTCTAGACAGGAACTTTTTGTGTTAGGTATATCTTACCCATAGACCGGTGTATTATATTAGGAGACCACTAGACCCCAATATTGAAGTCCGTCGGTATTATTTACCGTAAACAACCTTTGTGATACCTTGACGGAATAAAGCGAGAGATTGATTATACATGCAGTGTTTGGTCAAATGTTGTTAACAGTTAATATTCGAATGCCCGGGCAAATGCCTCACCCCCCCCCCCCCCCCCCCCCCCTGACCGAGGGGCGTTTGGTACAACATGCCCATTATACCCCCTCCCTCCCCCTCAAGTTTTCTGAGCTGACTGAAAAAAATATTTGGGCACCCTTCATTACGAACATTTCTGATCCCCCCCCCCCCCCCCCCCCCCCCCTCCTAAAAAAAAGCATAGCTACGCCACTGGTCGTACCTCGTCTCATCGTAAGAGCTACGACCTTATAATTATTCCTCATTTGATTACGCGCTACGACCTTTTTTCCTTGATACTAGCGGGCACCAGCGCTTCGCGCTGGACCCGCTAAAAGATTTCACGGGGAATAAGTAAACAAAGCGTAAGAAAATTTGATACAATAATATCAAGAACATGTCCTACATAAGTATACATAATGCAGACAGGGCCCTATAAATAATCCGAATTGCGCAGGTGCTTTTGATAATCCAGGTATACATGTGCCTTACTCATGTTAATCTAGGTAGGCCTACGTTTGTGTTTCCAGATACCTATGTATAGGCCTCCCATGAGACCGGAAATGCAGGTAGCTACCCGTTGTCCCATTATATACAGGGACCCCATAGGCCTATAAGCCCTACCCCCTAACCCAGTTACCCCTGGTGCCCTTAATAATGCACCGAATACCACATAATCAAGGTAGGCCTACTGCAGTGTGCCGTTATCTCGAGATACCCAGGTGCCCTTACTTTATCATAGTCAAGTAAATTAAACGCGGGTGCCGAAGATAGCGGGCAGTAAAAGTCATAGGCCTATCACATAGGCAGAGGTGAGTATATCATAGCGTTATAAATGTTTATATAAATATCAAGAGTATGTCCTTAAATAATTCAGGTACTAAAGTGCCCTTGATATCATGTAAGTGACATGGTGCCCTTAATACACCATGAGCCTAGGCCCAATGTGCTCTTAAATAATACAGATACCCATGTTCCTAATCCAAGTAGGCCTACTCCATCAACGTGTTCTTAATACCCAGTTAGTACCTCCTGTCAGCGCATGTCTCTCCCTATTTTGTACCCCAAATAATAAAAAGTTGAATTTTAATGTCAAAATTGAAAGTTACTTAAAATTTAGATTTTAAATGTCTCCCCCGATTCTTTTATTGCCCCACCACACCGTTTTCCTCCTTTAACATTTTGGTGCTGGTGTCGCCACTTCCCATATGCATGCACATACTGTATCCACGGTAATTCAGTAGGCCTACGTTCTGAGCGTTATAGTTTTATAGTCGGTCGTTTAGTTTTATGGTCGGCCGATTCTATCATCAAAATCACTTGTACCATTCCACGCTTGTACTTTACACAATGTGTGCCATCCGGGTTTTGTTTGGCCTATTTACATTAAATACATTATTCCTCCAATAGGCATGTGGGGCCTTAACGTATAGTATGTAGTCCCTTTGTCATGTTTGCTGTGTTCTATAAAGCCTCCCGAGATACTATCTGAGTGTACACCCTTAAAATGCAGTTATCACAGGTGGCCCACCTGTGCATAGTATTAGTATCCAGGTAATTTGAGACTCGTTTTATAGTGAACCCCGTAATCCAGATACCACGGATGCCCTTAATAATCCAGACACTCTATAATAATCATGATAAGTGTACCACACAAAAAACACGTTCCGTTTATCCAGATGCCCCATGTGCCCTTATATCCAAGTGCGGAGAGGAGGAGGTGGCTTTAGGGTACACTATTAGAAAAAAGGGTGCTTCAGAGGGGTTCTTGGCTGTCCCGTATATGGTTTAAAGGTTCTTTGATTTTAAAGGCCCCCAAAAGGTTCTGTAGAGAACCTTTAGCGGTTCTAAAGACCAATGTTTGCCCATATTTTGCCCACTTTGAACCTTAAAATGGTTATTTTTGGAACCTTTTAAGGTGATAAGGGTTCCATACGGGACAGCCAAGCCTGAAGCCTGAAGCATCCTTTTTCTTAGAGTGTACGGACTGCCTGCTTTCACCCTGCCACGTTACAATGTGCAGTTTGCGCCACAAACGCGTATACACTTTGTATGCGTCATTACGTGTGCGCTGAATCGCGCGCACCATGATAAACGCGGTCGCGCAGCTTCAACATAGGAACTGTTGTTATGGTACCGCCACAGTTTCTTTATCGTTAGCAAACTACGCGTTCATCTATGTTACTAATGCGAGAGTGTCACTTTAAGATCTGTGTAAGAGTTTGTTGTTTACATTTAGAAAATGTCGTGAAATATTGTTATTTGTCGGACGTATATTCCCGTATAAATGCTTGTTACTCATGCGATCTTTAAGAATGACAAACGGCCGCACATACAGAAATGTAGCTATATCCCTAATGAAAATATTTTGGGTGAAGACCATATGTCATTACTCACTCCCAAAACCACAATTTTTGCCCGAACAGTAGCTACCCGAGTAAAAGAAATTCAACATTTCGGATTATCATCTGTGATCCTTTCTGCGCATGTCTGAAAACGGGAAAATACTGGCATTGAACCAGGGCTGTCAACTCTCCCGCATTAGGCGGGAGTCTCCCGCATAGACACTCTTTCTCCCGCACTCCCGCATAGCATATAAAATCTCCCGCATCAACAAAATTACCTCAATTAAAGTGTGTATCAACACCTTTATACTAGCTTCCGTCGGTACATTTGCGATTTTGACCATGCAATTTTTGTGCGGATTTGAGGAAAACATCATCTCTACCCCCCCCCCCCCCCCCCCCCCCCCCCCCCCCCCCCCCCCCCTTAATCAGGATTTCAGCTGCTGACGGGGAAAAAATTGTGCATGTTTTACGATTATTTTTTTTATTCTGTATCTCTCCCTCCCAGCAAATCCCAAAAGTTGACAGCCCTGCATTGAACTATCTAATTAGCTCGTCTATTAGAGGCGCAATTACCACGCTTTTTCAGTTCAAGAGGGACGCGAGTGTAAAATTATTATTGAACTATCTAATAAAGCGAAGGACCGAAAATTAGTATATAGATTACGAGCTGCGACCGTGCCCGAGCCACGACCGTGACCTTTTGCCCTTGATTCCAACATTACTATTAGTATTACGACCTTTAGGCCTAAAGTGCCCTTGAGTTACGAGCTACGACCTTCATTGCAGCTGATGACTGAGGACGGGTTACCTAGCCCTTATTACGAACTACGACCTTATGCCATTGGTTCCGACTTAATGAGGACAAGCTACGGACCTAACGAGTCCTTGATTCCGACTTTATACCGAGGACGAGCTTCGACCTTACGCTCTTGATTACCGAGGACGAGCTATACGGCCTTGCTATACGGCCTCCTAATCCCGCCTCATATATTGTCACCCTCTCGTCCTCGCAATTTAAGTATTGCAGTTGCGCATCGGATCTTTATACAGAGAAGTTTGGTCTCCAAATCTGGCTTCTGACAAATTCATTGGTCATGCTCTTTCCATGATATTCCTTAGAACACTCTTTGCGCCAACACCACATCGCAAAAGCTAAGGCCTGAGAACAATAAACATGTTTTTGTTTGTATAAACCACATATAGTTACAGTTCATCTTTTGGGGATAAAAGTCGACAAAAAAGTAATCGACTGAAAAATAAGCAAAGTGTGGCAAGCTTTGTATAGCTGACCCTTTGTTTACCATTCCAATGGAATTTACACAGGAAAGATATTAAAATATGACTGTTAATTTGGCATTGAGTGAGAATGGTGGCCGTATCGACGGAGAGATTTGCTATCATATATCATTTCTAAATTTCATTACAAAACTTATAGCAAATGAAGCAATGGACTCATAATATCTAATGTGTGAACCTGGCAAACATTTTCCGTCGCCATCACAAATGTGAATCACGGAAAGACTCTTGTGTACGTACCACAAAAGATCAAGAAACATGTATTTGTGGGATATTTAGATAATTAGGCCTAGGCCTATGCGACGATATACATTTAGTATTATATGAACTTTTCGATTCTGCTACCGCCCCTTTTGTGTGAATATTGGCTCAGTTAATATTCCAGTATTATTATAAATTACAGATGTATTGCTATTGAATACTCACGCCACTACATCATGCCAATACAAGTCAGACATGTATCTCAACTCTGCAAGTCTCATTAAAATAGTGAAAAGGGAGGTTAGTTTATAAAAAAACATATCACATTTTGCTTATTTTCAGTCAAATACTTTTATATTGCAGACGATGAACTAGATTACCGTACATAATGTTTTATACAAAAGAAATCTTCCTGGTTCAATGAAAACATCAAGGTCAATGTTGGTTACAATCCATGCAAACATTTTTTTATTCACCCTGTATAATCAGGCGATATTTACGTCACAAACAATACAATCATATTTGTTAAATTTTTTGTAGTTACAGGCAAATCGAACTTATAATTCAGTTTTGAATATCGTTATTCCGAGGAGACGGTGAAACTGAGCAAGGATGATCGTCTCTATAGAACACCTGACTATAGCAGGTTTGAAAAGCCCGGTATTCAATACGGGTACTACTACATGTAGTAGTCTATTGCGACGACAAAACTGCTCTTATTATTACCAGTGCATACTTTATGTTATGATATATGATATAAAGTGCTCAACAAAAGAAAGTATACACTTTGTTTATGTCATTTTGAGTAACATTCAATTTTTGTTTTGACCAACAGGCTAGATAGGCATTTAGATGAATCTTTTAGGCATAATTTGATACCAAATTTGCCCCCTAATAACAAAGATAAACCATGATTAGCACCATTTAAGAAAATTAGTCACTTTTCAAAAGTCACATTTTCAATACACTACGCGGGAAGAAAAGACCACATGTTACCTGTCCATAATCAAATAGCCCGCTCACTCAGGCATAGCCCAACGCATCCCCACTGTGAGATCAATATCCATTTCATTCCCGGCCATTCAAAGTGCCACGCACAGCATTTTCTCGCGGCTTGCGTGCGTTGAAAATGTGACTTGTGCTAATCATGGTTTATCTTTGTTGTTAGGGGGAAAATTTGGTATCAAATGATGCCTAAAAGATTCATGCCTATCTAGCCTGTTTGGTCAAAACAAAAATTGAATGTTACTCAAAATGACATAAACAAAGTGTATACTTTCTTTTGTTGAACCCTTTATGATATTATGTTGTTAAGAAAAACGCGTTGGTGGAAATTCAAATCCGTCAAACAGTTGGAACAACTAAAATTACTGCATGAATTCACCGACGCGATACATATAACAATATTTTAAAAAGTATTTTTACAATTGTTTCACTCTGTGTTTTATTACACCTAAACTCGAACCCACGAGCACTCGGAACAATGAATGTATCTTTTCAGGTCGATAATACTAGTTTCTGGAAATGAGAGTGTCGGGTTATTATTTATTATTGTTATGAAGTTATTTCATGACAGCGCTAGAGGCTACGTGGCCTTTTATGATGCTTCCTTTATGATCGATTTTAATCGAGACACATAACTTCAACAGAAAATAGCGGCTTAGCCATCCCCATAATTTAAATATCACTGATAAAAAATGAGTACTATAATGGCTAACAAAAAGTATGACACACAAAAGGTATGTAACATCTGGGTACTCTGTATTATAATGAGGTTAATATTTTTAAGTCTAAGACAATGCTATCACCGGCAGCGGCAATACTGGACGGCAATAAAAGCTGCATCTTTTACAGGAAAGACCGCCAATCTGCCAATAAACCTTGCGATATCACAGGTTAGTTTAAATCAAAATAAAATCATAAAATATACATGAATAGCGTGGCATAAAGCATCTGTGTATTTAACTATTATGTACATAATTGAGTTTTAAAAATAAAGACTCATAAATCATGTTTCTGTTCAATTATGCACCACCAATTGGTGGTGATAAATCCCCCGGGGGGTGGGGGGGTTCTTTCGCCAAAATCGTACGTGGATGTGCCTCCCGGACTTCGAAAATGTGACTTTCTCTATACCTATTTTTTGGCCAATTTCCCACCCATCAATAAACCAATTTTGTTAGAAAAGCACCCAATTTTGCACAAATTGGGCGCTTTTTACAAAAAATGCCTCAAAATACACCCAATTTATGCCAATTGGGCGCTTTGGTGTGTGATGAAAACCATGGCATCGCTTACGCTATAACAATTTTTGCGAAAAGGCACCCCAAAAGGGAGGCACATATACGTATACCGTATCGATGTGAGATCGATGTGAGACCCCCCCCCCCCCGCCCCCCCCCCCCCCCCCCCCGGGGATAAATCGTAATCAGCAATCGGCAATCCACCAAATGCGGGTTTCTGTTCTATAATTTAAAGGCGATCAAAAAACTATAGCTCTTTTTATCACATATATTTGTTCGAATATTAATTACCAAATAATTGTCATTGTAATTAGCACATATTTTGAACCTCAAAATAATAGTGTGTGCATAAATTTATTCGCGAAAGTGTAATCGTATCATCATCGTATGAATGTATCCCATAAATGTCATGGCATAACTTTATTCGCTTAGTTGTAATATTTTATACCGCATAATATTCTGCGCACAAGTTTCGTCGAGTAGTGTCTGGAGGGTGTAATGTGCGCTTTTTCATTCGCCCTTAGTTTTCAGTCGGTGGTTATTGGTCGTATAGTCAGGTGGAAATTCTTTGATATGTTCTGATGGGCGGAAAGTTAGTACAGGCTCTTTTTGGACTTTATACATGATTTGGATTTTTTGATAGTGTATAGATCGGATAATGTCGCTTAAAATGTATGTAAAAAGTCCAAAATTATATCTGAACATAAATATTCGAACAAAAATATGTGATAAAAACTGACATCTAATGTAACACAACAATAAAACTAATACTGTTTTTCAGTTATTTTAACCTTTTGCAGTCATTCGATCTACATCCCCTAGGCTTTATCATAGACATATATTTTATGCTGTCTTATTATATTTGGGGGTAATGGTATTACATAGTATGGTCATATTTACAATACAAAACAATTGTTGTAGGTCATTTAACATCAACTTAACCATTCTGGAAGCCATTTTGGAAAGTGATACAGAATCAAAATTGTCACAGAGGTGGGCCTTATATCTTAAGCAATAGCTTAGCAGTTTAGAACACACGATTTGGTGAATTTGATGTAATATATACACTCTTACAATATCTATTTTGGATTATCATACACTCTTGAGATTATTTTTACATTTACAGCGGCCATTTTGGTGGCCATCTTGGATTTAAAGTATGTTATTACAATGCAAATAATACTGGATATGAGTTACTAGTGGTCTAATACATACATCCCAATGTTAAAACTATAGATGAGGAGGTGACCGTTGTTTACATTTAGGACGCCCTCTGTTGATTTGAGACAAAACACACCGGGCAAGAGTTCCTATAGTTTACATAGGCCAGAACAGGTTTTCTAACTAGATAGTGGTGTCACAGCAAATTGTTATCAAAACTGTCTTTAAACTTGCTTAGGAATGCTATAAGCTATCGCATTTCACACAAAAAATAAAAATAAATGAGTTTTACAATTCATTAGAAAGAAATTTCATGTTGTCTTCATTAACTTTACTGTATATTCTGCCTGGAGGGAATCAACAGAGGGTGTCCCATTTGTAAATACATGACGTCACTGGTCACACCATCATACGTTTTGGTTGTATAACCATTTTATGGAATTTCGACAATTTGTTCAGTCATTTTGGTCCAATTTTGGGGGCCATTTAGGATTTTTAAGTATGTTAACAAAGCAAAAATACTAGAAATTAGTTACTTGTTGTCTAATACATACATCCCATCATAAAAACTATATTTTAATCATACATTTAGGTTGATATTATCCCATTTTATGGAATTTGACAAATGTTGCAGCCACTTCGGGAACCATTTGGGGGGCCACTTTGACAGCCATTTTGGATTGTTAACTATGTTAACAAAGCAAAAATACTGGATATAAGTTACTAGTGGTCTAACACGTATACATCCCATCGTTAAAATTATATTTTCATCATACATTTCAGTTGATATTATGCTATTTCTGTAATTTTGATCACTTTTGACCTTTTTGGCCATTAATATGGCGGCCATTTTGGTTTTAAAGCATGTTAACAAAACAAAAATACTAAATATTATGAGTTTCTAGTGGTCGAACACATATATCCCATTGTTAAATCTATACTCTGGTCATGTTGGTTTATATATGCCAATATATGGAATTTTACCATTTTTGGCGGCCATTTTGGCGGCCATCTTGGATTTAGGTGTGTTAACAAAGCAAAAGTTCTGGATATGAGTGTCTAGTGGTCTAATACATACATCCCACTAATAAAACTATACTTTCACCTTACAAATGTGATTGCTTTATGTCATTTAATGAGATTTGACCCCCTTGACCAGTTTGGGCGGCCATTTTGGACGCCATCTTGAATAACCCTTATTTCATTATGAAATTATTTTTGGTAACATCTGAATATGTTTTAGGACCATGAAAGTAAGTCAAAAGAGTTGGTTTGAGGGAGTCCTCTGGGGTGCACGGTACCCTCTATATATTCTAGACTATACTGCTAAAGAGGAACTTATGCCGACTCCAAGAAGTTATTTTGTCTTCTTTTTTGTTGCCTTTTCCATTATAATAAGGGACTGGTTCCTTTGCCGTATACGGCTACGGAGTTCCAGATCCCGGGTTCCAGATTTCCGTAGCCGTATACAGTCATGGTTATAAGCCTACATATAGATGGGGTGACAGGTGACGTCACACCGGGCAAAACGTGGCTAGTTGCTATTGTTCTTTGCCCGGCAGTTTGCGCGCGCATCATGTTTTGTTTATGACCCGTGCTTTTAAAACTCGCGCCAAAGCATTATAAAGGGCAATACGGCATAGCGGACAGTGTTGTGGTCATATGCTGTTCCCTCAAGCGTGTATCGACAGTCCAGTCCCTTCGCCCGTTGCGTTTGTTGATAAACATTGGATGTAAACAACGGTCACTATACCTCATCTATACTATAGTAGTGAAACACGTCGATATAATATGCAACATTCTATAATAACGGATGAAACACTTTATACAGCGGCACTTAAAACCGACTTGGTTGATGGTATATTTCAGTAAAAGGTGAGACTGGTGCGTTTCGGCGGGTCGAAAATAAAGATTGGCTTGGCATATTGTCCAGTCCAGACGGCGATTGGTTCCAACGAGACACTTTATCCATATTGAAAAGAGTTGTTGGTGTGGACCGGGGTTTGGACCAGCTGTTTTCATTGGCAAATCAACCTTTAAAACAGAAAAACAGATCAAATGACTCCAGGTAAATAATAATTAATCTTACTTTATTTTATAGTGCAGTAGTATGGAGAGGAGTACTATAGATAAGGAAAGCTGAAAAGAAAGGATAATTTTATACAAAACACACTAACATCATGTTAATATGAAATGTGGGGGTGACGTTCAACCAATATTTTGCTAAAGCAATGTGTATTTCATTATTTAAAATATGATAAACGCAGAGTTGAAATATTTGTTTTACGTTTAAATTGACTTATCAATCGCGTGAATACCATAACATTAGGGGCGGTTATTTTCTTTGGTTATAGGGGGCGTCCGAAAAATGTCATTTATCGTCGTCAATTTTATGACCCCTCCCCACCCCTAAACGAAAGCGATTAATTTATGACCCCCCCCCCCTCCCCCATCACCCCACCCCAACACACAAATCTGTACTTCAAACTTTTAAACAAATGAGAGGGACAGCCCAATGTTTATTTAACAATGTCGAAACATAGAACTAACCTTTTGTTTTGGCTCCCCCTATTGCAATGGTATTAACTTTATGACCCCTCCCCTATTTTCTGCGTTAAAAAAATATGACCCCTCCCCCAGGATGAGACCCCACCCCCTCCCCGTGCCGAAGAAATGACAGCCCCCTTAGTATACGTAGTTTGCTCAAGCATAAATTACTTCATACGAGTTTCATTCATAAGCAAGGGAACAGTTTGGTAAAAAAAGGTTTGTGAAGGTGACAAAACTTATAATAAGATCCTTGCAAAAAGCACTTTTTCATTGATTAGACGCACTGGTGAGTTTGTTAGACAGAATGAACATCACACATTATATCAGCAACATACCTGATATTTGGAGCCGATTAAGATGTGAATATTCGGCATCTTGATCCTCATTCAGGCCACCATCCAAGCCATTGTCCAGTCTACCATTCTTGCCTCTATCAACTTGGTAGTCAGGTACAGAATAATCCCCGTCCTGTTCCTCACTGAGTGCAGGATACTTCCCGTTCTCCTCTCGATTGAGCACCGAGTACTCCTCGTCTTGTTCCGTACTGAGCACAGGGCACTTCGCATTGTGGTCTCGACTGAACACCGAGTAAGTCTCCGCGTCCTGCTCCTTACTGAGCACAGGATACTTGGCGTTACTGTGATCTCGATTGACCACCGAATATTCCGCGTCTTGTTCCGTACTGAGCACAGGATACTTGGCGTTACTGTGATCTCGATTGACCACCGAATACTCCGCGTCTTGATCCGTACTGAGCACAGGGCACTTCGCGTTGTGGTCTCGACTGAGCACCGAGTACTCCTCGTCCTGTTCCGTACTGAGCACAGGGCACTTCGCATTGTGGTCTCGACTGAGCACCGAGTACTCCGCGTCCTGATCCTTACTGAGCACAGGATTTTTGGCGTTACTGTGATCTCGATTGAACACCGAGTACTCCGCGTCTTGTTCTTTATTAGACAACGGGTACTTCGTGTCCTGTACCGTTTTAGGAACAGAATAATCCGCGCCCTGCTCATTATTGAGATCCGAATTCTCCGCGTCCTGTACCTTTTTAGGAACAGAATAATCCGCGTCTTGTTCTTTATTGAGCACAAAGTACTCAGCGTCTTGTTCTTTATTGAGTACCGAGTACTCCACGTCCTGTACCTTTTTAGGAACCGAATAATCCTCGTCCTGTTCTTTATTGAGCACCGAGTACTCCGCGTCCTGTACATTTTTAGGAACCGAATATTCCACGTCCTGTTCTTTATTGAGCACAAAGTACTCAGCGTCTTGTTCTTTATTGAGTACCGAGTACTCCACGTCCTGTACCTTTTTTGGAACCGAATAATCCGCGGCCTGTTCTTTATTGAGCACCGAATTCTCCGCGTGTTGCTCTTTATTGAGAGCCTGATATCCTGCATCCTCTTGCTTCTTGAGAGCTTTATCTTTCTCATCCTTCTCTTTCATAATCCCCTTGGATTTGTGTCCGTCTTCATCCTCACTTGGCTTATTTACGACATCATAGCCAATATTGTCGAATCCTCCTTCGGGGATTGCTGGTACTTTAGGCGGTTGGAGCATAGATGTATCCACATATTGGTATGTGTTATCCACGCTTAGATTTCGTTTGTCCTGTCCTCGCATTTTCATCGAACCGGCAACAGTCTCATCTGCATTCTGTTAAGTAATAAGAAATTAAGAATTGATCAATAACTATTAGATCTTTGAATGCTGACAGATAGAAAAAAAACTTGACATGGTACCACCTAAAATTCAGTATAGTAGCTAGCCTGGCTAGCAACACGCTTACACGCATGAGTTTTGTTGTCACGGAGGATATAGGAGCAACATCATAACTTCAACCATGAATGACGACACGTGATCTTCAGATCCTCTTTGTCATTTAGTCTGTTTTCAGCAATGTAGGCCAAATCAGAACTATTTCAAATTCGAACCCAGATGACCTATTATTATTGCAAAATGATCCCTTGTGGTGATGCCTGTTGTCTTCCAGTTTCAGACCAATCAGAGTAAATATAAAACCCTTAGGTAACCTTTAACCTGACCCCTGTAAAATGTTTCCACCTCCTAATACGCCGTTGTTAAAGTAACATCTTGACGTATGGGTTAAAACGGAAAATGAAATCCAGATGGTACAGTTCAAATTCAGATGAATATGAACATAATTACGACATAGCCTAATGCTGTCAAACCAAATACCCAATCTGCCAACGTTAATTATATACGAGTATTTCTTAGAAATCTTGTTACCAGATTTAAATTTTACCTACAGTACATCTAATTAATCCCAACCCTCTGGGAGATCTAGCCAATGTCAGATGGGTAGGATAATTACGGACCAGGGGAGCTTGGTTACGGTTTATTTAGGGTTAATAAACATTTTACAAATAAAATGATAAATTCAAACCTTTGCGTGATTTGACGTTTCCTTTCTCGTTTTCAGATAACACTGTGGAAAGAAGGAAAGGGGTAAATAATTATATGATAAGCTTGATCCGTGGACCTTGATGAAGTTGTTCCTTTCCATTCCGAGCGCAACGTATGTATCAATTACCTACGAGTGCAACGAATGTAATTAATTGCCTACGAACGCAACGTACGTATTACCTACGAGCGCAACGTATGTATGAATCACCTACGCGCACAACGTATGTATAAATTACCAATGAGCGCAACGTATCAATTACCTATGAACGCAAAGTATGTATCAAATTCCAACGAGCGCAACGTATCAATTACCTACGAGCGGAACGTATGTATCAATTACCTAGCGCATGTATCAACCTACAAGTGCAAAGTATGTATTAACCTACAAGTGCAACGTATATCAATTACCTACTAGCGCAACTTGTATCGATACCTACGAGCGCAACGTATATATCATTTATCTACGAGCGCAACGTATGTATTAATTACCTACGAGCGCAACGTATGCATCAACCTAAAAGCGCAACGTATGTGTCGATTACCTACGAACTTAATGTATCAACTTTACCTACACGTAGGTATCATTACCTAGCGCAATGTATGTATCAACCCACAAGTGCAACGTATATCAATGCAACGTATGTATCGATATCTACGAGCGCAACGTATAAATATATCAATTACCTACGAGAGCAACGGATGTATCAACCTACAAGCGCAACGTTTGTATCAACCTAACAAGCGCAACGTATATCAGTTACCTACGAGCGCAAGTGTGTATCAATTACCCAACTAGTAATTATTACAGAATGTCTTGCTTCGTAACGTCTCGTGACGTAACAAAAAACACCCGGATTCATCGTGTACGGGACATGGGGAAGATCGCGAAAGCTAAAGTTATATTAGGAGCCCCAGACCTCAAAGTTGGGAGTTGACCAATGGAGACCTCCGAACATACTTTTTTTCTTCTTTTCTTTTTATGAGAGCTACACATCCTATCTACAAGAATAATGAGGCCTGCTCTTAAGATTATCTTGCAATGCTATGGCGATGATCATATTTCCCTATGTATTCACATAGCAGAAATGAAATAATAGAACCTATGGTAAGGGTAGGGTGGTATTTGACCATAAAAGTCAAAGGAAATGTCAAAATTACTCATCATTTTGTATATTTATTTTTAAAAAGAACTACGTGACTCATTATAATAGCTATTTCTATTGTAATGTCACGGATAACGGTCACAAACTTGATGGAACATTGGAAAAGGTTAGAAAAAAAATCAGCATTTTAGACCAATTTCTGATAGTCTCCGTTGTTCAATTTTGATAAAATACCTTTAACATTGTCATTATGAAATAAATTACTATCTCACCTTGTAAAACAGTTTTGGCTCATTAATATCATACGTGGTAATATTATATACTTTGACATCTTTTTTCAAATGTTATAGCCATAATAGAAATACTACCCCTACCCCGAACATGGGTTGTTTTATTTGATTTCATACATGTGAATAGGGAAATACAGTCACTTCCAGTAACATAATTTCGCAAGAGAATTAAGAGCAGGACTCTTTATTCTTGTAGATGACAATGCAACTATCATAAAAATACAAATTTAGGAGTATGTTTGGATGTCATGGGTCAAACCATTTTAAAGCCGAATTTAGAGCTCTTAGGCTCCTATTATTAAAGTATATATTAAACTCTGGCCGATCGGTTTCGATTTTGGCCCTCGTCCATTGGTCGTTAGAGGAACCCATTTTGACCAATGATGAAACAGCGGTACCTTTATACGAGGGTCATTCAATAAGTTCTACCTCCTACCTCTTAACTTTATTATTATAGAAGCCATGCAGTATTATCAAATATCACACAGTTGTAGCTTGGAGCCTCAGCTACAAATTCATTGTAAATTGATCTGAGCAATTTTTGTACTTTTCTGGAGATGTAGTGAAAACCAAACTTCGATTTAATATGACGAAAACGGGTGAAAAACAGCAAAATATTGCCGAAGTACTATTCATTTGGCCTATTGTAAAAGGAAGAACATACCTATCGGTCAATAACCGTTTTAAATGTCAGATATCTCTTTAACAGATTACGGTGGATATTAGAAGTTTCACTTTTTATTATTTTCCATTTTCATTATGTACGTGAATAAGTGAAACATTAAAGATGTCATACCACTTTGGTCACCACAGACGAACTGGTCAAACACCTGTTCAATTGGTGACAGATATTACAGAGTTAACATGGAGAAATGGTAACCTTGTCAAATTCCCAAGAGAACTGGTGGTGTATAGCAACTCAGAGTGGCAGCATGCCTCTAAACTAAAGAACATCGGTTCTTCGTATTTATTTGTGAGAAAAAAAACCCAAATTAATTCGATCATCATTTTTGGTATAAACCATTTGGCCTAGATGGAGACAAAATTATATCAAACTAGATGCGGAAAATGAACGTTACTTTATGTATTTCTGGCTATGAGACCACCTGAATACCGTTATCAATTTATCTGAATAACAACACATTTTCTTACGGCGGGCTATAATCGACCAACACCTGATTGCAGGCAAATTCAATGCAGCTAATTCATGTAATTTTCCCGAAGGTTTTAATAATAGTTGTTACCCCATCTAAACATAGTGCTGAATACGTCACAATTAGGCACTGGTGATGACAAGATTAACCTTGCATATTACGATTAAAATTCGAGTGCCTCCCTCTTTGCTTCTGTTACCTCTGACTCAAATGGTAAATCGGCCAATGTCTGCAAATCAACTATAATGTAAGTATAGATTTTTAATTTATCAAGTATATAACATATCATTTTACATTAGTCACATAACAAACCTTACCAAAGTGCCAGCACCAATGATGGCTAGAATGATGATAGTAAGCAAGACTGAAATAACCATGACGGTAGTGGATGTTATAAAAGGCTCAGGATCAGTATCTGTTTCTTTGAATGACCCGGGAATATACACATATTGTTGTGTACCGATTGTTATGATAAATTCACCTTTTTCAACCTACAGGAAAAAAACGATACATAAATATATATTTATATTATCATAAGTCACCGCAGGTGACGAATGTTATATCTTATTTATCATGCGATAGGGAAAAGCACATTGGGGACGATATGTCAAACCGAAAAAATAAACCTGTTTTACGGACCCAACAGACCGACCCCCACACAAAAAAACAGGATATTTTTCTCGTCGCCTAGGAAATGTCTTGACAGTGAACTAAAAAACGATAACTGCTCAGAGACAAATGATGGATATATTTCAACATAAAGTTTGGTGTACTTACACTATAGCTCGAAGTATGATAAATTTAAATAGTGTGCCTAAGGAAACTGAAGGTCATAAGTCAATCAACGTTCTTAAAATGTCTATGACTGGCTATGTATTTGTTTATAAATTATGTAGTCCATAAACAGTGCTAACCGAATAGATGAACTGCAATCAGGTCCGTTCTAAATATCCACACTATACATGATTGAACTAAATTTAGGTTAAAAACTCGAATGTTATCTATGAGCTTGCATAATCATTAAGCAAACTCAAAATTTCACAAAAATGAAAAATAATTGCTATCCCGAGGTACATGTAAAAGCAATTTTCTTACCTGGGATTCAATATTTTCTATCAGTTGATCTATAACTTGACCCTCCTTAGCTATGACACTCATATTTGACACGATACTGCCACAACCCAGCTATATTGCACATGGAATAAACAGATAGTCCTGAGATTTAATATTTCGATCAATTGATCGTGTACATATAACTTTGCCCTCCTCAGCTATGACACTCATTAGACTCGATGCCACAACCCAGCTATGACACTCATATGTATTTGACACGATACTGCCACAACCCAACTATACGGGATGGAATGAACATAAATAATCCTGAGATTTTTTCATATTTCGATCAATTGATCGTGTATAACTTTCAAATTATTCAATTGATCGTATAACTACCACAACCCAACTGTATGTACACATGAAATGAACATAAATAATCCTGAGATTTGATATTTTCTATCGACTGATCGTGTATAACTTGACCCTCCTCAGCTATGACATTTATATTGGTAACGATACTGCCACAACCCAGGCTGTTTTGCACATGAAATAACATAAATAATCCTGAGATTTGATATATCAAATGTTGATCTATCTTTATTGCTATGTTGTGTATGCGAAATAAATAAACTCGTATCGAAAAATGTAAATATCCGCTTTTTGCCTTCCTCAGCACTACAAAACACTACATATTGCTCGTGGTGATAGTGCACGCTTTCCCATGCTGAAGAAAATCATACGATTTTGAAGCTGACTCCATGGCGCGATCACGTAGGGGCGGGACTTTCACACAGTCGGGCCGGGGTTGATGCACGACGCCGGCGCACTATGGATTTTCCCTCCGAATTTGACACGTTTAGTTCCTCCCTTAAAGTTTTATTCCCAAAAACGCGGTTAGTTAAAGAACATTCCGACATAATTAAAGTTCGGGTATATCTTTGGTGTAAGGACATTCATAAGTTATACTAGTGTAAACCCCCCATTACGGAATAAAGCTGTATAATCCTTTAATCCGTCAATAGAGAAACTTGGTTCAAGAAGATTGCTTTCTTGTAGATAGATATATCATCTTTGAAATTGCCAACAGAAAAGAATTGCATTGATTACATTATTGGACCCATCTTGTGCACTCTGTCAAATCAGGCTACTGGTAGCATGTGTACCAGTATAGCGCTCGATACTGTAACATAAAATCGTTCAAGTGTCGCCCGATACTGGAACACAAATCGTACCAGTATCGAGCGATACTGGCAACTTTTATGTTTCAATATTTAACGATACTGGTATACCAGTATCTGGACCTAAAGTACACTTTTCCTAATGTATACTTACAGTTACATCCCTTGGAGAGAGACCAGTCGTATTGAAGATAAATGTACTGATTTGCCTAAATATGAATAATGCAAAATATAATATAAGTGTAACGTAGATTAGTATTGTATATATCACGTTAAATAATGAGGACTCGGAGAGACCATACTTTTAGGTTAGATGACCATGTAATTAACTCGATGTATTATTACTGCGCATGCGTGATGTAAAGTGCTTAGGGTTTACTCCCTATAACATCTCCCTTCCTTTATGGAAGTAGGTTTTTAAAGTCATTTATATATATATGATTATTATGTATAATCAACTGTCAAGTTACATGTATTTGACAATAAACACGTGATGTGAGCACATTATTTAACAGTCTGTTTTTGAACTAAAGTTCAGATAACAATCACATTGTTGTCCATCTTCCTCTGTTGTGGAAATGAGAGGTGGCTTTAGTATGTATAAAAGTAGCCTTTTTTAAATATTATTTTGTTAAATTGAAATAATCTTGATGTTGCAATCCATCAGTTTCATCATTACCAATCTTGCCAAGGCATCCTATGGCCTATATTCAAGTTCAAAACTAGATGTTGCAATCCATCATTTATATTTAATAGGGAGTAAAGGAACATAACAATTTTAGGGAAGAGTAGTCTAAAATCGCATTGACTGAACATCATGGCCTGGTTTGGTATAATTATGTTCCTCAATGACGCTTGCGTGACCACTAGATTTAAGGCACGGCCACCATAAAGTGCTCTGAACACGATCATGACGATAGACGTTACCTGGTTGCTGAAACTTGATTTCTTATTTGGCTAAGCTAAGTTAAATAATACGTCCCAAAAATAAGTCTACAATTAAATCAATTAAACTCTTTATAAGCTTACTCAATAAATTGCTGCCTTCTGATTTGAGAACCGGTAACATGTGTACAATTATTAGTTTTGAAGCTCAAGGACAGACGCCTTTGTTGACTAATAATAAAGAGAAGAACAAAAATGTGTTAATTCAATGGTAACAATTATTATTTTAAAGTATATATAAGACATGAATTTACTGAACTTACAGTTTCCACACTCTTCATCTTGATTGTAAACCATTATATTGCCCATTATATTGTATATGTCTGGTATATACTTTTTAATTACAATGATGTTATTATACAACATTTATTAAATGATACTCACCCTGTAAATGCAGCAAGTAAGTGGTAGATGTTGTAACGATGTGGAAATACAAAATATCAATATAATTTAATCGATAATGTGGAATTAATAAAGCTATTTATGAGAGTAGAAATTTGCTTTTCACTTACGAAAATGTTTGTCAGGACAATACAATAATTATAATATATTCTTGCGCAATCTACAAAAGGGCAATTTATATAGGACTCGCTTTTTCTATTTACGGATGGTGTTCAGTATCCTAAAGGTTTGCTTCTTATATTATTTTCAAATAGAACACGTTAATATCTGTAGTAATGTTCTAGAAATGTGTACTTCAGGTCCCAGAGATACTGGTATACCAGTAGCGTTCACTATTGCAACATTAAAGTCGCCAGTATCGCTCCTCGATAGTATCGCTCCTCGGTCGATACCAGAACACCAAATTGTGTTCCAGTATCATGAGTATTATATGAGATATTAACACGTTATTTGTTCCAGTATCGGGCGATACTGGTACACACGCTAACAGTGTGATTTGTCCCAGTATTGAACGATACTGTTAGTGTTATACACCTAGCACAAAAAGTCCCTGACCATATAAATGAGATAATCATTAAATGACCATATTTCTTTGCCGTAGTTTGATACCTCATTCATAAAGATCGAATTGATACTTTTGAAGTTATGATGATTTCAATAACCACAAGTAACGACAACAAATGTTGCACTACAATTGGTTTCATATGGGATATCATTGATTTGCATCATAGATGCATTGTCCACGCTATCTCAACCAGTCAGGTATGGGTAACAGACAATGACAGGGAGTAGGAACACACATTTTCAATGCGTATAATCACACACTAAGCAAGGATATCTCATTGAAACCCACTTTTAGTTCAAGAATTGTTTTGGTAGTTGTGGTCGATTAGACAATCATCATGGTCATAACTTCAAAAATATCCACTCGATTTTTATGAATGAGGTATCAAACTACGGAGAAGAAACTTGCTCATTAAATGTGTATCTTAGATTTTTCGTATCGATTATTTATTTTGGATTAGCCAACATCAAAGCGCCTGGTCAGGGACTTTGTGCTAGGTGTATAATTGTGTTGCAATAAACTGGAACACTGACCGTTTATACCAGTATCAAACGATACTGGGTGTTACAGTATCGGACGATAGTTACAGTCCAAAATAAAATATTGGTTACATCACTTCGTTTTAGCCACCATTTCCTAAGATTCAAATCTAAAACACATAGGCCTTTTTGGCTGTTTCTTACGGTTTCCCTACGGTCATTTTTATAAAATATGGTTAACACGTAGATTATTCCATTCTATGTTACTCGAAGTTTCACGCACTCACGACAGTGAGACGATCATCAGACAACTGATTTTTGCGTGGTTAAAAAGTGTTTGTTATGTTATCGACTTTCTTTTTGGCACGGTTGATTGGTCTCTTTATATGTCGACACCTCGATATACGAGGGGGTATCATAAAGTTTTAGAAATCACCCAGAAGTGAAGAAGCCAGAAACTTTATTTTGATATGTGATCCTTCAAACATCTTTACAAAGTCCCTTTGCAAAGTTACACATTTCTCCCACTATTTATTAGCTGTATACAGACCGGCATTGTAGAGATCCTCAGATTGACCGCCATTGATTGATTCTCAGATTTCCTCAGATTGTGTTATTCCCCAAACAGCAATAAATAGTTTAAAGTTTGGACATAAAAGGGTTAAAGGTCATTACAAACAAGCTTGGTGACAATAAAGTTATGGGTAACATGGGGTGTACACAGATTGACCTCTAATGACCCCAACATGACCTTTGACCCTTTCTGTCAACACTTTAAACTATTTATTGCTGTTTTGGGAATAACATAATCTGAGGCAATCTGAGAATCAATCAATGGCGGTCAATCTGAGGATCTCTACAATGGCGGTCTGTGGACAGGTCTGCGGTCTGAGTCTGAGAGGGATGAGGCTAAAAGACGCTACCTTGTCTCAAAGTCACGGCAATCCAGGGAACGATGGAAAAGGCTTAATGCTCATTTGAATGATTCATACAAAGCAGACAAATCATCCATGCTCAACCAACAAATGGAAGATCTTCAACTGGCTGACTCAAAGGGCGACTATTCCACCACTTGGAAAATCATCCATGATCTCTCTGGGAAAGACAGAAAGTCCAGTGTCAAGGTTAAGAAAAGAGATGGTACCACCCCAAAAAATGACAAAGACCTGCTTGCCGAATGGAAGAAGTACTTCAGTTCATTGCTAAATAATGACAGCGGTCAAACTCCATCCAATCTACCTTCACCTGCTGCCCAGGATCTACCAATCCTAATTAACCCTCCCACACATCAAGAGACTCAGGAAGCAATAAGTCAAATGAAGCCCAACAAAGCTGCGGGTCTTGACTGTGCAATCACATCAGAAGCACTCCAAGATGGCGGTGAAGCTTTGGTCAATGTTGTCCATGGATTTTGCATGGAAGTCTACACTACTCTTAAACTCTCCGTCCTGGAAGAAGCTGTGCACAGCAAATCCATATCCTCAGGAGGATTATGGAAGGGTTCAAAGACCATCAGTTACCTCTCACAGTCACATTCATAGACTTCAAGAAAGCTTTCGACTCAATAAACAGGGAAGTCATGTTTGCAGTGCTGCGACATTATGGAATACCAAAACCTCTTGTAGATGCCATAGGTGTGATGTACAACAACTCGAAAAGTGCTGTGATGGTAGATGGCAGCATCTCAGATCCTTTTGCTGTCTCCACTGGAGTACTACAAGGTGATGTCCTAGCTCCATTCCTATTTGTGATACTGGTAGACTATCTATTGAAGAAAGCCACATCTGACCTTGACTCGGGAGTTGTGACACATCAGCGTCGCTCTAGACGTCATCCCGCCGTTGTTCTAAACGACCTTGATTTTGCTGATGATATTGCCTTACTTGAGACCACAATTCCACGAGCTCAGACCCAGCTGACAAAAACTGCTGCAGCAGCAAAAGACCTTGGCCTCATCATTAGCGTTCCCAAAACGGAGTATATGACGGCCAACTGCAATCCTCACCCAACACTACAGGTCTATGGGGAAACCATCAGCCATGTGACGGATTTCAGATATCTGGGCTCTATGATGGCATCGGGTGCAAGTGACCTTAAAAGACGCAGGGCATTGGCATGGTGCGCATTCTGGAAGTTGGAACACCTGTGGAGGAGTCCTCAAGTAGCTATCGCGACAAAAGTGAAATTATTTAGCACCACCTGTGTGACGATTTTGCTGTATGGCTGTGAATCCTGGGTGATATCTCAAGATATGGAGTGTAAAATAAATGCCTATGCTACCTCTTGCTACAGGATAATGCTTAACATCAAACGCATGGATCATGTCCCGAACACCACCATTTATGACATGACCAAGACCGAGCCTCTTACCAACCGAGTAAAAAGTCGCCAGCTGAGATTTCTTGGACATATTCTCCGTCTCCCTGATGAAGAGCCTGCTAGAATGTATGCCACTTACATACCAACACATGGCCGAAGGAGACCTGGTCGTCCAAGCACATCATACTTGAAGTACATACAACGCTTACTTGGTGACAATGAAGGCATGTTTCAAGAACGTCAGATAGCCACTCTTGCTACAGATCGCCGTGCTTGGAGAAAACTTGTGGTCGCCTGCTCCGCAGCCGAAGGATGATGATGATGATGATGATGGACAGGTAGTAAATAGAGGAGAAATGTGTAACTTTGCACAGGGACTTTGTAAAATGTCTGAAGGATAACATAACAAAATAAAGTTTCTGGCTCCTTCACTTTTGGGTGATTTCTAAAACTTGTTGATACCCCCTCGTAACTTCACTTTTTCTATTCAGGATTAATCCCTTCATGGTGAGTATTGCCATTTTTCGTCCATGATGCACAAGTTGCATTGGCCGGAATCTCTCCGCCTTGTGTTAGATTTTTTGTGGATTTCCCAGGTAATGTTGTAAGGTTTCTTTTTTTTCTTAAGGGACCAGATAAATTGTGAGAGTTCGGTGTCTTTTTCGTACTTCACATCACAACAGAATTAAGTAAAGTGATGTGTCGTTATGTCAGAACAGCGACGATATGATTGAATGATTTGGAGTGGTTATAGTCATGACATGTGTTATAAGCTCGCCTCCTTTCGCGTTACACACGGATTTTGGCTTTCGCGACATGATTTTAACTTTACACATTTATATTTGCCTGTATACCGCCCCCCCCCCCCCCCCCCCCCCCCCGAGGTAGTAAAAGTATACATTTTCTGAAGGGAAATTGCAAGAGAAAACCAAATATGTCATTGAAATTATAGTACGACCAAGGACTAAAATGGTATGATTCAAAATGTTAAGAAAAATATCAGAATTTTAAAATTTTAATTTGAGATCCATATAATTTTTATACCTACCCCTATCATTATTTACTTTACATATTTGAATTCCTCATGAAATTACCCACCAGATGATATATAATTGTCAAAGGTTACTACGTCGGTAAGGTAATTATACCGGCTAGTGAATATCTCCAATTTTTATTTTATATATTTTTAGAATTTTCAGAAATATTTTGTAAGGATGTACCCTTCCCTATCTAAACTGCATTTCCGAATTCCTCTAATTCCAAGCTTTCCAAAAAATGTATACTTTTGCTATCTTAGGTTGAAAACTTTTTCTGTTATAGTCATTTTTATAAATCCGGTAAATTGAGGCTGATATTTCATGTTGACTGCTGTGTAGCGAATAGGAAGAAAGTCGATGATCATTGTCTTATCCATAATTAATTAGTTGTTACAAATGGTTGACAAGTCTGTTGAACCACATACTTAAAGACTACTAAATATCCTTTAAAATGGGACCAGAATGGTGTTTGTAACATTAGGGGATGACTAGTTATGGTAAAAAGAACAAAGCATGGGATATTCCCCATTGAGGTTGTACAGGCGGCACCCCTTCCGGCGGCACCACCCCTTCCGGCACCACCCCTGGTCCCTAAACTTCACACAGTTGTAGCTCCCCTTCTGTATTAGCTATACCAATGCCATTTTGCAGGCAGATAGCCTGTTATTAGGGCTTTAAAATGATACCAAATTTGTTGAGACAGCTTTTGTGGTTTAAAAAATATTTAAGGAATATGACAGCATGAAACTAAAAAGTGTAACAGCACCACCCTATTGGGAGGCGAGTTCATGACGCGTGACCAGTAACGGCTTTTAAAAGTACCTCCCGATTGCCCAATATACGCTCGACTATGTGTGGTATTGCTGTCACTGACTGTGGCACTGTACACAATAGCTTCCGTCAAACACTTTCCACTCAGTGGGCAGCTATCTTTTTGTCTGCAGTTGCACATTATGGCTTCTTTTTCGGGGGTAGATTTCTTTGTGATGTTGGAGTTGCGGCCGATATTGGTTTACATCCTTGCTAAATGGGGGATTAAACCAAGTGATTTTTCTGGATCGGATTAAACCAAGTGATTTTTCTGGATCGGTTCAGTCAATAGTTAGGTCACACAAGCCCTATATGAAAGCTATGAAGATTGTTAAACGGGGTCAGTCGTAACAAATATGCACAAACACAATAGTCAAACGAGCTTGCTATTGTCATGCTATTGTCAACACTCCCTACACAGAGGTCTGCTGTGCAAATCTGTACGATGATATTCGCATGCAATGTCTATGGCAGATTTCATTCCGTGGTATAAAGCTATGAGGTTTCCGTGGTCTTCGCTATCTCCAAGCAGATAGAGCAATACGTACACAGACTTTTTTGTAGACGAGGGTTCATTTCATGATTTGGTGAGGTTTAGAATGAGTTAGGACTCCTGTAATTTTGAAGACCACGGATTTTCAAAACGTGAATTGTCCAACATTTTACGACATACATTTGGTCACCAAACGTATTTAAAACTATACATTTTACCATTCTGCAGATGTTATTGACCCTCCTCTATAATTCTACATGATTTTTAACACGTTTCTCAGTTTTTGAGAAGCCCAAATAGACCATTTTCCGAAGCTATTTCTAGCAAATATTGCAGTCACTGATACTCCATTGTTTTCTTGCGTATAACAAAATATGACATGCAGCGTGACCTCCCTACTGGCTGGGTTCTTTTTCATTGTTTTTTCTGTGCTCTTCGTGTGTGTTACGGTTTCATTGTAACCACTGGCTTTCAATGCGTCATCATATACAAGTCAGGGAGTCTATAATTATGGGAGAGGACACTCCTCCGACAAAATTTCGCGGCCTACTAAAACCAAATTCACGGGTGAAGCTTTTGTAGGAGGCGCACTACCATTGTCGTAGCTAACCAGACGACCTAAGACGTGGTTAATTTTATCGGCTGAAAACATGATTTATGGCACAATAATAGTACACCAATGGTAAAAAAAAGCTGATTGTGATTTAGAGTAGAACTGATTTGCTTTAATGATGGCAGAATTTAGTTTTTATATGACACGAAACATTCAGAATTGGTTACTAGTATTTGAAATTAATTTACGTAGAACAAAATACGAATTTTAAATTGTGGATGGCTTCGTCTGACAGTGACACAGTAGGGGCGTGGCGTCATTTGCATTTTATTAATATTGTAATCAGATCAGTTGGGAATGACGCCGGATCGCGACGATCAAATCGTGTGAGATCATGAATAGTCATGACTGAATATTCATTCACAACGAATGATTGACAGTTTACGCTGTAACTTCCGGGTGAAGGTTTTATAGAGTGCGCTATACTGAACCAAATCTCAACAATGGACAGATATGAGTGACATAGGGCTGTACTACAGGTGCAGCATATTTGAACACATTTTCATTTGAAGATAAGGATGAGTGAGATTCTTTTGCTGATGGTTTTTATACATAGGGGTTACATCCGAAAATAAAAATTATTCCCTTTAGTTTCATTCGTTCTTTTCTAAAAAATGATATATCCTCAATATATGCTTTCATATCTCATTATAATTAAACTGCTACCTTTAAAGGATTTACGTACGATACTACACATACCACATATATCTGCTGCTGCGCAAATGAGTTTTCCATTGGCGCCGCATTGGCTGTAATTAGAAAATGTATTAAACTACGTAACTTGGTAAAATGACATTTAATACAATTTTTTTAAAAAGGAACTTTGGAATAAAAAAATGGATCAAGAGTCCTGGCATTGTAAAACTACATGTTATAACAAACGAGCAAAACATATGACTGATACAATTATTGATTAATTATTAGTATTTTTATTAGCGTGTTTTATCTTCACTAGCGCGACGCCCGTCCTTCGGACGGGCTCTCCCGCTAGGGAGTAGGGCCTACCAGATAGAACACCTACAAAATGAAACAACTTAAAGTGTTGGAAAATGTATAACGAAACACATAATAGAAATAGAACAATATCTAAAAGATTTTTGTTTTAAATCAAAAGGTTTTGTAGTAGGATTAATTCAAAAGTTTTCAACTTTCAATTAAAAAAGACTCCGCCCGCCCACGCCCCGTGGCATATTTCAACTCCCAAGGCCTAAACCTTAACCATCTCCCGTCCCCCACCCGTCACTCCCCCGCCCTCGCCCCGTGGCATATCCGTTACGCGATTTAGCATCACATTTCTTCATTAACCCCCTGTCTCCCAAACCACATTACCATGATTACATCATAACACACAACCCCCATTCGTCACCGCCCCCGCCCGCCCGCCCCGTGACATATCTCAACCCTAAGGCCCAAAGTTCCACGCCCCGCGGCTTATCTCAACGCCAAGGTCTAACCTTAACCATCCCCGTAGCGCGGCGTATTTCTCCAATATTTGTTCGCCCGCGTGTCACATACAGTATCAAATCCCACATCTGACACCATCGTTACGCAATTTAATAATACATTTCTTTATTAACCCCATCCCAAACCACATAACCCTAACATAACCTACATGTAGGCACTAAGGGGATCATTACACACAACCCCTAACCGTCACCGCCCCGCCCCCGCCCGTGGCTTATGCAACCCCAAGGCCTAAACCGAAACCAACTCCCGTGTGGCGCAGCGTATTTCTCCAATATTTGCCCGCCCGCGTGTGTAGGGGTGCGTGGGTGTAGTGCGTGTGCGCGTTTATTTTGCATGGCGCACTGCTGCGCGCTATGTGTAACGCGCGCCGACTGCATGGTTACAGTGTACGCAGAGAAAAACAAACACGGCCCGTAGAAATTAGTCTCAAAAGCCGGGCTGAAAGGCCTAAATTGGACATCATTTTGCTCATATCTCGGTCAATTCTGTACGGTTTTCGGCCATTTATAGCTTATAACCCGTGTCCGGTCTTTATTTAGTATCAGTGAAATATTCACGGCTTTAAAATGCAAAATGAGAAAGCCTTTTCAGGATACATACATACTCACATACATACATACATACATACAACATACGGTGAATTATAGTAAGACTAGCGGAACGCCCGTCCTTCGGACGGGCTCTCCCGCTAGGGAGTAGGGCCTACCAGATAGAACACCTACAAAATGAAAACAACATATAAGTGTTGGAAAATTTACACATAGGAATAGAACAATATTTAAAACATTTTTGTTTTAAATCAAAAGGTTTTGTATAATTTAAAAGTTTTCAAATTTCAATTAATTTTTTTAAAACGACTCCCGCCTGCCCACGCCCCGTGGCATATTTCAACTCCAAGGCCTAAACCTTAACTATATCCCGTACCCCACCAGTCACTCCCCGCCCTTCCCCCGCCCTTCCCCCGACCCACCCCCGCTCCGTGGCATATCCGTTACGCGATTTAGCATCACATTTCTTCATTAACACCCTGCCTCTCAAACCAAATTACATCATTACACACAACCCCATTCGTCACCGCCCCCGCCCCGCCCGCCCGTGGCATATCTCAACCCCAAGGCCGTGCCTCCCAAACCACACTTCTTCATTAGACCCCCTCGCCCAGCCCGCCACCCCAACCGTCCCCGCCATTCCCCTCCCTGTTCCCCGTCTCCGCCCCCGCCCCGTGGCTCAACACCCAAGGCCTAAACCTTAACCATCTCCCCAAGCTCCACTTATAGTGTTACGCAAGTAAGCATCACATTTCTTCATTAACCCCCCCCCCCTCAACCTCATTACTTCATGACCTCCCCTTGCCCCGCCCGCCCCGTGCTTATCTAAACCTTCAAGGCCTAAATTAACCAACTCCCGTAGCGTTCTTCAGTAACCCCCTGACTCCCAACCCTCATTAGTTCATGGCCTCCACTCGCCCCCGCCCGGCATCCCCCTGCCGTCCCTCGCCCGCCGCCCCTACCGCCCGCCCCGTGCTTATACACCTTCAAGCTAAATTAATCAACTCCCGTAGCGCAGCGTATTTCTCCAATATTTGTCCGCCCGCGTGTGTAGGGTGCGTGGGTGTAGTGCGTGTGAGCGTTTATTTTGCATGGCGCAATACAACGCGTAATGTGTTACGCGCTCGACTGCATGGTTGCAGTACGCACAAAATAAACAAACATGGCCCGTAGAAAACAGTCTGAAAAGGTCCTGGATTTTACTCTTTTGCTCATATCTCGGTCAATTCTGTACGGTTTTCAGCCATTTATAGCTTATTACACTCACATTATAATCATCTTTTATCAGTGCAACGTTCACGGCTTTTAGACGCAAAATGAGAAAGCCTTATGGATACATACATACAACATACGGTGAATTATAGTAAGACTAGCGGGACGCCCGTTCTTCGAACGGGCTCCCGCTAGTAAGTAGCGCCTATCAGACAGAACCTCGGTGAAATAACACATAAGTAGCTATACGAAAATTTGTCTCGAAATTGGTAAGAATACATATAATGCATAGGCCTATTTCCTTACCTGAAATTGCCGCCCCCGCACCGTGGTTATCTCAACACCCAAGGCCTAAACCTTTTAAGGTTTAAAACCATCTCCCCAAGCTGTATCCCCTGGTTTATACTTTTAACCACACTATTTCCTTCCACTTCGTGACTCTCCCTATTAGTGTTACGCACTTTAGTATCACATTTCTTCATTAACTCCCTACCTCCCAAACCTCATTACTTCGTGGCCTCCCCTCGCCCGCCCGCCCCGTACTGTGCGATCTAAACCTTCAAGGCCTAAATTAACCAACTCCCGTAGCGTTCTTCAGTAACCCCTTGCATCCCAAACCTCATTACTTCATGGCCTCCCCTCGCCCCCGCCCCCCCCCCCCCTCCCCCCTTCCCGGGGCCTTCCCCTGCCGTCTCTTGCCCGCCGTCCCCGCCCCGCCCCTACCGCCCGCCCGTGTGCTTATAAACATTCAAGGCCTAAATTAACTAACTCCCGTCACATAGCGCAGCGTATTTCTCCAATATTTCCCGCTCGCCGCGTGTAGGGGTGCGTGGGTGTAGTGCGTGTGAGCGTTTATTTTGCACGGCGCACAACGCCGCGTTATGTGTTAGGCGCCGAATGCATGGTTGCAATACGCATGAAGATAAACAAAACAAACACGGCCCGTATCCATGGATTTTCATGGTTTTTTACTCATATCTCGGTCAATTCTGTACGGTTTTCAACCATTTATAGCTTATAACACTCACATTATAATCATCTTTTATCAGTGCGACGTTCACGGCTTTTAGACGCAAAATGAGAAAGCCTTATGGATACATACATACAACATACGGCAAATTATAGTATGATGTCGTGATTTAGACTTCATGACGGATGGAGGCGCCTGAGCGGAGTGAAGTAAACCCCCGATTAAACCATGCACACGCGTTTAACAAAATATGCTCAAAAGACACGAAAGCAAAATTCTTTTTTATGTAGAAAATTACACAGCCATGTTTTTAGAAGAAATCATTGATCATGATTTCAAAGGTGACTCCGAATTTTGATACTTCGGGCTTTGATGACAGCAATACTATTGCTAAGCCTAATGTTTTAAAACAGTGCACGCCTTTTTAAAGCAAATTGAACGGTACTTAAATTATATAACATACGATGCGTGTAAAATTAAGTGGACATTCCTAAATTACAAATTGCATAAGTCTAAGTCTAAGTGTAAGTGTAATATTGAAAATTACACTTAGACGAATGTTTCTAATCGAAACCAACTTACCACGTATTACATGGTGCGGCCGGATTGTCTACGACGTCATTTACTGTTATGGGTGGACGCTCTGGCATATTAGGTATATTACAGGTGATCACTGTTCAAAAGTTCAAAAGTTAACTCATAACTAAACTGTCAGTTGAATTGTGTCATTAGATTGATATAACTATACATGTATATGCAACTTCAAAATTTGTTTACAGGGGAAAGTTCATTGTCTACATGCTCCTGGTGGAAATTATTTTACCGTCAAATTAACCTCTCCGACCTTTTTGCTAGCATTGATGTAATAACCTGTTAGGGCTGATATCCAAACTCTCAGCGGTGTTACACCGGTATTACACCGATGTTATACCGGTATTATAAATATCGGTGTAGTACCGGTATAACATCGGTGTAATACCGGTGTAACACCGCTGAGAGTTTGGATATCAGCCCTTAGCATAACACATTTACACAAACTCCCCATCTGCGTTAATCCCATAAAATAAACTATCCTGCAGTGCAGTATCGTTCCTTATTCATTCGTGTGGCAGCTATGCCGACAGAATGCGCGGCGCTCTGTCTGGTGCTCAAGGGCGACATGAACATGTTGACCACTTGCCTTGGTGCTTTGATACTTTCTGATACTTTTTTCAGCGCAATGTCAGCAGCGCAAGGCTTGATCGCCGTTGGTTGATTAACACAAAACCGGTATTAAAATGTTCATTGTACTAAATCGAATCTATTGCCAATATGGCAACAGATAGGTTATGGGTGAATGAAGAAAAAAAGAAAATGAAGATATAGAATTCCTGAAAAGGATGCGCGAGGGGACGAGAAACTACTTTTTTCTTGACACCTAATACTGTTTTTTCTTTCAATGTCGGGTTTGCTCTTTAGACAACGATCTTGACTTACCATCCATTGCCTGTGTTGTCGTTCCTGATACGCCACCCATTGGAAATTCTGATGAACTAGTTGAGGATTCCGTTGTAGATTCCTTTGACATTTCACCTAACCACGAACTAGTCGAGGATTCCGTTGTAGATTCCTTTGACATTTCACCTAACCACGAACTAGTCGAGGATTCCGTTGTAGATTCCTTTGACATTCCACCTAACCACCGAAATAAGACAATCAATCATTTTTATTTGTAATAACCATATAAATACATTTATAGTGTAAATAAACTTTATTTTATAGATTTTAAACAATAAATAACTAATTATTTAAAGTTAATTTAGCCTTTCTGATAGCCTGTCTATCATTAAACCCTATTACTTCCTGGAGCAGTGGAAACTTGGTGTGTAGGCCTATGTGTGATATTAAAGCGTCCCTTGACTATGGTAACCAGAGCATGGGCCAATCAGATGTCGCGCTGCTATGCCCGCGAATTTGGCCTTTGTTTGTATGCTGAGGCAGTGGCCCATCATCCTCTCGCTGTTATCTCATCCATTATCTCGTTGGTTCTCTTCATGAGAGGTTCTAAAATTTAAAACCACTCCCACCCACCCATTGCAATTTCTTACGCTCTTTTTCGGAGTTACGCCCGATACCTTCTGCCTTTCGGCACGCACCTTGGGTTGATGAGTGAACTTTACTAGGTCAATTTGCGGTAATTTTATGATTCAATGAATTCATACCATGCATTGAATCTCTATTTTCATAAATTAAACTAAATTAAAGGTCAGACAAATTGAATTTCAGGTACATCATATTTCTGTGAATTATGTCAGCGAATTGATTAAACTCAATGAGGGCCCCTCTTTATGGGTAAGGGGTCGTATGGTAGTTCACTAGACCCACTATTAATTTGTTGTGCAGAGTTCATAGACCTTGTATAGTAGGCAGTTCACTACTATATGTATAGACCTTGTAGGCAGTTCACTACTATATATATGTACGAGGGTCGTTCAATAATTAATGAAAGTGATCATGGTATGGGATGCATGAGTGATTCTATTGAGGGATAATGTGATCAATACAAAGTATGAACCTTTGTCTTTCAAACAATACACTTTTGGATTGTTAGATACCTTTGGTTATGTAATGTCATTAACATAAACACAATAGGTTTCAGACACTGACTGAAATCTGTCAATTATTTGGCTGGATATGTAATATGTTGAAAATGGGTTGATTGATACATTTGCGTATATCTCGGCAATGCAAGCATAAAAGCAAATAACACTTGGCACATAGTTAGAACACACACTTATCTCTGCTTGACACTATTTTCTAGATCTGAATCTCTTGATACAAACAAGAAGGGACCATCTCAAATGCGCTTTTATTTAGCAAAATCCGCAATAATATACCTTAGAAAACAACAAAGGATAAAGAACAATGGAGGGATTATAATTTAGTAAATTGTTGTGGGATGTAAAGCAATGATAGTGGGGATTTAAAGAGGAGCTGTTCATAAAATTTCCTCAAACCATTGAAATTATGCGACGATTACTTTAACAATACATATCTAGTAGCTCTAAAGATAGCAGTAATGAGAGAGGTGGTTGCAGCCATCTTTGATTGATACATTCATGTATATCTTTATTTTGACTATTACAATATTTAAACACATTGATTTAAGCATTTTTCATTATTTCTGATAGAATTTGAAGGCACAGCAAGCTTTTATCTTGTAAATTTCATGATTTTAGCCATTTGTGGCCCTGTTCAAAATTATCTGCCGTCTGCGCATGCGCATATTTTCTGCAGGTTCCATGCGAATAAGTTCAGATAATTAGTTAGCTATCATATGGAATCTCCCAAACTGGTTAATTGCTTGGATTTTTCCTAAATTGTTTGATTTTCCGAAATATTAGTGATTCCTGACTGAGCATTTTAAAATGAAAATTGGCTATTTGAAATACTGATATTTGTATACATTTTATTTGATTGCCTCTCCTTACTTTTTCCTCTTATACTACATATATCAAATTACACAGGGATTAAAGTTATTGTCTTTTTTATCATACTTACGCGAAAAAAATGGGATTTACCTGCTTCTGGTGTCATGTTATGCAATCTTCTTACCACATGTTTTATACAAACAATTCAAATTTCCTGCCAAATAACTAACTTAGCAGTGTCCCAAGTGTACTTACTTTGAGACAATGCTATGACGTCATAGTTCACACTTATAAATCCAAAACTGTATTGTTTGAAAGATAAAGGTTCATACTTTATATTGATCACATTATCCCTCAATAAAATCACCCATGCATCCCATACCATGATCACTTTCATTATTTATTGAACGACCCTCGTATAGACCCTGAAACACCAGTAACATTGGCAAGCGATCAAGGTTTACTGGAAGTTATATCTATAGGAATAAATTCAACTAATTTAGTCATCTTTATGAGTATCCCTCTAAAGGGTGGGGTTTAGGCAGTTCACTTTATCCATAGTTAAATTGTTGATTTCCTAATATGTGTCTTAATTTGTTTTACTGAATGATAGGAATAAAATCAGCTAATTTAGTCATCTTTATGAGTTTCCCTCTAAAGGGTAGGGTTTAGGCAGTTCACTTTATCCATAGTTAAATTGGTGATTTCCTAATTGTGTCTGACAGATCAATGTCATAATGTTTCAGGATTTTGAAGGAAGGCGTCTAGTCTATCCAATAATTTTGATAATACTTCCCTTAGACTTGTATCAAAAATTATTTGATTAAGCATCTTGACTTGTATTAAAATTGTAATTAAGTTGCCAATATCATATGTATCAATGTTTGGTAATTAATGAAATGTTACAAGATTTGAATAAACCTCTTGTGAATGAGCCTCCGAGCCATATACCATACATGTGTGTTTTGTTTTCTATGCTATAAGGAAGTAATTAAAGAAAATGTTTATTTATCTAGAGTTGCAAACAATATGTGTCTTACTACACCCATATAATATACTGGTGCCCTATAAAGCGATGCAAAAATTCCTGGGAATAATCGATTAAAGAAGAATAAAATGGACACCTATAATACCACTGACAATTTCTTATTTAGATCTTGGACACAAGATTCCAAGTTTAGACCGAATGTACTATAACACTATATTATTGAGATACTATGAATAAAAAACACACCAAAAAGTAAATAAACCCATTTACAAACAAAACAACAAATAGTTTCTTGTGAGCTTCGTGAATTTAAATAGCTGACAATACGTTTAGAATAGGCCTATTGGGCGTAAAAAATTATTCTGGAATTCATTCAAAATTTGATCCTCCGGGAAATGGCGCATCATGCCATCACTTGTTGTATGTAAGCATGGTAACTATGTATGGATATACCAAAAAAAAAGTGGGGCCTTAAAAAGGATATAACAAGGCCCTGGTTACAACACCCGTTCATTCCGTAGATATTTTGACTTTTTTATTCGTTTTTTGGGTGCAACCAGTGCAACATACAAATCATTACAAGACAAGACAATACAAGACAAGACAAGGCAAGACAGGACATGTGTGTGAGAGAGAGATTTACAATCTTATGCAAACAACATGAAAATGTGCAATTATTTACGAAGTATAGGCCTATAGGGCTACATCATTAAATAAATCCTTTCCATTTGTTTTCAAAATTGCTTGAACTTATTTTGTTTTATAGAAATAGCTTTTGTCATCTCTAATCTTTGAGTCAATAAGGCCAAATAAGAATAAAAACTAGTTTCTCGTCCTAACTTTTGGAAAAAGGAGGATGAGGGCACTTTTTTAAATACAAATGCGTAATCACCATTACCAACAGCATAGTATTGCCTGATTGGATGCGTAACTTGAAGAGGACGAGGCCTTTGTAAAATGGTTCTGGGGTTGATTAACACAAAACCGGCATTAAAAGCCCATTGGACTAAATCGAATATATTACCAATATGCCAGCTTCTTAGATATTTTAGGTTATGGGTGAATGAAGAAAAAAGAAAATGAAGATATAGAATTCCTGAAAAGGATGCGCGAGGGGACGAGAAACTACTTTTTTTCTTGGCCTAATATACTTTTTAATCTTTCAATATCGGGTTTGTAGACTGCTACAATTTTGACTTACCCTCCATTGCCTGTGTCGTCATTCCTATTACACTATCCATTGGTAGTTCTGATGAAGTATTCGAGGATTCCGTTGTAGATTCCATTGACATTTCACCTAACCACCGAAATAAGACAGAAAATCAATCATTTTCATTGGTAATAACTATATTACATTTATAGTGATTTGATAGATTTTTAAACAATAAATAACTAATTATTTTTAAAGATAGAAAATGTTTATTTATCTAAATTGCAACAATATTGTGTCCTACTACAGCGACCTATACAATACTGGTGCCCTATCAATGCAAAAATTCCTGGGAATAATCGATTGAAGAGGAGAAAATAGACGCCTATGTACAACTGATGACAATTTCTTATTTAGATCGAATGTACTCTAACACTATTATTGAGATACCATGAATAACAAACACACCAAATACAAACAAACCAATTTACAAACAAAACAACAAATAGTTTCTTGTGAGTTTCGTGAATCTACTAGCTAGCAATATATAGGCCTACCTAAGTTTAGAATAGTGGGACTAAACAATCCTTTTTTAAATAATTCCAAATTTGAGCCTCCGGGGAATGGCGCATCACGTGTTAAATGTTGATGTAGGCCTAAGTATGGATTATATAGACCCAATTATTTTGGGGCTTTAAAGGGTGGCCTTGCACGACCTGGTGGCCATTAGTCGTAGTTTGTCATTTCATATGGGGGCATTGGGGGAGCCTTCTGGCAGGAGGCAATGCCCCTTTAGTTGTGCTCATTCTTGACGTAGGCATCCCACACTGTAAAAAGAAGCGTTTATATTTCTGATAACACTTAAGGTAGATGTTCCGATTTTCAACTTGAAGTTTTCTATTCCGGGCTACATGAAAGGTCATCCTTAAAAACGTCGTGTCCCAAAATTTGAGATGCATAGCTATAATGGTTCTTATTTTAGACGCACAAGATGCTGTGAACTGTACCCATTGAGTAGTACACAAAAATATCGGTGGTTACCACCATTTGCGGTAATTCAACGCTATTTCGTCGATTTCTCCGTCATTATACCGAATTAGGCCGTCAAATTTCAGTATGATGATGAAAAAAATACGAGCTTTCATATGATATGAAAATCTCCGTATGTTTGAAATAATTCTGTGTTACGAAAATGTGATCGGGTCATCTACCTTTAATAAACACTTTAACACGTTTATTTTTGTGTTTTACGTGTAAAGGTATAGGAGGCATTTGCATATGATAAACGTTTGCATAAACACTACAACACGTTTATAGAGGTACTTGTTGTATAATTATTAACACCCCCAACATGTTTCTTATTGCTGATATAAACATGTTGGTGTGTTAATAAATATAAACGTGTTAAAGTGTTTATTAAGTGTTATCAGAAATATAAACGCTTCTTTTTACAGTGTACTGTTTCTGGGGATTTTTGTTTTCCTGACGTAGTGTCCTTTGACCTTGTTCAGAACATTGAAGTCATTCGACTAGCCATAACCAACCACACAATTAAGAATGTCGTTCCTCACGCATTGCTCACTCAATCTCTGGAATTTACCATCCATTCATCATTCCATAGAAATTCTGACTTACCATCCATATCCTTTGATGAAGATCCCATTGAATCATTAGACATTCCACCTGAACTGCCTGAGTCACCTGAACACCAAAATAAGACATGGAATAATTTACATTTGTAATAACCATATTAATTCTATAGTGTAAATAAAAGTTGACTTTATAGATTTTTAAACAATAAATAACTAATTGTTTTAAAGATAGGAGCTGTCTATTTATCTAGATTGCAAATAATATGTGTCTTACTACAGTGACCCATACAATACTGGTGCTCTATAGCAATGCAAACATTCCTGGACATAGACGATTGAAGAAGAAGAAAATAGACACCTATGTACAGCTGACAATTTCTTATTTAGATCGAATGTACTCTAACACTTTTATTGAGATACTAATGAATAACAAACACACCAATAAATAAACCTATTTACAAACAAAATAACAAATAGTTTCTTGTGAGCTTCGTGAATCTAACTATAGCTGACAATACCTAGGTTTAGAATAGTGGGACTATAAAAAATATCATTTTTGAAATAATTCCCAATTTTAGCCTCCGGGAATGGCGCATCACTTGCTGTATGTTGATGTAATAAAGTATATAGACCAAATTGTTTTGGGGCTTTAAAAGGGATATAACAAGACCCCTTTGTCACAAGGTGAAAAGCAGAAGTTCGCCATAAAATGATATATAAACCCGTGAAAATACGGAAAAGTCCATGAAAACCCGCGAAGTTGCATTATTTCCTATATGAACGGACAATTTTATGAAAACCCGCGAAGTTGCATTAATTCCGCGAAAAAACGGAATCCATGAAAACACGTGAAATTGCATTAAATCCCGCTAAACTCCATTAAAATCGTGACTGAGTTCCATTAAATCCCACGAAAAAAACCCGGAAAACTCCATGAAAACCTGTAAAGTTGCATTAAATTCCTTAAAATCTTATCAGTTTTCCCCGGTTTTTTTTGTTGAAATTGTAAATATTTAATGCAATGCAATTGTTTGCTATTTTATGCGAAATCCGGTTTTTCCGTTGCGACATGGGGCCCATAACACACGATCTTCATTTTTGGAATAGCGAAGTGCTACATGTAGTAGAAGTGTCATGACCAAATGGCCAACGATCTATTCACGTGATCTGATTAACTAACCTTGAGAATCACTTACAGTTTCATCAACACTTGAACCCCTTCAAAAGTTTTACAACTGACCCTAACCGGAATAAGTTAGTCGGGTAAAAAACCCACAAAAGTTCTGTTAAGAGTAGAGCACTATGATTTATTTTCCAACAACAACCTAAAGGCGTTCCATGTAGCGCCGGGAAAATAATATGTTAGGATAGGTGGGTAGGATATGTTTATGTACAGCGTGTATCAAAAAGAACGCAACACTTTTTGTCGAGAGCTGTACGGTTACAGTCAAAAACAAATCACTCTAAAACTTATATATTCTGTTAGGTCTACTTATTGGCTATCACATAGTAAAATTACAACGATATCGATTATTTATTCGCTGAGATATTAAAGGTATAAGTTGAGAAGTGCAAAACACGTTTTACATCGTTCGTTCTATAAACTTGGATTTTCATGTCCGATTAATGTTATGGGTTTACAGTTTAATAACAATGTAACCTTAATGTCTGGAATGGTTTATCTTAATTTATTGTGTTTGAGTTAAGGTGGTACATAAAATCATTGAATCGTGTAATCTGATAATCATTCGACTAATTGAATACGTCAATCACCCTTTTTAAGTTCTGAACCACCGATTGCTATGATCGCCACATAATGTCTATGATACGTTCTTTCATAAATTAAAGTTCATAATCGATGCATCTTAAAACAAGGACAGCATTTTGAGGGTCGAGCAGCACCATAATGTCCCATTCCCATTCAAAACGCTCTCGAAAAATGGTCCATGTAAGTTGTCATTATGCCAGTGGCGTGCGCCCCCCCCCCCCCCCCACTATTGAGTCAGTCCCCCCCCCCCCCCCCACTCACAATATCCTGCGCACGCCACTGCATTATGCCTATACATATCCGGAGAATGGGGCGGGCATAGTAGGGCTTAGGGGTGGGGGCACAAAAGGGCTTTTTAAGGTATTGTGACCCCCCCCCCTCCCTTAGCTATGCCACTGGTATGGAACGACATATGTCACGTATGTCGTTCCTCATGAATCGCTTATTCATAATCACTGGAATTTACCACCCATTCACGTTCGTTCCGTAGAAATTCCGACTTACCATCCACGCTCATTGATTCGGAAGATTCCCCCGATGGCATGCTCTTTGATCCCGGTGGCATGCTCTTTGATCCCGGTGGCATGCTCTTTGATCCCGGTGGCATGCTCTTTGATCCCGGTGGCATGCTCTTTGATCCCGGTGGCATGCTCTTTGATCCCGGTGGCATGCTCTGTGATGAGGCACCTGAACACCAATATCAATAAGACAAAACAATAATTTGTATAGTAACCATTGATAGTGTAAATACATCGATTGGACAGACTTTTAAACAATAAATAACCAATCATTTTTAAAGATAGAAAATGTGTATTCAATCGAGAGTTGCAAAAAACATATGTCTTACTAAGTGACCCATTATATTATACTGGTGCCCTATCACTGCAACAATTCCTGGTATCTTGCATATGGAATAATCGATTGACGAAGAAGAAAATAGACACCAGTATGTATAACTGACAATGTATAATTTAGATCGAATGTAATCTTAATAATATTGAGATATTATATGAATAACAAACAAACAAACCAACAAATAAATAAATACATTTATACAAACAAAACAACAAATAGTTAATTGTGAGCTTCATAAATCTAACTATAGCTGACAATACAGGGCAAGTCAAAATATTCAGTTCCCGATTTCCCAGTTCAAATACAAAATGTTGTTCAAATTGGTTATTCCAAACAGGAGGGGTTAGTTAAGTTTTTGCTGAAGTTGAACATGTTGAATATTGAAGGAAGAGCTGGACATAAATCAGTTCCAGACCATCATACACATGACACATGTGACACATGTGAAAAAAATCCTACATTAATTTGGATCAGTGGGATCATGAAAATATTATTTTACTCCATTTGATAAGAGAAAAGGACAATCTTCTTTTCGGTAACATAGTGCCTGTATATTTGTATACACTCATCATGCTTAATTGCTAGGAATCGGCGTTTGATGCGCAGTGCCATTTTATATTGAAATCGTTTTCGGGCAATTCATAACATTGGATTATTCTGATAAGTATTGACAAAATGTTGACTAAAATATGAATTTTATTTGAACGAACATAATATTATTTGTTTAAACAGTTCTTGCGTTAAAATAAAATAATTTCACATAGAGTAATTTATCATTATGTTTGTGCAATACTGTTTACATGAATATCATAGCATCTCAACATTTTGCATGCAATATCGTTTTAATTATCATAGTTTCAACAACAACAATGTATATTAGGTCTATTAATTCAATGTTGTTTTATTTATAATGTCAACAGGTATAAAGTTTGTTGTTTTGTGTGAATTACGAAAACTGCAGTACATGCACCAACTTGGCTTTATTCACGGTATTTCCGTAAATTTGTTGTAATTTATGGTGTTTAATTAGGTATTGTCTTAAAATTTTCACTAAGTATGAAGAAGTGTTTCTCCTCCTAATCTATGAAGAATTTTAAAAAATTTGACAAGAAGTATTTATTCCTGATTTTTTGAAGATGGTACCTGAATATTTTGACTCACCCTGTATAAAAGGTACATTTTCTAGAATTAGCCAATGACAACCCTTTGGAAATAGTTCGCTGTTTTTCATCCGTTTCCGTCCTTATGGACAGTCGGTTCACACGGCATCATTTTACAACCAGTACTCAGACAAATTTACTATGATTATGTAGCTGAGATCAGGCGCGGCGGAGCGTATTTGAAAATGGGGGGGCACGAAAATGACGATCATGCAAGCGAAACGAGCGAAGCGAGTGGAGCGCCTTGCGGCGTGGGGTCCGGGGCCCGCTTAAGGGCCCCGGGAAATGTTGGGTTTTGATATGCGCTCAGGGGCCATTTCATGGCGTATTTTGGTATAATTAACACATTCATGACATTGTAAAAGGCTGTACTTTATACAGCAATAATTAAAAAAAATTAAAAAATCCGCAACAAGATGAAAATGCTCTCATACTTTTGGACGGAAAAAACTACTATGGACTGAGACGAATTCGTCTCAGCTACAACATAAGAAGGACATTGATACTCTCAATCAGTGGCAGTACCACCAGCATAAAGAAAATGGGGCCAAAGGGTGTTTCGTGAAAAAAAAATTGGCAAGGAAAAACTTGGGTTTTAATGCAAAATTGCCTGTAGTTTAAGAGAATTTCATGTATTTTTGACACTAAATGTCAATCTTTTCAATTATTTTGGGGTCAAAAATGTTGTGGAGCTCGATTAAAGGAGTTCAGCCACAACTTTTCTAGGGGGGCACAGTGCACATGGTGTCCCACCACTTTCACGGATGGGGGGCACGTGCCCCCCTGGCCCCCCCGGTTCCGCCGCCCTTGGCTGAGATTCAAAGCTATTATAATTGTGGAATATTTCATAAGTATGGTTTATATAATAGCAAAGTTATGAGGTAGGAGGTAGAACGTTTTGAATGAACCTCGTATATTAGAGATGAGATGGTATATAGACAGGAAGTAAAACACCACAAAATATTAACGACCCGTATCAAAACAATACAAAACAAAACATATAACATGCTTACATGATGTTAAGGCTGATAGTATGATTATTACACCGGTTATTACCACTGCTGTGGTCCGAAGTGACCTCATAGTAATCCACCAAATGGTTAACCCTGCAACGATAAAAAGGGATCGTGCATTGTTATGATGTTCCTGAATAAAAATGTTCTATTACATTTTTAAATGTTAAAACAATTAAGGGCTTCTTCGAGTTGCGCCTCGCGGTGAATACACAATCGACCAGGGCGGAAATTTCTTGTTAGGTGTGGGGGGATGATAAGTTTTGCGCCTAAAAAATAAATTTAGCTGGTACCATCCAGGCGGTGCGCAGCACCGCACTCCGAGCTATGCTTGGACAGGGGGGAGTCTGAGGGGGGATGTGCCCCCCTCATAAGTAGAAGAATAAAAATCAATTTTCAAACTCATTTGGTGCGAGCTGGTGTATACTTTTGACCAATATTGTATTGAAAAGCCATCGCTTCATTTTCAATAAATATTTTGTTTTTTATCAATGAACAAAAGAAGTTGAGCATTTTTTATACTGATATATTCTTGATTTTAGTATAGATGGTTTTAAAGCTCCAACAGGGGGAGTCTGATGTGCCCCCTCAGAAGTAGAAAAATTTCAATTTTCAAACTCATTTGGTGTAATCTGGTGTATACTTTTGACCAATATTGTATTAAAAGGCCATCACTTCATTTTCAATAAATATCTTGTTTTTTATCAATGCACGAAAGAAGTTGAGCATTTTTATACTGATATATATTCTTGATTTTAGTATAGATGGTTTAAAAACTCCAACAGGGGGCGTCTGAGGGTGGGGGATATGCCCCCCTGAGAAGTAGAAATTTTTTAAATTTTCAAACTCATTTCGTGCGATCTGGTATACTTTTGACCAATATTTTATTGAAAAGCAATCACTTTATTTCTGATCAATATTGGCTTTTTAAATAGGCAGATAGGCCTATACTAGAAAGAAGTTAATTAGTTACCTCCAAAAGATAGATTCTTAATGTTACATACGCGTATGTATCCTAACCATCGTTCTTATGTCCCTCCCTCCCTCTCTTTTTCCTTTTTTTTCCTCCTTTTTCCCCTTTTTTTCTTTCTTTTTTTCCTTCCCCCCCCCCCCCTTTTTTCCTTTTTTTTGGTAGATGTGAAAAATCAGGGGGGGATGATTACAATGACCACCCCCCCCCCCCCCAGGTCAAAAAGTGTGGGGGGGGGGGATAAATCCCCCCATCCCCCCGGGATTTCCGCCCTTGCAATCGACGGCTAATTAATGTAAGTTTCAGATGGTAGTTAGTATGCCTAAGTATTTCGTGGGTGCAATAAACCTGATTTCCATCAAAATTGTGGGCGCACTCTCATACGTATCTCTCAGTGCCCCTTTAATATTACACATACAGGGTGACCCAAAAAAATGTTAACACTCCGGGCACATAAGATATCTTAAAAGGACAGGAAAACACGGGTCCAATCTTGATGTATTATGAAAGCTGAGTAAATAAGCTTTCATTTGTATTTTATTGCGTTCCAATTGCTTATTCAGAACGGGAGATATGCTTTAGCAAAATCAGCTTGGTCCAATCCTCTCAGTATGAAAGTAAAGCTTTTAAAATGCACGAAGCAAGAAGCAACATGATTAAGTCACACACACACATCAGTTAATCTCTTCTTTGTTCTTTTCAACGCATAAGCTTAAAAGACATATATAAATATATTCCACATAAATTATATAGGTATTTTGTCATGAGTTCAAGTTCTATACTCTTTTTCCATGTGCATTAGTTAATTTATTTAATTGGATGGACCATTTCAACAAAGAACATGAAATGTTTCAATTTTAAAGACTGCTTTACTGACAGCTAGCTACCCATTGCTAGACCTTTATTTTTACAATAGCAAATTTTGGCGCGCTCCGCGCCAATTATTTGTATACTACTTTGTTATTCAATTAGAACAAGATGGCTTCAGAAACGTTTTATGGACCTTTTTAGTGTTAAAATATACATTTTTGGCGCGCTACGCGCAAATTTGTTTCACTGTTGAATTATCAGTCAAGCTTAACAACATGGCTTCACGAACGGTTTGTTAAACCTTTCTTTTTACAATAGCCAGTATTTTCGCAAGATACGCGTAAATCCTTTTTTATTTATAATAATAATAATAATAATACCGTTCTTATATAGCGCTTTCCACAATGCAAGCACAGTCCCAAAGCGCTTTTTAAATCAATTATTATCGCTGCCAGTTTAGATATCAGAATCCTTTGGTCGCTACACTTAGGCGGCTACCAGTCGACAAGTGCACAAGCCTATCAGCACTACTTAGATTTTGATATCTTTTGCCCTTGCGCCGTGTTGTTTGCTTTGCCAAATTTAAGGGTAGCGGATAGCGGTGCGAACCAATGGAATCTATTTTCAAGCCCCCCGGGTAAAAAAATCCTGCGCACGCCTATGCTAGTTGAAGAATATGTATACCAATGCAAAAGAAAACAAACCAGACCAAACCGAAGTGGATGACTATAATAGAGCAACCATGAAATCAATACGCAGAAAGAAGAAAATGTGCAAAACATCCGGTCATGAAAAAGATCTCCTGCGTTATAGATCATGTGAGAAAGCTGCCAAAAAGAAGATCCTGGCCGCTAAATGTAACATTGAGAAAAAGTTAGCAGATGACATCAAGCAAAACACCAAGGGGTTCTATGCCTTTATAAGATCGAAGAGGAAAGTAAAAGACACCGTAGGACCACTGAAAAACGAGGCTGGCGAAATCATCCCCCAGGGAAAGATACAGTAGAGGCACTAAACAAATTCTTCACCTCGGTGTTTACTGAAGAGATAGGAGAATCACCTCCAGCCAAGACAATGTTCAACTATACATAACGATGACCTGAAACTGACCAACATCATTGTCACTACAGAAGAGGCCGAAAAACATCTCCAAGAGCTCAACCCTTCAAAAGCTGCAGGTCCAGACTATATGTCACCTAAGTTATTAAAAGAACTAGCTAAAGAACTTGCTGAACCACTAGCACTGACCTTCAACAAGTCACTCCAAGAAGGCCAGGTACCAAACAATTGGAAAACAGCAAATGTCACACCAATCTTCTAAAAACAACCAAAGTCACAAGCTGGGAATTATCGACCGATCAGCCTGACATCTGTTATCTGCAAAACTCTCGAAAAAATCATTCGTGACCATATCACTGACCATCTGGAGACATATCAACTTATCAGAGAGACACAGCATGGGTTCCTGAAAGGAAAATCATGCACAACCAATCCACATGGATATGGTGACCAAGTATGTGGCTGAGGAAAAACCAGTAGATTTCATGTATATCTAGATCTGGTCAAAGCTTATGACAAGGTCCCTCACCGAAGACTCATTGAAAAACTCCGGGCACATGGAATACGGTAAATGGAAAGGTAGTAACATGGATCCAAGCATGGCAGAACCCAAAGAGTTGTAGTACAAGGAGCTAAATCAGAAGAAACTCAAGTCCAAAGTTCAGTTGTGCAAGGATCGGTACTAGGACCCCTATGTTTCCTAGTCTTCATGAACGACTTAGAAGATGATATAGACTCAGAGATAAGCAAATTCGCAGACGACACAAAGCTGTCAAGACCGGTACCAACAGACCAAGACATACAAACACTTCAAGACGACCTCAACAAACTGACCGACTGGTCCAAAAATGACAAATGACTTTCAACGTCACTAAATGCTCAGTCATGCACATAGGCCAACAACCCTCGCCATGTATACCAGATGGACAGCAAAAGCATTGATAAGCAATAAGGAGGATAAAGATCTTGGAGTATGAATACAAGACGACCTGAAAGTTTCCAAGTAATGTGCAGAAGCAAAAAAAAAAAGGCAAACCAATCCCTAGGGATGATCAAGCGAGCGTTCAAATACAAAAGCCGGGATATTGTCATGCTACTCTACAAATCTCTCATCAGACCCCATGTAGACTACAGTGTATCCAAGTATGGAGACCACATCTATCCAAGGACATAAAACTGCTAGAGGGAGTTCAACGAAGGACATCAAAAATAATTCCAGAACGTCACATGCCATATGATGATAGACTGAAGAAACTAAACCTCATGACCCTAAACGAGAGCAAACTTAATCCAAGTATACCGAATCTTCAATGGCATCGATAACATCAACTCATCAGATCTATTCCAGCTAGCTGATAATACAACAACCAGAGGTCATTCATACAAGCTCCAAAAACAACACAATGAGGGTAGACGCCAGAAAATCCACCTTCAGCCAAAGAGACATCCAAGCGGGCATCCAAGACTGGAACAACCTGCCTGAATCAGCTGTGAGCTCACCCCATTAACACCTTTAAGTCAAATATCACGTCACATTTGGGTTACTCATGGCGAATAGCCCCCTCACCCTTGCCACACCACATGTAACTAATCTATGGTTTGCACTTGCAACCAAGATCAAGAGTGTGGCACTTCAGTAAGTTCAGTAAGTCCATATCAGTATTATGTCGACATGGACAGATGTTCTTACCATGTCGACTTAACCTTATTAAGTCGTCATGGTGAGATATCTTGCCAAGTCGACTTCATAAAAAGTAGATGTCATTACGGCGAGATAGGTTATCTTGCCAAAGCCGATCATACAAAATCTTGATGTAGTCATCCTACACCTTTGATAGCAATAAATAGTGCATGAACTACTGTCAGATCAATATCTTCTCTAATCAGTTATCAAGTACTGCGTTTGGACGTTGACTGTAGAAAAGGTACAGTCCATGGTTTGGGTTTGATATAAATATATGGGTCCATTTCCCCCGAAAATTTGGAAATATTTGGGTCAATTTTCATGTTGCTGGCCGGCGGTACATTCATACCAAAAAGGTATCCGAGTTACCCCCTCCCCTCCCCCGAGGCAAGTGATCTATATGGCCAACATTGCTAGCTCTGAGCCTGTAATAGTTTTAAAACCCTTAGTACAGACTCAGAGCAGGACAGCTCTCGAATAGTGTTTGTAAAAATAAACACGATCAATATAATTTACAAATCTCGCAGCACTGGTGGTTAAAATTTCATTTATATATCATTACGGTGATGTTTTACACCTATACCAGTATGTAAAGCAAAATTAAAGAAAAACAGAACACTGTTTAGACTTACATTAAAGGCAAATATAGTTGTTACTGGTTGATAACCATATCCATTATTCCTAGTAGTTCAGTCATTCACAGGCAAATTGTGAAGCCACATTGAGAAATTACCAGCAATGGCTCAAAACATTTGCAAAGTTACAGTGATTTTACTTCCTCAAAGCAGTTAATACAATTATAATTGCGTATAGCCTACTAATATATGTATCATTGTGAATAAATTATGTGTTTATCCATGCGTAAAATTTACCAGGCCACATCCGTGTTCCCGATATGAATGAACTTGGCAATGTCACTTAAAGCACTGAACCAAATCAAACGACTTTGGTGAAATGCTGGAAATAATGACAGCATGTATGGTGCTATATTTTTCGTTGATTGTCATATAAACTGAAATATTCTGCTATCGTATGCAGAATTAATAAAGATAACTAGAGACAAGATGAGCCATTTATTACATCTTTATTAGTGTATAGTTCAAGTAACGACTGACTGTATTAGTTAATAGTAGAGAGCCTATTCCAATGAGGTGAGCCATAGAACTATGTCTGAGATCTATGCCAATAACAATAATGATTGGATGAAAGTCACTGATATAGGAGCATAGGCGTAAATCCGGGGGGGGGGGGGGATATAAATCCCCCAACATTTTACCAGGGGGAATGGCCTATGTAATCATCTCTCCCCATGTTATGCATATGTGTATAATTATATGATCAGTGACCCATTTTTGAATGCAAAATGTGTTATAAATGGGTCATTTTTTTAACGTTTTCCAAGATTTTCGCAAAAATAGATGCGATGGTGTTTGAATGGGCCAAAGGAGTTTATCTACATTTGACTAAAAGTCAGTCACAAAATTGCATGAATGGAGCACCCCCCCCTCTCAAACACCTCTCTGTGCGTGCAAACGCAATTGATCCAGACACCGTCTCTCACCCCAATGTCCACAACAAATTTACACCACTGGATATACAGGAGTGACTAACTAGATCAAATAACTGGCTCAATACAATAAATACATTACACTTGTTCTTTATTTTTAGCCTTGCACTTTAAGTTTTTAATGATGGCATTCGGCTATTGATATTTTAACGATATATTTATGATAGCCCCAACTTTATTGAACTGTCAAAGAGTGTTCCTCGCTTAACTTCCCGATTATAATTTAACGTATATGGAACTAAACAAGAAATAAAATGAAACGTTTCGTTTACATGTTGTTTAAAATGAGATGCATCCCAGTTTAAGGCACATTTTTCTAGGGCTGTTTCAAGTCTCAATTTTCCCCCGTTCTTGTCGGTTTCCTCCAGTCGGTTGTTATAATGGATCATGACTGATTCTTTGTGACCCTTTTGGTGATGGAGCGCCACCGTTGTCTATTTTCTGACATGCGATAAGAGATACACCAGTTGCTTCTTTAATGCCATCAGTCCAACGAAGCTTTGGTCTGCCACGTTTACGCGTTCCTTCGATAGCTCCTTGTATCATCACCTTTAGTCTATAAAGATTAGTGTCACCCTCTCGTCTAGCAATGTCAAAGTATTGCAGTTTGCTACGCATGATCTTTGTATACAGAGAGGTTTGGTCCCCGATCTGGCTTCTGACAAATGCATTGGTCTTGTGCCCTTCCCCATAATATTCCTAACATCTTGCACCAACACCACATTTCAAAAGCTGATATTTTCTTTGAATCAGCTTTTCCAACTGACCATGTTTAAGCTCCATATCGTCAGCCTGCTTCGATAATTGCCTAACTCATTTTTTCTAGTTCTTAGAAAACAACAAAAGTATGAAACCTGTTACCTGTGTACCTGTTACTCATTTTGCATTATTGATGGATGGATATTCATTATGTGGAATGACGCTTGTCTTGTATTGTTGATGATGTTAGGCTTGTATTGTTGATGTGACTTGGATTAGTGCATCCATGCACGCAATTGAGGATTGGCGTGCATGGATGCACTAATCCAAATCATAGAAACGGATGAACACAGCCATGCAATAATTTGATTAATTCCATGGATTTGTCAATGCAAATTCAATAATGCAAAATGAGTAACATGTTGGAATGGTCTGGTGGTCCTTTTAAAACAAAGCTCTTCATTTATCAACACTTTTGATTGGTCAATGACTTAGGTATTATAACAGCATGTGCATAATGTAATGAAGTCATGATTTATGCAAAAAACTCAATTTTGCTGAAAAGTGAGTTAGGCAATTATCGAAGCAGGCTGACGATATGTAGCACCCAATCTGGCTTATGACAAATTCATTGGTCTTATGCCCATTCCATAATATTCATAACATTTTACACCAACATTACATATCAAAAGCTGATATTTTCTTTGAATCCGCTATTCCGACTGACCATGTTTCAGCTCCATATAGCAACCGGAAAGATGTGTATGCCTTAATAATTAATACGTACTTTCGTGGCCTTGGTGATTCCTCTATCCTTCCAAATGGTTGATAGGACATTTGCGGATGTTTAAGCCATTTCCAGACGTCTTTTAACCTCTTCAGAGCATCCACCATGTACTGAAGTACTTATACTATCTACTGAAGAAAGCTCCAAAAACATTTTGCATCTAGATATGACTTTTCGGCGGTTGCTATCTACAGAAGATAGCACCAAACACATTTTGCTTTTACCTTTGACTTTTCGGCGGTCGCTATGTACTGTAGATAGCACCAAACACATTTTACTTTTAGAGATGACTTTTCGGTTGTTGCTATCTACAGAAGATAGCACCAAAAACATGTGTGTCAAATAGTTCTGAAGTGCAAGTCATTATATATATAGAACTCTCACAGCTTTTCATGGAACCCCTTTTTCGTATTTTAGGGTTCTATAAGGAACCATTGACTCAGGAAGAACCTTTCATTCTGGGTTTGGAACCATTTGTATCCTTTCTTAGAACCATTAAAGATTCCTTGAGTGCAGAAGGTTCTACATCGAACCCCGAGCTTACTCAAAGAACCCTTTTTGAACCCTTTTTGCTTTTAGATATGACTTTTCGGTTGTTGCTATCTACAGAAGATAGCACCAAACACATTTTCCATTTAGATATGACTGATACTGCGTTTGCGATCTACTGAAGACTGCACCAAACACATTTTGCATTGTGGAATGAGTGATACGGTCGTTGCACCGTTGCTTTGCATTGGTTGCTATCTACAGAAGATAGCACCAAACACATTTTGCATTGTGGTATGACTGATATGGTCAATACAACGTTGCTTTTCGGTGGTTGCATGCATGTACAGAAGATAGCACCAAACACATTTCGCATTTAGATATGACTGATACGGTGATGCTATCTACTGATGATATCTCCAAACACATTTGGCATTTTGATATGACTGATATATGGTCGTTGCTATCTACTGACGAGGCACCAAAACATTTTTGCATTTAGATATAACTTTTCGGCGGTTGCTATCTACAGAAGATAGCACCAAACACATTTTGATTTTACATATGACTTTTCGGGTGTCTGTCGCTATCTACTGAAAATAGCACTTAACACATTTTGCATTTAGATATGACTGATACGGCGGTTGCTATCTACTAATGATCTGCAAACACATTTTGCATTTTGATATGACTGATATGGCTGTTGCTATCTACTGAAGATAGCACCAAACACATTTTGCTTTTAGATATGACTTTTCGGTTGTTACTATCTTCAGAAGATAGCACCAAACACATTTTTTATTTAGATATGACTGATACTGTGATTGCTATCTACTGAAGACCAAACACAGTTTGCATTGTGGTGTGACTGATATTGTCGTTGCTTTTCGGCGGTTGCTATTTTTCATTTAAATATGATTGATACTGTGGTTGCTTTCTACTGAAGATAGGACCAAACACATTTTGCATTGTGGTGCGACTGATGGTCGTTGCAACGTTGCTTTTCGGCGGTTGCTATCTACAGAAGATAGCACCAAACAAATGTTGCTTTTACCTTTGACTTTTCGGCAGTCACTATATGTACTGAAGATAGCACAAAGCACACTTAGCTTTTAAATATGACTTTTCGGTTGTTGCTATCTACAGAGGATAGCACCAAACACATTTTTTCATTTAGGTTGACTGATACTGCAGTTGCTTAGCATCAAACACATTTTGCATTGTGGTATGAGTTATATGGTCGTTGCAACGTTGCTTTTCGGCGGTTGCTATCTACAGAAGATAGCACCAAACACATTTGCATTTATATACCTTTGACTTTTCGGCAGTCGCTATATGTACTGAAGATAGCACAAAGCACACTTAGCTTTTAGATATGACCTTTTGGTTGTTGCTATCTACAGAGGATAGCACCAAACACATTTTTTCATTTAGGTATATGACTGATACTGCAGTTGCTTAGCATCAAACACATTTTGCATTGTGGTATGAGTTATATATTCGTTGCAATGTTGCTTTTCGGTGGTTGCTATCTACAGAAGAGAGCACCAAACACATTTGCATTTACCTTTGCGGTTGCTATGTACTGAAGATAGTACAAAACAATTTTTTTCATTAAGATATGACTGATACTGCGTTTGCTATCTACAGAAGATAGCACCAAACACATTTTGCATTTAGATATGACTGATATGGTCGTTGCTATAATACCGACGATGGCACCAAAACAGTTTGCATTTAGATATAACTTTTCAGCGGTTGCTATCTACAGAAGACAGCACCAAACACATTTTGATTTTACATATCACTGAAACGGCGTTTGCTATCTACTAATGATCTCCAAACACATTTTTCATTTTGATATGACTGATATGGCTGTTGCTATCTACTGAAGATAGCATCAAACATATTTTGCTTTTAGATATGACTTTTCGGTTATTTTCAGAAGATAGCACCAAACACATTTTTTATTTAGATATGACTGATACTGTGGTTGCTATCTACTGAAGACCAAACACAGTTTGCATTGTGGTGTGACTGATATTGTCGTTGCTTTTCGGCGGTTGCTATCTACAGAAGATAGCACCAAACACATTTTTCATTTAAATATGATTGATACTGTGGTTGCTTTCTACTGAAGATAGGACCAAACACATTTTGCATTGTGGTGCGACTGATGGTCATTGCAACGTTGCTTTTCGGCGGTTGCTATCTACAGAAGATAGCACCAAACACATTTTGCTTTTACCTTTGACTTTTCGGCAGTCGCTATATGTACTGAAGATAGCACAAAGCACACTTAGCTTTTAAATATGACTTTTCGGTTGTTGCTATCTACAGAGGATAGCACCAAACACATTTTTCATTTAGGTATATGACTGATACTGCAGTTGCTTAGCATCAAACACATTTTGCATTGTGGTATGAGTTATATGGTCGTTGCAATGTTGCTTTTCGGTAGTTGCTATCTACAGAAGAGAGCACCAAACACATTTGCATTTACCTTTGACTTTTTGGCGGTTGCTATGTACTGAAGATAGTACAAAACAAATCTTTTCATTAAGATATGACTGATACTGCGTTTGCTATCTACAGAAGATAGCACCAAACACATTTTGCATATAGATATGACTGATATGGTCGTTGCTATCTACCGACGATGGACCAAAACATTTTGCATTTATATATAACTTTTCGGCGGTTGCGATCTACAGAAGATAGCACCAAACATTTTTTATTTAGATATGATTGATACTGTGGTTGCTTTCTACTGAAGATAGCACCAAGCACATTTAGCTTTTAGATATGACCTTTTGGTTGTTGCTATCTATAGAGGATAGCACCAAACACATTTTTTTCATTTAGGTATGACTGATACTGCAGTTGCTTAGCATCAAACATATTTTGCATTGTGATATGAGTGATATGGACGTTGCAACGTTGCTTTTCGGTGGTTGCTATCTACAGAAGATAGCACCAAACAAATTTTGCATTTTAGATATGACTGATATGGTCATTGCTATCGGCTGACGATAGTACCAAACACATTTTTTATTTAGATATGACTGACACAGCGGTTTCGGGACTCGGGTGTCGCTATCTTCTACTAAAGATGGCACCAAACACATTTTGCATTTAGATATGACTGATATGGCGGTTGCTATCTACTGATGATAGCACCAAACACATTTTGCATTTTGACATGACTGATATGGCTGTTGCCATCTACTGAAGATAGAAACAAACACATTTTGCATTAAGATATGACTCTTCGGAAGATGCTTACTACTGATGATAGCTCCAAACACATTTTGCATTTTGACATGACTAATATGGCCGTTGCCATCTACTGAAGATAGAACCAAACACATTTTGCATTAAGATATGACTCTTTGGAGGATGCTTTCTACTGATGATAACTCCAAACACATTTTGACATGACTAATATGGTCGTTGCCATCTCTATACTGATGATAGAACCAAACACATTTTGCATTAAGATATGACTCTTTGGAGGATGCTTTCTACTGATGATAACTCCAAACACATTTTGACATGACTGATATGGCCGTTGCCATCTACTGAAGATAAAACCATACACATTTTGCATTAAGATATGACTCTTCGGGGATGCTTTCTACTGAAGATAGAACCAAACACATTTTGCATTAAGATGACTCTTCGGAGGTTGCTTTCTACTGAAGATGGCACCAAACATATTCTGCATTTAGATATGATTGTTACGGCGGGAAGATAGCACCAAACACATTTTTCATTTATGACTGATACGGCCACGCAGTGGGCAGAATCGTCTTAAAGTTTTCACAAAGTCCAAACATAACACAATCGGCATAAAAACAAGATAAGATTGCCAATGTGCGGGTTTCTGCACCTCCGAAATTCGATTGAATTAAAGTCAAAATTAACTTTTATAAGCACCAAACACATTTTTTATTTGGATGACTGCGGTGGTTATCTACAGAAGATAGCACCAAACATATTTTGAATTTAGTTATGACTGAAACGGTGGTTACTATCTACTGATGATGGCTCCAAACAGATTTGCATTTCTATATGACTGATATCGCCGTTGCTATGTACCGAAGATAGAAACAAATAAATTTTGCATTTAGATATCACGTTTTGGAGGTTGCTATCTACAGAAGATAGCATCAAACACAGAACTCAAGAAATTTATTAACGAAACCAAGTTATAGAAATGCATATAATGCGCCAGACGATGTATAATGACTCTAAATCTAAACATGGTCATACATCTGCAATATATATCTCCGATAAGAAATTAATGTTAACACTTTCCACGCGGCAGGCGTCTGCAGACGACATCCCACAATTTCACAAAATGTTTAAAATATGTCAACACTATTGAATTTCATTACCGTATTTGCATTCATCATGAGAAATGCATTAACATTAAAATAAGTACAAACTTGCCTATAGTATTGATCAATAATCCTTGAGACAGACCTTGAAAGTTGGTAAAGATTTCTGAAAAAAGAAGAAGTTTTGTGTATGGTAAAACTAATAGCCGCGTGAAAAGTGTTAAAAGTGATAACCTCGAATCGAATAATTTGTATATGTGATTTATCAATGTTCGGTCCTTATTGCGCAGTATTTTCACACTGCAAAATGTATCATTGGTAGATAGCAACCAACGAAAAGTTATATCTAAAATCAAAATGTGTTTGGCGCTATCTTCAGTAGATAGCAACCATCATAGCAGAATGTGTTTGAAGCTATCATCAGTACATTGCAACCTCGAGTAGGCACACACGTTTATGTGCTGCAATTAGTAGAATAGACAGTTACTGTCTCGTGATGGACAAATAGACTATAGTAGACATTTAGTGTGTCATTGAGCAACTAAAAATTGAAAAATGAACAACAGAAATTTACTCAGTAGTATTTTATTCATATTTATTTAACTTTTTGTTACAATATCTAGCCTGCTAGGTTTAAACTATTGACATTTTCGTTTTTATCGAATTATATGTATAACTTTTACATTTTTAAAGTACATGATATTATTTACAATCAAAAGGGCTCACTTTAAGTATGTATACAACCTTGTAATTTTGACTATCAATATACAAGAAAAACATAATCTTATTCAGTTCAGAATAATTGTCAATTGTTTAACATAATAGGGTATTCTTCCAAACCATAACATCACTATTGATTTCCCGCAAGAGGGATCTTTAGATGAGTAGACAACATAAACATATTTAGTTATTATCAATTTCCCTTTATACAAACTGGAATGGTACAAGACTAACAAGTAAACCCTTCCTGCTTACTGCCAATCCAATCCGCTGGGAAATTAATTGATTATTCAGTGTTTTCACTCACCCCTATACAAAGGGTGAAATACCCTTCGCTTCAAATTTTCCCCTTGAAATGTTACTCAAGAGTGAAAATCGCTGCATATTACATTGTTTTACTCAACTGCCTAAAACACTACTTTAGAACACAATTTTGCCATCAAATTGTTTAGTTTCACCCTCAACAATTTTACCCAATGAAATTGCTGAATATTGTTACCACCTCCTCCTTTGTGTATATCATTACTATGACAACCGCAGAAACCCCTTTCATTATGATTGGAAAATGAATATCTCATCACAAGTTATACCTACAAAAGTACTCTAGTACTGTAATTAGCACACACCTAAAAATTTCAATTAATATTAATGTTTACATTTTTTCATCATGTTTTTCAATTATAAATATTTGTACATACTAGCTGAGTTGAACTGTGTAATAAATAAGTAAGTCATAAATATGGTGACCTGATCAAAGGAGATAATACAGTACGTTTCTTATTATTAGGCGCCTGAAAGTTGATTTCGAGTTTTTCTGTTATCCGCCTGCTTCACATTTTTTTCACTTCTGGCAAAATTTCAAGATTGCCAAAAAAATTCATTATTTATTTTCAAAACATCATTGTAGCCAGTTTTAGCAATTTTCAATCATATTTTTCACTTTGCAAAATATGAAAATGGGAACTAAAGGCTCAAACACAATTATAAAACATGTAATAATAAGCCCCATATCAATACGGATTGATCAATAATGAATTCTGAATCAAATAATGAATAATAAATATTAAAAAGTCGCCACATCACTCAGGAAAAGGAAAGTAACAGGAAACTCGTAATTGACTTTCATTAGCCTTACTATAAAATGATGTATACATTATTTTGGTGGTATGCACCATGTTATATCTCTATTATTATTAGTGGGCAAGTAGTTATTAAAAAGAGTTTTGCTGTGAGTGTTTGAGCAAAACATTAAATCAACAAAATGTCTGAAACATTAAATCAACAAAATGTCTGAAACATTGTTTTTGTTTTGTCATATTATTGTGTAGCTTTTTCGCCACTAAATTATTTGATTTCTTTATGAGAATTTTTTTTTCAAATAATTTATATTGTATTCAAATTTTCCTTCTACATAATTACATGTATAAAACCCAAGTTTTCTTTAAAAATAAGTGTGAACTGCCTATGGCCCTATAGGCTATAGGCACACAAATACCAGAACAAATCTATAGGTCTCAAAAGCCGAAAAATACTTTTTAAGGACGTAAAGATTTACAATTGGATGCATTTCTAGTCATTTAAATTATATCACTTCATGATAAATTAACAAATGTGTTTCTTCGTTTAAAGGTAGATGACCCGATCACATTTTCGTAACACAGAATTATTTCAAACATACGGAGATTTTCATATCATATGAAAGCTCGTATTTTTCTCATCATCATACTGAAATTTGACGGCCTAAATCGGTATAATTACGGAGAAATCAATGAAATAACGTCGAATTACCGCGAATGGTGGTATACCACCGATATAGTTTGTGTACTACTCAATGGGTACAGTTCACAGCATCTTGTGCGTGTAAAATAAGAACCATTAGAGCTATGCAACTCAAACTTTGGAACACGACTTTTTTAAGGATGACCTTTCATGTAGAATAGAAAACTTCAAGTTGAAAATCGGAATGTGATCGGGTCATCTACCTTTAACAGTCACAAGACTGCAGGTTCCATACCATACCATATCTATTCTTGAAATATACTATTTTATACAATATTTACAGAGCCAATTTGTACACAAGATAACCTACATGTACATTTAGAAGAAAAGAAAATGTTTCAGCTTGAAATGTCTTTAACTGTCTCGTTGTGATTAATAAACCGTACTGACCAAGTCTTGCTTTGAAGTTTGGTACAGAGATCTTTTGTATTATTTTTTAAAAATTCTATGTTCATAACTGAATCAGTTTTACGCTGAAAAAATGCAGTCCTCTTGGAATATTTGATATTAGATACAGGTATACTCAAAATATTTAAAGGCCCTATTTCTTCTTTTGTCAATAAACATCGGTTATAAAATAAACATAAATTGAAACTGATCGGACGACATTAACTTGTTGAAAATATTCTATATCAAATAGAAATAACTAATTACTGTATACGTGGTAATTTTTGCAAGGATTTTATTTTCACAAATTTTCGTGAGTGGACATGAAAACGCGAAAATATTCTTTCGCAATAGCGTTACATTATAAATAATGTAGAAACCAAGAATTAAAGGCTTGCACAATTTCCAAAAACGAGAAAATCACGAAAATATTTGTACACAAAAATTACCACTTATACAGTATGTGTCTGGCTAAACAGTCGTGCATAAAAGATATTTGTACATGTAGCAATGAAATGTTCGCTTTAAAAGAAAATTCTTTGCATTGTAAACACAACCACTAAAACATGAATTCCTTTATAATTTTATGACTTACAAATGTCAACCTCATTAAAAAATGATAATGGCGAGGTACAGTAGGGCACCAACATATTATGCGATTATCCTACATGTAGCTATTTAGGGCAAATTCACAGCCTACATTAGAACTTACATGCATCAAACTCTTTGTGTTCTACTAACACAAGGAGTTCGAGGTCAGTCTTAAAGTGCAAATTTAGTAAAACAACATGAACAACATGCATGTAGGAGGATATTTTACTCAATAAATAAATATTTGTATGACTCAACTTTTCAACTGTATTGTTTTTGTTGTTGGTAAATTGGGAGTTTTGGGAGTTCTTATGTGATTATAACTAATTCCCGATGATCAGAAGCCCTGATTATGGTCATGTAACATGCGATCAAGTTCAAACATCAAATTTCATTTCTTAACATGATAACAGTTTGTCTTATTATGTTTTGTGTAAAAACTATGACCCCCCAGGATATTTGGGACACCTCCCCCCCCCCCCCCAACCGAAGAAAATGACAGCCCCCTAATAGGCCAATGGTGCCCTACTGATATATTGAAATAACGTATACACAACAGTCAATGCTGAATAGTGGCCATTACTATTGTAATAGCATCATGTTGCCATGGAAACCATATGGCTATAAACAATCGATTTAAGCAGACGACAATCACTTCTTCTGGTGGTTACCAAGGAGGCAGAAGTGCTGCATCAATGAATAGCTTGGACAATTAGCTTGACATGCATGATGCAGTACTTGGTTGTTAAGGCAACAAAATATATAGCATGCTATTTTTGTCATGCAATTAACAAAATACCATTCCAATAATAAGGGTGACATGGGTACTCCATGGCATGCAGTGGCATAGCTAGGATGGAAGGGGTACTATAATAGCAATTGAATGTATCCGAGGAATTTTGTGAATAGTTTGGATTTCTTAACTTATCAATTTATCAATGCACTCAAAATTCAGGTCACGGAACAATGATAACAATACAAATCTAAAATTTAAGCTATATTTCAGTTAAAACAGTCTCTTTAAACACATCATGAATGTGCTGATTTTTATTTACAAGTTGACATTTTCACCCTAACATTAAAATTCCCAACAAAATCCAACCAGCCAGTGTAACTCCCTTACACTGCGAGTTTGAAAAACTTTACATGCCGGCTGGGTGGGCACCTATGTATTCACCCGCCCAATGCAAAAGTTACCCGTTATTGGTAAGTGGGCGGTTGCTATTTCCAGGTCTGATTATAATATAATACATATATAGGGTGGTGCGTTTAAGCGTAGCCAAGCTCACATCGCATCTTGTATCCTCTGGTATTACGCCAGAGGGCAGCAGACTCAGGGCAACAACCTTTCTAGACAGCCAAGATGTCAGCCTGCACGCAACACTTTCGATGGTGGTAATCGGATCATTTTTGCGGATTTTACAGTTATTTAAGTGAATTGTGATACCGGAAGTAACACGTGTCTATTGATTTACTATTGATTTACTATTGATTTACACAATTCTTCCGAATTTGCTGGAAGGGGATCGTGGCTGGAAGAGCCGCTGCCAGAAGGTCATTGAGACCCAGGGAGGTGATAGTTCATAAGCAGGGAAGTTAATGTTCACATTTTAAATGAAATTTAAATGAAATTATGTGTTTTGAAGGTTATTATTGTTCATTATTGTGTATTGTCTATCCGCTTGGCTACGCTTAAACGCACCACCCTATATAATCAAGCTAATGCTATCCTCTAGAATCATCAACAAAATCTATGAACTATTGCGTTAAATTCAGCTGCTCAAATGTTACCATAACCATATTATTCTTAATATCACTTGACCATCTCATTAAAAATAAAGAGGCAATAACAGGAAATGATCAATATCAAACAAGCTTAAATGTGATGGGGTTTGGATATATGTCTAAAGCACAACCTTTTAAATTAGAATTTACAAATGTACTACATGTACATAGCAAATGAATCCCAACCCAAAATCCCAACATATTACCATGCCAATTAAAAAATTGACACCATCAGTTTACCATTTTCCAAGAATTATCTGCATCTCATGCAAGAGAAGCCTGTTCCATAGAGAGTTGTAGTGTTTTTGCAGGTGTCGCGGCAGCCACCCTCTGGATGCTACCTCCGCTCCCCGTACGCATACCTATTGCACTTGCCGCGCGACTGCTCCTGGCGGCGCTTGCCTTTCGATAATCCCAGACCTCGTGTCCACGTCCATCGAGCATTGTAAACTGATATCCCTGACCTTGAAGGTTTATCGCGGGACAAAGGGAGTGCTCCTTAGGTATATACTCAGACTTGTACATGGTGCGATCATCAAACGGTTCCAAACTGAGATTTGCTGAGCGATTTGGTCCCATACTTTTAACAGGTGTTGTTTGTTTGGGGATATAATGAGATTGGTAATTAGATTGTCCTTGGAATGGAATATCTGGTCTCTGGTAGGGTTTTTGTGTTGGATCTCCGCGTCTATCTGGCATGCTGCTCCATTTACGGAAATCTTGACCATAATTAGTGGTGCCATCGAACGGAGCTTCCGTCATGCGACCTGTTGTCTTTGGTCGTTTGTGACTGGCCGGTCTCACTTGATGAGCTGGGAATGCGATTCTTGAAGTTGTCGCAAGGTCCATGACACCAGCAGGTTTGCTATATGATTCTGGAACATGCGGTTGTGGTCGGTTTCCTTCCCATACGCGGTAATCAGTTTTGAAGGTTGTGTTGTCGTCAAAAGGGGCATCTGAATTCATCGGATCCATCGGCGGTTTAAAGCTATCTGATCTTGGGACCATTTGTCCTTTGTAGTCGCGTCGAGATGTGGTCATGCTGTCAAATGGTTTTGAGTTTCTCCTATAGGCCTCTTTTGGAGGCACATACCGCGGCACCGCTTGGTGGTTGATATAGTCTACACGATGAGAAGTCATATCGTCTAGAGGTTCTTTTGACATCTGCGCTGTGTTTGATGGCTTCATATTACCTCTTACTTCAGCTCTCTTGGGACCATAGTCTCGCGTAAATGTTGATAACCCGTCAAATGTTGCGTTGGGTGGCACATACGCGTTCTGTGGTTTAACGTGGCCTCGGTTTGGGAGATCCCATTGGCGATAGTCATCTGTTGATGAAGAGGAGAAAAATGACAAATGATAGGATATTATTTTAGTAAAGTAAAGTATGAGATCAAAATAATTGATGTCCACAGAGTGTATCATAAAAAATGTAATACTTTTTTGTGTGGATTGTACCCGTAGTAATGACCTATCAGCCTATATAGGAATTATGTCTAAAGACGTATCAAAGTTCAATATAAACAGTATTGGCAGTGTCTTCACTCACCCTATACAAAGGGTGAAATACCCTTCACTTTTGACTTTCACCCTTCAACATTTTTCTCAAGAGTGAAATCTTTTGAAAATGTCATTGTTTTACTGCCCAAAACACTGCGCAAGCACGTTTTGGCCATCATTTTGTTTTTTTACCCTCGAGAAATAAACTTAATATGAAATTCATAATTGTATGACTTCCAAAATCCAATTAAAATTGTTCTATAACCACAAAAAAAATGTTTTTGAACGTACTCAATGAGTCACATTGCAGTAGGTAAGCCATCTTGTACATTTTGAAACTATAAACAAGATCAAGTGTTGAGTTGATCCAATTCAACTCCACGCTCATTTCAGAGAACAGTCAGACATGCAAACAAATCTTTTTTGGACATTTTCTTTTTCCATTTGGCATTTATCATCATTGGAATATGTGCCAAGTATAACAAGATTTACTACACATGTACAGTGAGTAATTTAATGTTATTGCTATAACAATTTACTCATGCAGCTACACTGTTATATAACACAAAATCCTATTTGAGTACCCCCCTTAATTTTAAGAACATACTTTTATTCAAATCTGTGTGGCAAGAAAGCTATTTTTAAAAAGGGTTGCATACAGCGCAAATTTGGGTAGTATAGGTACAGAATACAGTGTGTCCCAAAATGGTAGGAAATGGAAATTCTGGATGCTACATGTATGCTTCTGGTGAAATAAAGTGCTCGTACATACTGTAAAATTTCATGGCATTTTAATTTCACTAATTTAAATCATGTTGCTATGTTAACCTATGTATAAAATCCAAATTAGCGGCATTTTAATTAAGCGAATAGAGGCGCCATACCGCCATAGCAAAATTAAAATGCTAGCAAAACATTGTTGCTTTACAGTCGTCACCTGCTGATATATCAGGCAGGACAGAAACTATATGAACAAATTTCCCTATTCATTTTATCTTCACAGCTTCACCATAATTACCTGTATATGTTGGATGACCTCTGAACTCCCCAGTTGCAACATGGTTGGTATGATTGGTCCTGAAGCTCTTAGAAATCTCAGCTTTTCTTGCTGGGTAGTCTTTAGTGTAAGAGGTCAACAGATCAAAATCTCCCTGGGGCTTTTGGTAAGATTCGGGGACATGAGGAGCTATTTGCTGCGCTTCATGGGGAATGTAGTCGACTCTGTGTGAAGAACAATAGGGTGAAATAGAATGTGTTAGATTGGATGGTACTTTATAATACTATCAGTGTTTTCACTCACCCTATACAAAAGGGTGAACTGATAGTGATACCCTTTACTTTTGATTTTCACCCTTGAAAAATGTACCCAAGAGTGAAAAATGTACCCAAGAGTGAAAAATGTACCCAAGAGTAAAAAATGTACCCAAGAGTGAAAAACGTACCCAAGAGTGAAAAACGTACCCAAGAGTGAAAAATGTACCCAAGAGTGAAAAACGTACCCAAGAGTGAAAAACGTACCCAAGAGTGAAAAATTTACCCAAGAGTGAAAAATGTACCCAAGAGTGTAAAATGTACCCAAGAGTGAAAAACGTACCCAAGAGTGAAAAATGTACCCAAGAGTGAAAAATGTACCCAAGAGTGAAAAATGTACCCAAGAGTGAAAAATATACCCAAGAGTGAAAAATATACCCAGGAGTGAAAAATGTACCCAAAAGTGAAAAATGTTGTAAATTACATTGTTTTGCCGGTGCCATTTGGCCATTATTTGGGTTTTTCAACCTCAAGAAAAGTATGTTATGTTTTTATTATTAAAGTACACAGAGAAGTTGCTGGGCATGGTACATAACACATGATCCACTTTACAGGGCCCTTTTTTGGTAAGAAATCCCAATTCCTTAATTCAGTTTAATACACTTTATTACTAGTAGTAAAATAATGACAACATAATATAATGTATGTACATGTAGTTGTTAGACTAGCAGGGGGTCAAAACCAAATTTTAGTTAATAAACTGAAAATGTTACGTTTGCGCACATTTTTCTACAGAATTTCAACATTGTGAAACACAAATTAGGCTTGTCCACCCTATTTTTTTAACTATCTGAATCAACTGTTTCCCCAATAATAACCCTAAATAGTACAGATGTGGTGGGTGTGTGTTGGGGGGGGGGGGGGGGGTGTCATAACAATAATCAACATCTGATTGGGGGGGGGGGGGGTCATACAAATAATCGCTCTCATTTAGGGGGCGGGGTGGCAGTCATAACAAAATGTTGACAATAAATGACATTTTTGGGACCTCCCCACGAGATTAAATGACCGCCCCTAATGAATATTTACCGTTGTGTGGTTGCATCTGCCATTGGCTCATCTCCTCTCATCATCTGCTGATCTGGTTTAAAACTCTGTCTCATTTCTGGTTGGGGGTAAGCCTTAAATTTGTTGGAATACTCCGACAAAACACACGGTCCATGGTTCTTGATTATCGTATCTTTGGGTTTGTGTGGGCACCGATGACGCCTGTTTAATAGAAAATATAGAAAAAGCCAAAACAGAGTAAATGCATGGTCATGATCGGATTAGTATTATGAGCCTGATTGAGGGAGCCCCCGGATAGGTGTTTATTGAACAATTGACATTGACATGGAATTTGGGTCTTTGGAACTTTATTTTCTAGGTATACAAACTAATTGTCAAATGAAAAAAACTGAAACTGGTAGACTGTAAGAAAATAGAAAAATTTGTAAATAGAAAGAAGTATTTGAAATCAACCGAACATCCACATTAATTACGTCATTACCCATGCATTTCAGACAAATGAACAGGGTTTCATATTCTGCAATGTAAATAATTAATCTAATTTTCAAAAGTGACTTTAAAATCTCTAATCCGGTGGGGATAGCCAGCCTGGTCATTCAGCAAGACCCAATTAAATTTTTTTTTGTCCTGGTCAGAAAGAGAAAATAAACTAATTTAGCAGGGTTTGTATTTTTTTCAGCCTGAATTTTTCTTTCAATTTTTTTTCCTCAGAGAACAGGGGCATATACCCCACTGTTCCTCGACCTCCCAGTAATTCATAACAATTGTCAATTAAAAATGTATTGTACATACAATCACGCAAACAATTGCACCACTACACCTGTGTATTGTTATTTACATGTACAGTACATACATATACCAGCGCACCATGGTAACCAGACTAAAAATGTAAACCAGTAACTTGAAAAGTAGCCATAGTGATATATAAATAATTAATATTCCTATGGCTACCATAACTATCACTATCAGTAGCTATGCAAAATGTTTATTATTAGCCGAATGGTACCAGCAGGTACTATCAATTTAAAATACCTGTAGGTAAGAATTCTTTAATTAGTGCCACAATGAGTTTATGTTCTTTTTACAGGTTTACATAATTTCACCCACAAAAAGGTGAGACATAAACTGGTATTCCATGATTAATGATATAAAGTGATGTAATGTCATGTTTGCTTTAAAAAATATGTTCAGATAATCTAATAATACATTCTCTTTTTAAGTTTTATTAAATATTTTCAGATGGTATTAATATTGCAGGATCACCTGGGGGGGGGGGGGGACATGTATAAAGTTGTAACCATCCATGTGAATCTTCTCTCAACAAAAACTACCCTTAACACGGATTCTCAAAGAAGGAAAAAGTGACCCTTAACAAGGCTTATAAAGTTATAACTCGACGAATCATACTCATACAGTAGCAAAGGAGTATACATGTACATGAAGGTCCATAACCCTAACGCCTACACCCTGCAATGTGCTAATAATAATAATATAATAATAAATAAGCATTTATAATGCGCCATTTATCTAGAAACAAATTCTAATCCAAGGCGCAATGAACAACAAGAAAAACAATACAGTACAGTGAAAATCACAGAAATAATATGATATGTAACAAACTTGCGCTGAACAAAATCCAAAACAAAAAATTGTTCCATGCTAAAAATATATGACTAAAAACAAATTAAATTACAAATTTAATATTAAAAAAACAAAAACAAAACAAAACAATAACAATAGCATGGCAAACAAAATGTAATAATCAAAAACAGTTGATATTAGCAGTCATAAGCAGAATTGAATAAGAATGTTTTGAGTCCTGATTTAAACCGATGGAGAGAATTTGACTGACGAACATCTATGGTACACCACACGTAAACAAAGACAGCAGGGCTTGAATTAATCGAAGGCATCGAAGGCCATTGCCTTCGATGCCCCACCTAGTAGCCTTGGTGCCCTCCATTTCTGGCTGTTTCCTTGGATAAAGTTGCTGCCCCTTTCAAATTGCCTGCCCTTTTCATTTGTTATTTCAAGGCCTGCAAGACAGTCAGCACCACTTGGCTTGCGCACACACACACACATCTCATGTAGCACTAAACCTCGGGTACATGTATACCGTATGGTCTCCAATTTTTTAGCCTGGGAAGCCCTCACCCTGTGGCTGGGTGGTGGTGTGTCTCGCCCGGGTACATAATTGTTCACGTTTTTATTTAACCCCTCCCCCTGTTCTTCGTTCCATCCCCACCACAGGTTGTTAGGGTTAAAGGCATATTATGTGATCTTTTCCAGAGAGCGCCCTCTATTCATTATTTTTTTTAGAAGTAGATTTTCTTGCAGATTTATATTTCTGATCATAAATCATACATACATTCCAAGTTACAGAGCGATACGATTCCTAATTACCTCAAAATCATGGTTTTAGAGTGAATTTAAGAGTGAAAATATAAACTGTCGGATTTTCCGACAGTTTATTTTCACTCTAAAATCATGATTTTGAAGTAATTAGGAATCGTATCGCTCTGTAACTTGGAATGTATGTATGATTTATGATCAGAAATATAAATCTGCAAGAAAATCTACTTTCAATTTTTTTTTTCGATGTTGAGGGCGTTCCCTGGAAAGATCACATAATTATATATCTTTAAGAGAGTTTATACTGAAATGAACATGAAGGAATTGTGTGAATCAGTTTTGTTAGTGCATTTGTTTTATAGAATAGACCTCACCATTTTGGGCTATTTTACAATGATGACATGAATTATTATAATCACCATCGGCTCAAGCATCCCTTAGCGCAGATTCAGGTTGAAAAAGACACTGTTATTCTCTGAAATTGGTGATTTTGAGGGGGGAGGCAGCAAACACAAAAATGTTTTATAAATGTTTGGGAAAACATTTTCCAAAAACATTTTTGCCAATGTTTTAAAAACATTTATTCAACATTTTGGTGAACATACTGAAAAAAATGTTGGAAAAACATTTTTAAAACATTTTTTAAAATGTTTTCTAAAATGTTTTCCCGACCAAATCCTAACCATACATATTAACGTCATATAAACATTTTCATGATGTTTTGGCCAATGTTTAAACAACATTTATACAACATTTTTGTGTTTGCTGGGTAGCTCTTAATTTCATAGCATTGCCATGAATAAATAGTGAACATTAAAGGACAACTTTGAGTCTCCAAAAAGGTGAGTGGGACATAAAAATGGAGGATTTTCTGATTTTCAGGTGACTGAAATTTCGCCTAAAATGGTTCCCTTCCTCATTGTGCATTGAGCTGATACCCAAATCATCGATTTGGTATCTATCGAGTCGAGACTAGGGGAGGGGTATCAGGTGAGTCCAAGGATTTTCAAAAAGCACCCTGGCCTAAAGTAAAAAGGTAATTGTATCAATGTGAAAATGCACCCTAAAAACAAGTATGGACAGTACTGTATTTTACATACTTTTTTCTTTTTCAATACCCTAAACGCATTTATTTCGCCGCTAAATCTTGTTGGTTCACTTTCATTTCTTGCCCCTCCCCCTTCGCCATATGAAAACCCTAGTTACGCCACTGGAACGTGGAAGTCAATCGGGGGAGTGGATGTCCGGCATGCCCCCCCCCCGCCCCCTCCTTCACCACAGAAATCCTGGACATGCCACTACTGATTACTGTTGCCGATTTCATTTGACGCAACAAAGCATAAATTCAAAGCAATTCCTATAGCTAATATAGGCCCTATTTTTTACGGGCTAATTCTAGACCCAATGGTGGCTATAGATCGTTCATGCTTCACTATACATGTTAACAGCTACCCACCCAGGTCACCATTGGGACTAGGCTAATTCCACCAATTATTGTGCTCACCATATTATATAATTATATCAAGGAGTTATCCCTTGATTAATTTATGAATAATCAGAATATGCATCTCGCCATCTTTTATGATCTTGTTTGGCTTCTTATTCTATCAGGGGCGCTGAGATTACCATTTCGGATTCAGAATCAGAGCCTGATTAATATTTATAGTCAACTAAAACCTAGTACTTACCCACACGTGCATATTTCACAAATACATTTCCTTCCCATTTCGTCACTTTTGTTGCCAGTTTTGGCTGGACCTTATTCAAGAAAATCCGAACAAAATAATCCTCTAATCCAATTATAGCTCCTTGTCAAAACTGTGATATCTGATCACTTGAATGCGGCAAAATCAATCAACTTGCTCTCGATGAACATTAATGATGGTGTATAGTTGTTGTTTTACTTGTTTCCCGGGATATTATCCACATCACACAGAGACGCTAATGTGACGATAATAGTGTTTACAAACTGGATAACGTGCCAAAGCTTCCAATCGATTTGGTAGCCAAGCCAACCTGTACACAAATTGATAGCTTCATCGAAGGCGGAGCTTTGATGACCTTTGAGATGAGAATAATAATTGATTGATGGATCGATAAAACAGGTGCACTCTCGATAAATGTACAAAGTTAACAATTGACTGTTTCGCCTATACTCTGAGTATCCATTTTGCTTTGTAGATGAGGCGTTTTAATTGGATTATTCCACGCAAAATTTAGTATAGGGTACATATATATATTCAAGGTGAAAATGAATAATAATTCCCAAAGAGAATTTAAAATTCAAAGCATGAAATGACTATTAGTATCATAAGGTTTATTTTAAAACGCAATTTGATTTTAATAATTAATTCTAACTTGATTTCAGAGACTATAAAATGACGACCATACCCAGCTTGTAACAATGCATCTACCTGTTTTCAAATGGAAGAATCTAGCAACTTGCACATGTGTACGCAAAATCGACGGAAAACAACAATCTACCACCTCACCACGATACACCACGACGGGCATGACGGGTGCGTTGGTAAACGTTTAAAAAACGACCTATCGGACCTCAAACCTGCAACATCAGCTACCAGAAGTAACCAAGATTTAGTCGAAAATGGTGAACAGTTTCTTGCTTCTTATTCATGCATTTTGGCGTGAAGGAAGAGAAATTGCGCAGAGGCAGAAAATGTGTCAATGGTAATGAATTCAGCAGGCTCATTTTTAATTCATAAAAAACAATCCTTGAAAAACTGAAACGAAAAAATGCTGAGACTTAAAAGTCCCATTTGTTTAATACTTTGTCTCAGCAAGGAGTTATGGTCAGGGTTGTAGCTAGGCCAACTTTTGTGCCAGGTGGCAAAAATGGCGAACGGAGGGAGCGAAGGCCGAATAAGCGACCAGACGGGCTCAATATTTCGCTATTACTAGTACTAGTATTGACTAGTATTGGTTACATAACTCTCGCGGCTCAGGGGCCGGGATGTTTTTAGGCTTTTTTAATGCACTTTGAGGGTTCCTTCCACATTATTTCTTGTTTTCTAAAAAAAAAAAAAAAAAAAAAAATGTGCCTGGCGTAGCTACAACCCTGGTTATGGCTATATCTTACCTCACGTCCCGTACAGAATAACCGTGTTTGAGCATGTTGTGCACTACGGGACGTCTAGCATTAGCAAGACATTGCCGGGAGTCATTATACTCCTTGGGCTGCTTGCTTTTAAAATGTAAATAAAAAATCCTTTAAAAAGGAAAAGAGGCGGTCATATAAATTTAAAGAAACAGACAGCAGAGTGTGATCACAAAAAGAGTGGTTATGTCATAAGTTTTATTTATCAATATAACATGAATGGAAATCACTAACTAATGTTAATAATACTATAAAAAGTCAGGACAATGTTGACAAGTAAAAACATTAAGGCTTTTGGAATCAAGTATGTTACATCTTATTCTTAGAGCTGGTTTATCACGTTGGCATTTTACCACAGATAAATTGGTCATAACCTCAAACCTGTTACCTGGTGACTGACAGTCTAATGGAGAAATTGTAACTTTGTCAATTCCCCAAGAGAACTGGGTATGGCTAGAAACCCAAAGTGGTAGCTTGCCTTTAAAAGGTACTTTAATTCTGATATGCTTAAATTAGAGGTATAATATATTGATCTTATAAGCATATTTTGTTTTTAAAGAAAGTAGATTTTCTTCCAGATTTACATTTCTGATCATAAAGCGTGAATATAATTATTCTAGACAAGTTTTATGAATCTATATGAGCATTATACTTGAAAAATATGTGTTTTATGGTTTTTAAGGGTTGAAAACAGATTGGTTGCACAACAGTTGAAATGTTGTCTAACAAATATGATTTTGATTATGATTGTTTCAATCTGTAACTCGGAACGTCAAGTGAAGTGGCTTTGTTTTAAAAAGATTGTCTACAACCAATAAATTTGCGTATTTCTATTTAGTTCTGTATATAAAAATGTTATTGTTGATACATCCATAAGCATTATTTTAACAGTAACAATAAGTACATTGTATACAGATGTTCATATAACTTCATTTTTGTTGTTAATTAACAAAAAAGCCATCACTTTTTAAATTCAAATGAATATTTGAATACAGTCCAAATGAATATTTGATACACAGTGAATTCGTACAACAATAGATGGTGTGACCGGTGACGTCAGGTATTTACAAATGGGACACCCTCTGTTGATTCCTGCCAGGCAGAATATACAGTAAAGTTAATGAAGACAACATGAAATTTCTTTCTAATGAATTGTAAAACCCATTTATTTTTAATTTTTTTGTGAAATGCGATAGCTTATAGCATTCCTAAGCAAGTTTAAAGACAGTTTTGATAACAATTTGCTGTGACACCACAATCTAGTTAGAAAACCTGATCTGGTCTATGTAAACTATAGGAACTCTTGCCCGGTGTGTTTTGTCTCAAATCAACAGAGAGCGTTCTAAATGTAAACAACGGTCACCTCATCTATATTTACTTGGGACAACATCGTGAACAAATAACGTCGCAAAATATACCCTTTGCATGTAATTGATTCAATATCTTTAATGATGGGTCAATGACAGATGATACCCGGATTGACCTACATGACCTTTGACCCATTTTGTCAAAATGAAACTTTAGGGCCCTCTCTCTCATGAAAAGTCAAGACTTTAATGTCAACTAAACTTGGTGACAATTTTGTTGGGGCATTCCAGTATTTATGATTTGGGTAAGGAGATTTGAGATGACTTATGGGGTGTGAACAGATTGACCTCTAATGACCCTTATGTGACCTTTGACCCCATTTAAGCGAATCTCGCAAGTTGTGACTTTCAGTACCTTTTTTTTTGGGGGGGGGGGGGGGGGGACCACTTGGTATTACGAAAGTCATATTAGTTGGTTTCACATGCATTGTTATGACAATGAGAGCCAGCCAGCAGATATTTTGCAATGAATCATACTGATTTTTCCTTCAAACAATCTTTCATTCATTTAAATGTTTATATTTTGCTAATTGTCTTGCAATGGTTACTTTGCTCATTTACAGGTGGGTCTCTGGCAAGGCTGCTGATGGCAGGTCTAAACACTACTTATTACAGTTGCAGAACAATGACACCAATTCCTTTTTCTGAAGGATGGATCACATGTGGAAGGTAGGGAAAACTGTATGTAATCGGTTAAAAAGAATTTATCTGGTAGTTACATATTAATTTTAGCTCAAACAAATACCTTCAAATAAAAACAGTTTCGAAAATGCATAAGGCCTAAAAAAAAAAGGTTTGATTGGCGTAACATGACCAAAACAAATAGGGTAGGTCGGTCGGTCGGGATTTTTTAATTTTTATTTTTAAATCACCTACTGTGCAATGTCTACACATAGCTCTAGCTTATTTAATTGCCGGGCAAAAGTGTATTGTTGTGTTCAACAATATATAATTTCGATGGGGACTTAAAATAGCCGAAAATGAAAGCAAACAGTCAAAAACTTTAATACTTTGTTCAATTTTTATAAATATATATATATTTTTTCCCCCCAAAATAATAAAAAATATTCAGGGTCGGCGATGTATTTAGGGTCGGTCGGGTTACGCCAATCAAACCTTCTTTTTTTTTAGGCCTAACCTGTAGGTTTTTAACAGAGAGGAATGTCAACGATTGTTGGTGCTTTCGCTGAAGAACTCTGAACCGGTATCGTCATGAAATCTGTTGGAGATAATGCTGATATGCTACTTATGAGCAGATTTTGATTTTGGCGCAAAATATGCGAAGGAAGTACCTCATTTGCATAATTGTTGTGCGTACCTTGCAAACACTTCTAAAAGCAAAACCGTAAGGCTTGCCATTGCCAAACAGTGGGAAATATTGTATAGGACAGGTTTTTTTTTTTAAAGAGCTGATTCCTTTTTTGGCTTGCATATTTATATGAAATTCACAAGAGTTTTACTAAAAGATCCTATGTTACACACAATGCAATTATCAATTGCAACCCTGATCACTGTGGACACACTAATATGGTCATATTCAGACTGGACGACCCTCCTAGTTAGCAGTCTATTTAGTGACGCAGTACTATCAATTTTACATGGCGACGGCTCAAGTAACGGGAGTCTGTCCTTCGCTGGGTGACGAATAAGTTAATATTTCAATAGATGGCAGACTTTGGGAACTTTGGTAATGTGCTGCCGTCACTGTAGTGGGACTGCATTTCAAAGGGAATGTGCTGCTGTCACTGCAATTGTCAAGATTGAAACAAATCCTATTTTGCAGATATCCAACCATGAAATTAGTCTATTTTCTTTGAGATAATGTTTAAAAATTCATCACTATATAATACTACAAGGTTTATATTTAATGTTAACATTATCACACTTGCCCTAAAAAACCATGCCTAGAAAATGGTAGTCTCATCGCAGTATATAGGCTCAAATCAAAAAGGTGTAATTTCGATGTGTATTGCAAAATGTCAAAAGTGAGATAAAATTGAAGGACTAGCTGCCGCGAGGAATTCTAGTTCCTAGGCTGCCCTCAATTTGTGAAGATGTTAATTTTTATGTAAATATAGGGTTGAAAAGCGCAAATGCAATGATTGCACAAATTGATGGGTACACGTTACCACGGTGACGCACACTCGTAAATGTTCATCCTCAAGTGAAACAGGCTCTCGTTCTGGCTGAGAGATTTGTGGTCTAAGAACCAATATATACTTTTACATGATACAACATCCTCCCCACCCCTCTACTGCTGCTAATACTGATATTCTCATCAGTAACATGTTATTTCAAGCAGGTGAGACGTACTGTTCGATACCCGCCTTGTATTACATTTTACTCAAACATAAAAACAATGTGAGGTTGTGGAAAATGATTTTTCTTATGATACAAACTGATAGTGACAACAAATTATAACAAAACGCAAACATCGAGCATGTGCATTACTAATGGAAACAACAAAATGTCCAAATAAAGCATTAGGTCATTCAATTTGATCAATTTTATAACATTCTGTATGCAAATGATTTCTTTCTTGTTGTATATCCTTAAAACAATTTTTGTCTTGTATTCTTGTTCCATTTATAAATATCTTAGATCTTGTGATGCGATGACCAGATGAAGACAGACCATACATTGTATGTTGTACCCACCGGTTTAATGGTCCATTAAGTCCTGGAGCACTACCTGCCTATGTAGCGGCATCGAAGTACAATTTTGATTGGTGTACAAAGAGTGTTATACCATACATTTAGCCAATCAGTGATACTGTAAGAATGGTGGTATGGTTGATGAAGGGATATAACAGCACTTTTTTGATTGGTTACTCACAGGGGTATCGCATTATATCCTGTAATGAGCCAATCAGAGACATGGTAAGAGAGCTGGTAGTGCTCAATATGAAGAAATATCAGCATAGAGTGCACTGACTCCATGTAAGGCAATAGAACAGTAACAAGAAGGGGATCGGGAGCCATAACAAGCTATATATTAGACCTCTTGCTTGCTTTCAGCCATTGTGTCTGTGCTTTCATACATAGATAGTTTGACCCCCATCCTGACCCATGGAAAGGTCATGAACATACGTGGCTGTGATGAACATTATAATGATCATCTCAACTTGCCATCATTATCTGTCACAACTTGGCTTGGAACAATTTCTCTCTTGCACTCAAAAGTCATACAACCTTTGGAGTATAGTGCTAGATAATGGTACCGCAAGCAGGGAAAACCAAAGACTTGGCAAAGGGATTATAGTTTGTATGCAAGATAATGGTACCACAAGCAAGGGAAACTGAAGACTTGCCAAAGGGATTACAGTTCGTATGCAAGATAATGGTACCACAAGCAAGGGAAACCGAAGACTTGGCAAAGGGACTCATTCAAGATAATGGTACCACAAGCGAGGATGGTACCACAACCTAGGAAAACCAAAGACTTGGCAAAGGGACTCATTCAAGATAATGGTACCACAATCAAGGACGGTACCACAACCTAGGAAAACCAAAGACTTGGCAAAGGGACTCATTCAAGATAATGGTACCACTAGCAAGGACGGTACCACAAGCAAGGAAAACCAATGACTTGGCAAAGGGACTCATTCAAGATAATGGTACCACTAGCAAGGAAATCATAGACTAAGCTAAGGGATTAGAATTCATGTGAACTATAACGGTAGTGCAAGCATGGAAAACCAACGACTACTTCGGCAATGGATCAAAGTTTGTCAAGGAGTGTCCATGGATAAGGATAGGATGTACTGCTGGCTGCTTCAGGAAGAATCTGTATTTTGGCTGTGGTTCGTCCAAAATTTACATTTTCCTGGGTCAGAAATTTGAGGAGAATCCGAGAATCCATCGCAAAGATTTGTAAGATCTGTTAAGTTGCGAGAATCCAATTTGATTTTCATAAATATTCTGTTTAACTTGAATGGAGGAGAATCCATTCTCCCTAAATCCTTTGCAAGAATCTAAACGGATTCTCACCACTTTGACAAACTTCTGACCCTGATTTTCTGTAACTGCATTCTTGGAAAAAGTATTGGAACAGTAGCGCAGCACACAGTTTGTCCATTAAGTGTCCCATCATTGATTGAATGGGGATAGGGAGTAAAAATTGTAGCTTAAGGTATCCTATTCTAGGTAAAAATAAACATCATTTAAAGATCAGCACAAAATAACCAAAAAGTATGCAAGGTGTGTTCTAAGGACTTTTTCCAGGATTGTTAGTTTTAAAACTAATGTCATTGTTATAATATGTATATGTATGTAATTTTTAATCCCTCATGTTCAATTTCAATGTTGTTTGGTTTCAATCATGCAAATAGAACACTGTAAAGCATGAAAATTGTGTGTGAGGGCATCCAATATGTGAAATTTTCATGCACGCGAAGATTTGTTCCACGACTGCCAGCCATGCCATTTTCATGCCGGGAAAATGACCACTATTGGTGATTTGCGAAAATCGCATGGCGCTAAATGTTAATGCTTTACAGTATTAGGTCAAAATAATGAAAAAACACCCAACATAAATCAGTCTATTTAGGATATGGATCTTCGTCTAAATTGATAGAGAAAGTACCCTTTGAACTTTTTATAATAATAAGGGTCTAAATTTTATTGTCATCGCAGCCAACTGGCTGAATTGTAACAACATTACAAATCAAATACATTAATAAACAATGCAACGTCTAGGCAGCAGCTAAATCAGCGCCAAGTTGCGACATAAACCAACATGAACAAACATACATAACCCCTATATTATAGTAACCCCCAATAGGCAATGTAGACTAAGTGCCTTGCCCAAGGACACAAACACATTGGCACCAGCGGGGCTAGAACTCACGACCTTATGATTATGAGACCGGCAAGTCGGAATGAGTTAAATAGATATTTAATTCTGCATGATACACCCTCTAATGATTTCTTCTTACCACAAGTTACTTTTTCTCGTATCAACAAACTACAGGGTTTCACAGAGTGATCTGTACCATTCTTGGAGAAAATACCCATTTAGATCAATTGAATTAACAGTGTATCATTTAAAAAACAAATTGTACGTTTCAGTGTATAATAAGAGTTTGTTAAGTGAACTTTTTTTTCACGTTACAGGGTGTCCTTAAAAACAGGGTGCAAGTGTTCCACTGATTACTCAATATTTGGCTGTAGTCTTTATATAATCTAAAAAATAATTAAGTTCGCTTTCAAATGCTGTTTTTCCTTTTCTTACAGTATAGTACTCAATTCTTGAAGAACTTTTAGTTTTTATGGGTTAGTTTGTGTGTCTTGAATCTTAGTTTACACATCAGTTTCCTCATGGGATAATATTTTCTAATTCACAGGCTGAACCGCAAATACGAATTTTCCTATTCAGCTAATCCTTTTGAAAGAAACACATGAAAATACACACTTTGGGGCGCCTCCGCTATCCTTTATCGTCTATTTTGATATGCTTGTTGCGTTTCTTCACCTCCACTATTTGCTTTACCTAACTCTAAGTTTACTCGAATTTTACCTTCTGAAAGGCAATCTTGTACATTAGTGAGGCTATCAAGTAAGTCGGAGTTAAATTGATATTGAATATGATTGTCCTTGAACTTCAAGCTGGCCTACCACTTTGGTAGTTCACTACAGATGAACTGGTCATACACCTGTTCACTTGATGACAGACTGTAAATAGTTAACATGGAGAAATTGTAACTATGTCAAATTCCCAAGAAAACTGGATTTGGCTAGTAACAAATAATTCAGAGTGGTAGCTCGCCTTTGAATTGAACCTGAGCAGCCTTTGTAAGCTGAAGAACTTTTTCCTTGGCTGCTGAAATCGCCTTATCACTAGCTGACTGCTGCTCATTCCACTTATCAAAGTACACCTTCACACTGTCTATAACTTGGCTGAGCAATGCATTATGCGGCAGTAAAACAGTACTTGCCTTAGGCTGGTTCTGTGTCCATGGCGAAAGTTCCTCAGAAGACATACTTAAATTGGAACCAAACAAAAGCAATATCCACTACCAAGTACAAACACAAAAAGGTCTATACCTGTGCACAGGCCTCAAATTAATCGAAGGCATCGGAGGCAATTGCCTTCGATGCCCCACCTAGATGCCCTCCATTCTGGCTATTTTCACTCCATTCAAAAGTACATAATTGCATTGGTGCCCTTTCAAATTGCCTTAAATTGCTTGCATTTTTCATTTCTTTTCATTTCTTAATTTGAGGCCTGCCTGTGTCGAAAACCCGCAGTGACTCACTTACGCACTGTCAAGCTGCCAACCCTTCCTAATTTTGCAGAAGACTTAGTGGAAACGGATTGATATTCCCTCGTTAAAGTGAATACATTTATCAATCTTCCTGATTTCCATAATTTGTTGCCCTTAGGATTTTTTATAATTTTTGATATCTTCCTGATTCCTGTGCCAAATCTTGCTGATTGTAAGATTGGGGTGTTGGGAGGTCTGCCTATATAATACCATACTTCACAATTTCCACTGGCCACCTCATTAGCATGACAATACCCGCCTGTCCAGAGTACTCCAGCTAACGATAGGAAATGAAATTCATCTGTGCCCAGGACACAGTGCAGTATAACCTAACCTCAGTTACCTGGTGCTTTTACCAAAAGCATTGCTCCTTCAGGTGCCGGTCCTAATTATAAGTAACGTTTGGTCAATGGGTGATCCACTTCTTTCTGGGAAACAATTATGTTTCCAATAGCATGTTCATAAAGCAAAATGCCTTTTTATTTCCTCCTTACCATGCCTAAAATGAATGGAGTTGATTCATTTGAGAGAAAATTATTGGTTGTGTCTTTACCTGCATTAAAAATGTTTCTTCTTTATTTGTCTATCTCTGTGATGAGGCAACATGTATAGTAAATAAATAAGTATTTTTCTTTTACCCATGATTTCTTTCATAAAAAAGAAAAATAACACGTACATATTTTTAAAACAGAAACAATTATAGTCAAATGAAAGATTTGAATATCACAATTGAATTATTGGGCAGGAATATGATAAAGAATTCATTTTATAGAATATTGTTTTCAATTTGTTTTTGTATTGCGTCTAAAATTTTGAACAACCAAAAACAAGATTTGATGTAGCACTTATCACAATTTTGTAAGCATGTGAATTATATTTTGTTATCTCTGACCATAGGAACAGCAAGTCTGTGTTGCTGTTTTTGGTAAAAACTGATCTTAACATCTGTTGGAGCTGTAGTACTCAATATGACCTCCCCAGAAACTGATTATTTTTTGCGCTGACGTTTGTGCATTGCACACGGTCACCTAGTTTAACCGGACTCTTTGATATTACTCCCAGGGTATTACTCCCAGAGAGCATACCCCCCCCCCAGAGAGCATACCCCCCCCCCCCCCCCCCCCCCCCCCCAGTCGGGAGAGAGGGGTGCTGCTCAATTAAGAATGTACGATTGAGTTAGAACATGTGATAATCAGTGGGCTTTTGCCCTTTTAGGCAATAGGTCTAAGCACGGGGATAGCGCGATCCTATTTCTATTGGTAAAATGGATTGCAAAATGATCGGTGATTAACACCCGGCTGGGCCGCCTCTCTACTTGTCTCCCCCACCCCTCGATCTTTTCCACTGTCCCCTCGGCCCACCCTTCGGCACACCCAACGACCCGCCCCTCTGGCCACACCTGTCTGGAGGATTTTTTCTGATGTGATTTTCTGATGTGATGGGGATGTAAATATATATGTATTTGCATTCATGTTCGCATCTGCCAAGACCCTTTTTCCTCACGGATGCCATGTATTGCAGGGAGCGGATCTGGGTAAATAACATGCCTGGATGTAGGAGAAGAAATGTTTGCATTCTTGATTTGGATCAGGTATTGGTGTTGGGAGATCCCGTACCACCTGGACTGCTTCAGGGTTTGTTACTCCAGGGGCACAGGACTCGCAATCTTGCCGCTCGCAGTTGGTAAATATGAGCATGCCGATTCTGCGGTCAACATGCTTCATGGTGTATTGATATTCTGTGTGAATGTGTGGATTCTCCCGTAGCTTGTTGATTGATTTGCCGGTTGCTACGACGTCATGGATGTTTTTGGAGTCACCGTACAAGGTGTCGTTGAACCCCGAAGGGACATGATCCACTGTCACCAGCTGACCGTCGTGTTTGATGCCATGCCAGTAGACATCCTCCAGCTGTATCATCACCGAGTCCAACACGTGAAGTTCCTTCTCCTTCTCCTCGGCGGGAATGGTCTGGTACAGCAGAGGACGATCTTCACCTGTAAAAAGCAACGAATCGAAACTTGATTAACTACATAGATTTTGTGTATAATCTGGGCCCACTCCACAGCCCGATGACGTTTGTGCATCAGGTTGATTTTTTGTCACACATAGTGAAACAGAAAGAGCACAAAAATACTGAATTTCCGGCAAGAAAGTAATTTCTGGAGATATTTTCTCAACCCATACAATGATGTGAAGATATTGCTGGTGTCAGGCAAGAGCAGCCCAAGGAAAGTAAGAAGCTGTTGCATTGTCTCGTCTGACAGCCTGTAGCGTACCATGAAAACACAAAGAAGTAATAAGAAAACGCCAAGTTTCCTGGGCGAACCAGGATAGATGGGTTTATTTGCCTTTTCACTGCTTCCAAGAACATTCTGGACTTCCTCTTCCTCTTCCACATTGATAACTTGATCCGCTAGACTGTTCATGCATTCATTAAAGTCTTCAGATAAATCTCCATAAGACTCCTCTCTCACTAGATCGTGGATTTCATCAAGAAAACAGTCTAGCTCTTGAACTTGGTGGTCCAAAATCTGACGTGTCCGCTTCCTCTTCTGAAGGACATGTGAAAGATCCGGGGCTTGTTCTCGAGGGATTTATGTTAATTTGGTTTTTAAGATTTTTCTGATGTGATTGTCTTGATCAGAAATAGTTGTTAATACGTATTTTTTGCATTCATGTTCGCCTCTGCCAAGACCCTTCTTCCTCACGAAAGCCATGTATTTGCAGGGAGCGGATCTGGGTAAATCACATGCCTGGATGTTGGAGAAGAAATGTTTGCCTGCTTGGTTTGGATCAGGTATTGATGTTGGGAGATCCAGTACTACCTGGACTGCTTCGGGGTTTATTACTCCAGGGTCACAGGACTCACAATCTTGCCGCTCGCAGTTGGAAATATGAGCATGCCGATCCTGCAGTCAACATTCTTCATGGTGTATTGATATTCTGCGTGAATGTGTTACTCCAGGGTCACTCAACTCGCAATCTTGCCGCTCGCAGTTGGAAATATGAGCATGCTGATGCTGCGGTCGACATGCTTCATGGTGTATTCAATTCATATTCTGCGTAAATGTGTGGATTCTCCCGTAGCATGTTGATTGATTTGCCGTTTGCTACGACGTCATGGATGTTTTTGTTGTCACCGTACAAGGCGTCGTGGAACCCCGAAGGGACATGATCCACTGTCAGCAGCTGACGGTCGTGTTTGATGCTATGCCAGTAGACATCCTCCAGCTGTACTATTGCCGAGTCGAACACGCGATGTTCCTTCTCCTTCTCCTCGGCGGGAATGGTCTGGTACAGCAGAGGACGATCTTCACCTGTAAAAAGCAACGAATCGAAACTTGATTAACTACATAGATTTTGTGTATAATCTCGGCCCACTCCATGGCCCGATGACGTTTGTGCAATCGGGTTGAATTTTGGCCACAAATAGTGTAACAAAAAGAGCACAAAAATACTGAATTTTTGGCAAGAAAGTAATTTCTCAACCCATACAATGATGTGAGGCTATTGCTGGTGTCAGGCAAGAGCAGCCCAAGCAAAGTAAGAAGTTGTTGCATTGTTTCGTCTGACAGCCGGTAGCATACCATGAAAACACAAAGAAGTAATAAGAAAACGCCAAGTTTCCTTGTCAAACCAGGATAGATGGGTTTGTTTTGTTTGCCTTTTCACTGCTTCCAAGAACATTCTGGACTTCCTCTTTCTCTTCCACATTGATAACTTGATCCGCTAGACTGTTCATGTATTCATTAAAGTCTTCAGATAAATCTCCATAAGACTCCTCTCTCACTAGATTGTGGATTTCATCAAGAAAACAGTCTAGCTCTTGATCTTGGTGGTCCAAAATCTGACGTGTCAGCTTCCTCTTCTGAAGGACATGTGAAAGACCCGGGGCTTGTTCTCGATGGATTTATGTGAATTTGGTTTCTAAGATATTTTCTGATGCGATTGTCTTAATCAGAAATGGATGTTAATACGTATTTGCATTCATGTTCGCATCTGCCAAGACCCTTCTTCCTTACGGAAGGCATGTGTTCGCAGGGAGCGGCTCTTGGTAAACCACATGCCTGTATGTAGGAGAAGAAATGATCACCTTCTTGGTTTGGATCAGGTATTGGTGTTGGGAGATCCCGTACCACCTGGAAGGCTTAGGGGTTCTTTACTCCAAGGGCACAGGACTCGCAATCTTGCCGCTCGCAGTTGGTGAATATAAGCATGCCGATTCTGCGGTCGATATGCCTAATCATGTATTCATATTCCGCCTGAATCTGCGGATGATCCCGTAGCTTACGGAGGGACTTGCCGTTTGCCACGACATCGTGAAGGGTTGTGTAATCACCGTACACTGCGTTGTCCAACCCCGAAGGGACATGATCCACTGTCACCGGGTGACGGTCGTGTTTGATGCCATGCCAGTAGACATCCTCCAGCTGTACAATTGCCGAGTCGAACACGGTATGTTCCATCTCCTTCTTCTCCTCAGCAAGAATGGTCTGGTACAGCAGAGAACAATCTTCACCTTCACCCCAAGGTAGAGCTAGGCTTAATACATCATGTTTGTGAGATGATTAACGTTGTAATCTGGTCCTGTAGGTGCTCTATGCATTCGTTTAAAGACGAATGGCCTGGACAATAGCTCAGAACGACGAGGGTGTTGAGGTTTGTGTCACGGTAGAGACAGGCGTAATACATCATGTTTGTGAGATGATTAACATTGTAATCTGGTCCTGGGTAAAAATAAATAGTAACACGTACGATTTAACATACTTCATTCAGCTAACTCAGCGCAGTGATGTCAGAGCATATTCAATTTATTGATGCAACATTTACGTCTTTGATCATGCACCTATTGGCCTACTTGAAGCGCTGCAAATGTAGACACTTGCGTACAAATGCGGCAGGCGGAAGGTATACATATATTACTGCCTCATATTGTAGTTATGGCCCGGTCACGGGTGATATTTTTAAAATGTTAAAAAATAAATAAAATTGAAATTTCACCCTCACAGTCAAAACGTAACATTTCACAATGACTGTTTAAGATAAATTATGGCTTTTACTTTGGAGCCTGGTGTTTTCTCTTTGTATTCAGAGGGGAAACTCATGATCATTCCAGAAGGTTGAAATTCCCCCTCCCCCAACCTAAAAATGACGACGAAAATCTAAACATGAATATTAAATTTCCCAGTAAAGAAACATAGTACATGTACCTGTTTATTCGGTACGTCAACATTTGAAGAATTAACGGGTCTTACTTAAGGTGTGTTCACACTATAGCTAGTTTTCTCCACGACCCGGGTCGAACCCGGGTTGGAGTCTGGTGTGAACAGAAAAATAGGCTCCAAAAAACCGACCCGGGTCGAAAATCACCACCCTGCGAAAGTGAGGGGTAGAACCCGGGTTGAACCCGTATCGACTGTAGTGTGAACAGAAATCACTGTTTCGACCCGGGTTGCCAGAAGTAGATCTTGCCGGTAAAGTCTATCGTACAGTGATCTAACAATAAAATCAAATGTAGACCTCTTCATTCTAAAGTTCTCAGTCCAATCTTTATCACCTTTCGTCTCCCACACCACTTCCCACATCTGCCCAGGCGTAGCATTGCCTACTGCGTACGATCTTTAGCTACCGAGTGCAAAGAAAACAGCGTCGCTGCACTCGGCGTTAAAGATAACATTAATTCGGGGTATCGGCTGAAAAGAATGTTAATGGTTGCCGGCTTTATTCCTGCCATCTTTCTACGGCCTCTGGCACGTTGTCGCTGATGTTTTCGACTGTATTTCATTACCAGCCACTGTCGCTTGTTGTTTATACCTGCCATGATGAGCAAGCTAGGTCATAGGTCATTGATACAAGAATTTTAACTTCCGGGTTCAATAAACCCATTTGCCAATGCAACTTCAACACATACATGTACATACCGTTAGTGTGAACAGAAAATGAAATATCGGTTATCCAGGTTCGACCCGGGTCGGACTCGGGTTGAGGAAAAAGCTATAGTGTGAACACGCCCTACATATAAGCATTTCTGGATGCATTTGTTTTATCAACAAAATATGGTAAGCAGTTCTTAAGAACTATCAAAAACACAAACTTGGATCGTGTTGCTAAAGAATGGTAGCAAAAATACTGATTATCACATCACGTCTGACTCAAAAAGATATAGTTTTGAAACACTCGTCTACTTGCTAATCTGATTTTAGGTTATTCTGCTTCTGCTTTTGGGTTGTTTTGCTTTTGCTTTTAGGTTGTTTTGCTTCTGCTTTTGGGTTGTCCGTGTTTTTAGTGTCCTCTTCAATTTTTGTGACCGTTTCATTCACCACGGTGAGCTTGAAACATTTTCCATCATCAGTTGATGCAAGGAGATCTTTGATTCTTGGTATCTTGGTATCTTCAGGCCAAACTGCAAGAGCGCCTTGTTGATTTTCAGGTCATACATTTGATCTGTTGTTTCAACGACGATGTTAGTGTCGCTTTGTGTATCATCTTCTCCATCATTAATGCTGAGTAGATTCTCCCGCAGCATGCTGATTGATTTGCCGTTTGCTACGACGTCATGGATGTTTTTGTTGTCACCGTACAAGGCGTCGTTGAACCCCGAAGGGACATGATCCACTGTCACCAGCTGACCGTTGTGTTTGATGCCATGCCAGTAGACATCCTCCAGCTGTACTATTGCTGAGTCGAACACGCGATGTTCCTTCTCCTTCTGCTCGGCGGGAATGGTCTGGTACAGCAGAGGACGATCTTCACCTGTAAAAAGCAACGAATCAAAACTTGATTAACTACATAGATTTTGTGTATAATCTCGGCCCATTCCACGGCCAGATGACGTTTGTGCATCGGGTTGATTTTTGTCACACATAGTGTAACAGAAAGAGCATAAAAATACTGAATTTCCGGCAAGAAAGTAATTTCTGTAGATATTTTCTCAACCTGTACAATGATGTGAAGATATTGCTGGTGTCAGACAAGGGCAGCCCAAGCAAAGTAAGAAGCTGTTGCATTGTCTCGTCTGACAGTCGGTAGCGTACCATGAAAACACAAAGAAGTAATAAGAAAACGCCAAGTTTCCTGGGCGAACCAGGATAGATGGGTTTTGTTTGTCTTTTCACTGCTTCCAAGAACATTCTGAACTTCCTCTTCCACATTGATAACTTGATCCGCTAGACTGTTCATGCATTCATTAAAGTCTTCAGATAAATCTCCATTTAAGACTCCTCTCTCACTAGATCGTGGATTTCATCAAGAAAACAGTCTAGCTCTTGATCTTGGTGGTCCAAAATCTGACGTGTCAGCTTCCTCTTCTGAAGGACATGTGAAAGACCCGGGGCTTGTTCTCGATGGATTTATGTGAATTTGGTTTCTAAGATTTTTCTGATGCGATTGTCTTAATCAGAAATGGATGTTAATACGTATTTGCATTCATGTTCGCATCTGCCAAGACCCTTCTTCCTCACGGAAGCCATGTATTTGCAGGAAGCGGCTCTGGGTAAATCACATGCCTGGATGTAGGAGAAGAAATGTTTGCCTTCTTGGTTTGGATCAGGTATTGGTGTTGGGAGATGCTGTGTACCACCTGGACTGCTTCGGGGTTTATTACTCCAGGGTCACAGGACTCGCAATCTTGCCGCTCGCAGTTGGTAAATATGATCATGCCGATCCTGCACTCAACATTCTTCATGGTGTATTGATATTCTGCGTGAATGTGTGGATTCTACCGTAGCTTGTTGATTGATTTGCCGTGTGCTACGACGTCATGGATGTTTTTGGAGTCACCGTACAAGGCGTTGTTGAACCCCGAAGGGACATGATCCACTGTCACCGGCTGACGGTCGTGTTTGATGCCATGCCAGATGACGTGTGTGCATTGGGTTGATTTTTTTGTCACACATAAAAGAAAGAGCATAAAAATACTGAATTTCCGGCAAGAAAGTAATTTCTGTAGATATTTTCTCAACCTGTATAATGATGTGAAGATATTGCTGGTGTCAGGCAGAGCAGCCCAAGCAAAGTAAGAAGTTGTTGCATTGTCTCGTCTGACAGTCGGTAGCGTACCATGAAAACACAAAGAAGTAATAAGAAAACGCCAAGTTTCCTGGGCAAACCAGGATAGATGGGTTTGTTTGCCTTTTCATTGCTTCCAAGAACATTCTGAACTTCCTCTTCCTCTTCCACATTGATAACTTGATCCGCTAGACTGTTCATGCATTCATTAAAGTCTTCAGATAAATCTCCATAGACTCCTCTCTCACTAGATCGTGGATTTCATCAAGAAAACAGTCTACACTGTAGCTCTTGATCTTGGTGGTCCAAAATCTGACGTGTCAGCTTCCTCTTCTGAAGGACATGTGAAAGACCCGGGGCTTGTTCTTGACGGATTTATGTGAATTTGGTTTCTAAGATTTTTTCTGATGTGATTGTCTTTATCAGAAATGGATGTTAATACATATTTGCATTCATGTTCGCATCTGCCAAGATCCTTCTTCCTCATGGAAGCCATGTATTTGCAGGGAGCGGCTCTGGGTAAATCACATGCCTGGATGTAGGAGAAGAAATGTTTGCCTTCTTGGTTTGGATCGGGTATTGGTGTTGGGAGATCCAGTTCCATCTGGACTGCTTCGGGGTTTGTTAATCCAGGGTCACAGGACTCGCAATCTTGCCGCTCGCAGTTGGTAAATATGAGCATGCCGATCCTGCGGTCGACATGCTTCATGGTGTATTGATATTCTGCGTGAATGTGTGGATTCTACCGTAGCTTGTTGATTGATTTGCCGTTTGCTACGACGTCATGGATGTTTTTGTAGTCACCGTACAAGGTGTCGTTGAATCCCGAAGGGACATGATCCACTGTCACCAGCTGACCGTTGTGTTTGATGCCATGCCAGTAGACATCCTCCAGCTGTACCATTGCTGAGTCGAACACGCGATGTTCCTTCTCCTTCTCCTCGGCGGGAATGGTCTGGTACAGCAGAGGACGATCTTCACCTGTAAAACGCAGGCGTAATACATCATGTTTGTGAGATGATTAATGTTGTAATCTGGTCCTGTAGGCTAGGGCGGGGCGTAAATAGGGAAGGTATTTTGTTCTAATCGGCCATGGTCAAAATGTATTCCACTTGACCCCACATGATCAAATATGCACTTTAACATTTTTTCGGAGAGGGGTTCAGACCCCACTACTACCCTTTATCCCCCTATAGGGGAATACATGGTAAAGTTGCCAAATTGGTGTAGCAAAATCAGGTTTCGACCTAAAACAAATTGATACATATTTTTTTCAGCTTAATGCATTTCTATAAGGTACCCATAATGACATACTAAAAGTCTGAAAATATCAGAGTGTTAGAAATATGATAATTTGCATAAACTTAAAATGGCCGCTAATTTGAGCATTTTCATTGTTTTGGACTTATTTCTTATCTTAGATAGTTGTTATGGCACTTTAAATAGCTTCAGCATATATTTTATGAATGTATAAAGTCTTAAAGGACATACAGAAACATATCTGCTCTAATATGTGTATCTTAAATTGCATAAATAAAAAATGGCCGCCAAAATTCTCAAATTAGCGGCCATTTTAAGATTATGCAAATTAGGCATATTATTACCACTCTGATATTTTCTGACTTTTAGTATGTCATTATGGGGACCTTATAGAAATGCATTGTGCTGAACAAAATATGTTTTAATTTGTTTTAGGTCGAAACATAATTTTGCTACACCAATTTGGCAACTTTACCATGTATTCCCCTATAGGGGGATTAAGGGTAGTGGTGGGGTCTGTAGACCCCTTCCGAATTTTTTTAAAGTGCATATTTAATCATGTGGGGTCAAGTGGAATACATGTTGACCATGGCCGATTTAAACAAAATACCTTCCCTATTTACGCCCCGCCCTACTGTAGGCGCTCTATGTTGTTTAAAGACGAATGGCCTGGACAAAGCTCAGAACGACGAGGGTGTTGAGGTTCGCGTCACAGGAGAGCTAGGTCTAATACATTTTACATCATGTTTGTGAGATGATTAACCTTGTCAGTAATCTGGTCCTGTAGGCGCTCTATGTCGTTTAAAGACGAATGGCCTAGACAATAGCTCAGAACAACGAGGGTATTGAGGTTCGTGTCACGTTAGAGCTAGGCGTAGTACATCATGTTTGTGAGATGATTAACATTGTAATCTGGTTCTGTAGGCGCTCTATGTCGTTTAAAGACGAATGGTCTGGACAAAGCTCAGAACGACGAGGGCGTCGAGGTTTGTGTCACGGTAGAGCTAGGCGTAATACATCATGTTTGTGAGATGATTAACATTGTAATCTGGTCCTGGGTAAAAATAAATAGTAACACGTATGATTTATCATACTTCATTCAGCTAACTCAGCGCAGTGACGTTAGAGCGTATTCAAGTAATTGATGCAACATTTACGGGCAGGTGCCAGGAATCGTCTTTGATCGCGCACCTATAAGCCTACTTGAAGCGCTGGCGTGTGTACACACTCGTGTACAAATGCCGCAGGCGGAAGGTATACACATATATTACTGCCTCATATTATAATTAGGGCACGGTCATGGGTGATATTTAAAAAATGTTAAAAAAAAAAAAATGAAATTTCACCGTCACATTCAAAACGTAACATTTTACAATGACTGTTACTTTAAGATTGATTATAGCTTTTACTTTGGAGCCTGGTGTTTTCTCTTTGTATTCAGAGGGGAAACACATGATCATTCCAGAAGGTTGAAATACCCCCCCCCCCCCCCCCCCCCCCCCTCCCCCACCTTAAAATGACGCATGGTACCACTTCCTTACTCCCATAGTTTCCTGCGCTTACGGGTTGTCATGCCAGTTAATTCGCTAATTAAACTTTTGGCTTACCACCACTAGCATCTGCAGTGGTTCGCTAATCCAACTTTTGGCTTACCACCACTAGCATCTGCAGTGGGCTGGTTTAGAGGGATTTATCAACAAAAGGTATTTATAACTTAAGCAAGATTCTCATAAATAGTTAGTAAAAGTGCCTGTATGTACAAAAAGGGGTAGGGTAAAGTAACCAGTTTTCAGTCAGCGCCTATTTTCGGTCACTTCTCCCAAATTGTGTAATGAAAAATGACCTCGTCGTTATAAACTGACGGGTTTAAAACCACCGTATAGTTGATGCCCGGTATTGCTTTTAAAATGGCGACGACCGATGCAATAACACGATTTTAGCCAAGTGACCGAAAATAGGCACTGACCGAAAATAGGCAACTTAACCCTACTTGACAACCACTCTTACTCACCTGGCTGTTTGTGGTTTTTTTGACATGAAAAGCTGTTTGATACTTTTTTTGGGTAACTACAGTTTCAAGTGGACAACTAAAATATTTAGCTTTTTTGTCCAATTAACAATTGCTTAATTTGTAAAAAGTAAACAAATACAAAAATGTATATAATATTGAAGTTGGATTGTGAAAATAACTGTAATTATAAACACATTAGAGCAAGTTTTTTCTTTCTTGTTTTGAAGCTTGATTTTTCCACGAACTAGCTACGATTGTTTACAAAAGGGTAATTAATATCAAATGGGTAAAAGATAAAATCCCTCAATCTGTGAATTAGACGTTGTTGATAAAGTGAGTTCTTGGAGGTACTTATTGTCTTTCACAGTGACATGAGTGCATTTCATTCGATTTCCCAGTTTAACTGGAGAAGTGGTGTGCTTGTTCCATAACGCCAGCTGCATTGTTGTGTTGCCGCTCAATCTGTGAATTAGACGTTGTTGATAAAGTAAGTTCTTGGAGGTACTTATTGTCTTTTACAGTGACATGGGTGCATTTTATTCGATTTCCCAGTGTAACAGGAGAAGTGGCGTGCTTATTCCATAAGGCCAGCTGCATTGTTGTGTTGCCGCTCAATCTGTGAATTAGACGTTGTTGATAAAGTGAGTTCTTGGAGGTACTTATTGTCTTTTACAGTGACATGGGTGCATCTTATTCTATTTCCCAGTTTAACAGGAGAAGTGGAGTGCTTGTTCCATAACGCCAGCTGCATTGTTGTGTTGCCGCTCAATCTGTGAATTAGACGTTGTTGATAAAGTAAGTTCTTGGAGGTACTTATTGTCTTTCACAGTGACTTGGGTGCATCTTATTCTATTTCCCAGTGTAACAGGAGAAGTGGAGTGCTTGTTCCATAACGCCAGCTGCATTGTTGTGTTGCCGCTCAATCTGTGAATTGGACGTTGTTGATAAAGTAAGTTCTTGGAGGTACTTATTGTCTTTCACAGTGACATGGGTGCATCTTATTCTATTTCCCAGTGTAACAGGAGAAGTGGCGTGTTTGTTCCATAACACCAGCTGCATTGTTGTGTTGCCGCTCAATCTGTGAATTAGACGTTGTTGATAAAGTAAGTTCTTGGAGGTACTTATTGACTTTCACAGTGACATGGGTGCATCTTATTCTATTTCCCAGTGTAACAGGAGAAGTGGAGTGACTGTTCCATAACTGCATTGTTGTGTTGCCGCTCAATCTGTGAATTAGACGTTGTTGATAAAGTAAGTTCTTGGAGGTACTTATTGTCTTTCACAGTGACATGGGTGCATCTTATTCTATTTCCCAGTGTAACAGGAGAAGTGGCGTGTTTGTTCCATAACGCCAGCTACATTGTTATGTTGCCATCTTTGATTCTAATATCTTGGACCTGCTGCTTGCCCTTGTTAATCTTTCTTGTTGCTTTATCCTAGAGCACAGATAAATAAATAATTTACAATTTAAATGTTAATATAGTCAGGTGTTATGCAAGACTGAACAATATTCAAATTAGCTTATGATCAGCTAGTTTTATGATATGGCGTACGGCCTGTACGGGTGATTAATTTTATCTTTGCTTTAGGGCTCACAGCTCTAAAAATTGAAAGTAGATTGTCGAAAAATATGTTCCTATCACAAAAGCTAAAAGGGCAGATGGATTTGGGTGTCAGATTTGGACCGATTTGGACCTTTTCAATTACCGTAGCACTGTACAACAACATTTTTCGCCACAGTTAACTTTATCGCACATCCGCTAGTGCAATCTTGCTGAATTCAACAGTGTTTACGATAAATGAGTTAAGAAAAGGAAACTTAATAAGCGCCCACCCAAAATGACTTAGCTAACTGCCCTGGGCGCATAATAGGTATAATACGGTACATGGATATTTAAACAAACAACATGGGTTTTTAGGGAAAACCGATAACTGCAGTTAGGACTGTTAGGTACGGCACTTGCATCATTTTTTTAGATGTCTAGCACATACACTTCTGAATACTTCTTACAGAATTCAATATATTTGTTGGTTTTCTTAAATATGCACTTTTTTGTCCCTAAAGACCCAATACCCAATTTATCCGCAAATCTATCTTATCTTCTTAGCTATCAGGTTCGTGGCAGCTGAGCTGCTGTTGGTCAAGTCATTGAACATGGCCGTCATGTGGTGAGAGCTCGAGCCAACAAACGCACCACAACGCTTGATAAACCCCCTCTTTATGGCCCTCGGGTGGTACATCGGCATCTCTTTCTTGATTTCTTCAACAACTGCCAAAGACTGATTAAAGCTATCGGCCAATGTGCTGGACTCCACTTTCCATATGAAGTGGTGGTATGTTTCCTTCGTAGGAAAATGATCAGAGCATAGATGATGATGACAGGCCTGCAAAGTTCGACACATCAACAAATTTATACAATTCTTTCTGCTTGAGCTCCTCTTGTAATGGCTTAAATCTTGCGATATGATCTATGTATTGGAGGGGGGGGGGGGGGGGCAAGTGGTCCAGCTAAGCACATAAAAGATTAACAAAAGTGATTAAAGCGCATGTAAATATTTACCGAATACCTATGATAATATCACCTGTGTGAATGTTTACATTATATGACCTATAATTATGTTAAAAAAGTATAAATAAAAATAAAAGTTAATACCACTAACTGAAATTTCTGCTTGACTTGGACCACTTCTGGAATCAGGGACACTTTAGCCACAATGGGACTACTTCTGGAATCAGGGACACTTTGGCCAGAATGGGACTACTTCTGGAATCAGGGACACTTTGGCCAGAATGGGACTACGAGAAGGACCTCGCATTCCTCTTCCTAGATCTTCTGGAGAACTTTGTTGATGAGAGGGATTGGTGGGAACAAGTAAGCTCGCAAATCCTTCCATGACATTGACAGGGCTAATTCGTTGATGTAAATGCAAAATAAAACGGGCGACAAAACACAACCTTGCTTCAGTCCTTCATCAATTACAAAAAAGTCAGTAACAATATCCCCAAATCTAACATTATATAACACATTATTATATAAACTATCAATAATATTCCAAACTTTACCACGAATACCTAATTGTAGGATCACGGTTAAGGTTACTAGTAATACACACTTTTTCTTGCATTACCATAATAGCGTTCGCTTGGATTAATTAAAGCTATTATACTAGTGTTTTCTTCATAGGTAGGTGATACTTATGCATAATGCCGACGGCCCAGTGTATCATAGATTAGTTGCACAGGGTTCAACGGTTCCACCAGAAGATACCCAGCGACCGTCACCAGATACCCCGGCTTTGGAAAATTATGTTGTTGATAATTTGGCATATTGTCTTCACTATCAATATGGAAACGTCGGATGGCATGCTATTGTGAAGTGGCAAGTGTGTCCCACCCTACTTTCAGTTTTGCTTTGTTGTCTGCAGATATAATAGTGGCAGCTGGTCAGGTCCTTGTGACAGCCTCCTGTAGAAAAACAGTGAAAATGTTGACTTTATGATCTATGCATGGGGGAGGGGGCAGGGGCAAGTGGTCCAGCTAAGCACATTTCATGATAAAAAAGATTAACATAAGTGATTATTAAAAGCGCATGTAAATATTTACCGAATTCCTATGATAATATCACCTGTGTGAATGTTTACATTATATGACCTATAATTATGTTAAAAAAGTATAAATAAAAATAAAAGTTAATACCACTAACTGAAATTTCTGCTTGACTTGGACCACTTCTGGAATCAGGGACACTTTGGCCAGAATGGGACTACTTCTGGAATCAGGGACACTTTGGCTAGAATGGGACTACTTCTGGAATCAGGGACACTTTGGCTAGAATGGGACCACTTCTGGAATCAGGGACACTTTGGCTAGAATGGGACTACTTCTGGAATCAGGGACACTTTGGCCAGAATGGGACTACGAGAAGGACCTCGCATTCCTCTTCCTAGATCTTCTGGAGAACTTTGTTGATGAGAGGGATTGGTGGGAACAAGTAAGCTCGCAAATCCTTCCATGACATTGACAGGGCTAATTCGTTGATGTAAATGCAAAATAAAACGGGCGACAAAACACAACCTTGCTTCAGTCCTTCATCAATTTCAAAAAAGTCAGTAACAATATCCCCAAATCTAACATTATATAACACATTATTATATAAACTATCAATAATATTCCAAACTTTACCACGAATACCAATATTCCACGCAACCGATAATAGACCATCTCGCCACACTGTATCGAAAGCTTTACGGAAGTCCAAGAAAGCTAGATGGGTAGACTTTTTCTCGACTAGTCTAGTGGCTACGATGCTTTTAAGCGTGAAAACATGATCTTCGCATCTGTGGTCTTTTCTGAACCCCCCTTGTATTTCAGATAATATATTGTTATCTTCAATAAAAGTAGTAATGCAATTACAGATTAAGCGGTTGAAGATTTTAGAGATACAGGATGTTAAAGTTATACCCCTATTATATTTTAATCATTCTTATCGCCTTTCTTATAAATTGGGACAATACAGGGTGGTCCAAAAAAAACTATACCCAACTTTGGAGGCCATTTTCTCCTAGATGATAAAATATTTTAGTAATTTGGTTTGCATAATAAATATATTAAAGCATATATCGTTGAGCATTATTGGTGAAAATAGGGAAGATATTACATTAATATTTTTTTGAGATATTGCTATTTTTAGCGAGTATGTGTAAAAATGGCTTTTCCACGGGAGCTGTCAATGCATCAACATGATATGCACTTTTATGACAATATGATATGACACAATAATGTAATGACCCAAGACCCATTATTAAACTTAATCCTTAACTGCTTATAACCTTAATCCACACTCTTTCAAGATCATCAGATTGGGCATTACATAAATTGTCATCAATAATAATGATCTTATCAGATACAAGTAAACCAACCCCACCACCTTTTTTACTAGATCTGTTTTTACCAACCCAGTTGTAACCATCAATATCAATTATCTCATCGGATTCTAAAAATGTTTCTGCAATACCAAATATGTCAACTTTATGCGCTTTGAGGAAGTGGCGGATTTCATACAACTTAGGTTTGACACGGTTAACATTATTAAAGGCTACAGTGATATCGATATTCTTGAGAGTATTCATTTTGCCCTTATTAAATCTACCTCTTCTCGTCCTTTACTTTCCTTTTCGTTCTTTTCGAATCTTGTTATTTAAGCTGATCTATGTTCGTTTGATATTTGGTGTCATCCAAACGAGGGCAAACTGGACAATCCTACTGTTGTATCCGGAGCGCGATGATTTCCGCATGTGTAGACTCAGCTAATTGTTCATCTTCCTTAGAAGTACAGTCATTGGTGCTGGCGTGAATGATAATGGTTGCGTAGTTGTTGACAGGTAGTTCTTCTAATTTGACCTTAATGTCCTTAACCTTCTTCCCCCGTAAGCATTCAACTGCTGTGTTGTCTAGACCTTTGGGGTTGATGTCCCTTATTATTGAATCACCAATCAGCAGAGTTGCACGTTGATGATCGGTGCAGGCACTTTCCTTTCTTGCTGAATCTCTATCAGCGGGCTTGGTTGCACTCAAAGCCTAATAACCTCCAGCTGGTTTTTAAGTTCCGAGATCTGCAATGCTTATGATGCAATAGTTGTTTTAATATATCTGTGGGATTTCTCATGGTCCGTCATTGACTGTTGGAGGGCCTTCAGGGCAGCTGAAATCCCTCTACACGTTGGGCATACCCAGATCGGCCTTTTACCCGCCGCCGTGACTTCAACACATTGTGGGTGAAACTCGTGCTGACACATACAGCATTCCATTGGTTTGCCCTTAGCCTGGTGATTGAAGAGACATGAGTCACAACATGCCACCAATGGTGGAACGGTAACCGAGGTAGGCCTTGATGGGGTTGCGGCAGCTAGCAGCCTCTCAGCGAAACTTGGAGCATCTTTAGTTAATGTTGCTTTGCGAGCTTGTACATGCGTTTTCAGTTTGTTGACAATGTCTACACTTATGTTAGCAATGGTTGATGGGTCATGACCGATGGATAACAGAGATGCCAACGTTGCTTGGCTAGTCGTCCTTGTTAGCTCAGCATCAAATGAGTTTAATAGTTCCAAATTCATGCCTTAAAGTTACAATTTCAGTAGCACCTTCCACAGAGAAAGTAGTGGCGGTCTTCAGCGATGTTTCACCTTTTTTTGTTCCTGTAGTTGTAGTAGTTATAGACTTTGAAGATGTTGCTTTCTCGGGTATCGGTCTTTCGTCATTCAATTTCTTGTCTTCAGGCCATCTTTTGCTTGCGCATTTATCGCAAATCATTAGATCCCCTTGACGCAGTTTAGTGTCTGTCTTCGCCTTCTTGCAATCCTCGCAAGTCCACAATTTCCCAGGCATTTTCGTTGAGAGGTGACAAACTGATAATAATATTAAGCTGGGTTAACTAGGCTGTAGAGGCTGTATATAGACGTATAGGCTGTAGGCTGAAATTTAATTTACGGTTGGTTACACACTGGAGCAATATGGGAACACGTCTGCACGTAGCAAAATGTGAACTATGTTTTACTGCAACTTAAACGCATAAAACAGTCATAGGTATAGGTGTCTGAAGTGGTTTTTTCTTAATTAAATAATTATGTAAATTTTTAATAAAGGCATATTTTTGGGCAGCAATACATCTTAGGGATATTATGCAAGCGTTTTCCAAACTATAGAGGTGAGTATAATACTAATACTACATAAACAGAGGAGAACTTATTAGCTCCTTCCAGTTTCTGTCGTCTGATATAACAAGGGAGCAATCATTATTTTAAGTAGAACAATGACCCGATAACGAAGGGGCTTGGAAAAGCTCTCAGCCAATGAATTTGCAAGATTCTTTAAAGCTGAATTAGAATTACTTTTTAACACTGCAATGAGCAACACAATTATTCAACAGCTATGTAGTTGTATAAGTACATAGCGTATGTACTTATACAAGTACATACTATATTATATATTATATGTTGTAATATAACATTTATTACAAGGTGTTGAATCACCTATAATTCTATTTAACAAGCATTGAAAGAATACAAAAGAGTGAGCAAAAGTTCATATTGAATGTTTCCTTTTGAACTGGGGGGGGGGGGGGGGGGGGGCAAGATGGCAGGGAGGCGATAATGCAAGGGGGAAAAGTGTCCTGTTACCCTCAAGACATGTTTAGTAATTAACCTGCTGAATAATAGAAAACTAATAATGTTCAGGCATGTCAGGCAAGACAACAAATGCTTCTTTTGAATGTTTCCAGTGCAGCCAGGCTCGTGTGAATGTAATCTCTTAGGAAAGGAGTCACTGTGATTTTGTAAGTTTTGAGATGTCTCCAACTAGCTTGACTACTTTTGGCTTCTTTTTTGCAAACCTACGAAGACCTTCTGAAAAAACACCAATGTGTTTTCAATTGCCTGTGGGTATGCTATGTTGAAAGCATAATAGGTTGCAAGTTGTAACTGGAAGCCTTTCAACACAGACCCTGTCATGCATACTTGCATTTTCTCAGCAATTATTTTGAAGTTGAACCCAGTCACACCCTCGGGGGCATAGATGTACGGATGAGCCATCTCCGTTCTGAATATCTTGTTAACATCTTCCTGGAGAAGAACCGGAACTGTCAGTAGTGCCTGAATATCAATTGCATTAATAAAAAGAAGAGTAAAAACCCAAAATCAATAGCAATTTATGACACTCGCAAGTTGAAATGATTTAAAAGTAAAGAGCCAGCCCAAAATGACTGTCGACTTCTCTCCGGTCTACCTGAATTATAGCCTGGGATCTACATGGATTACTAAAATAGCATGGAAATTGTGACTCGCATAATCATACTTTTTAATTGCAAAACTGTGAATAAGAGAGGGCTGGGGCTAGTTTTTAAAGGTCAGTAAGACTCACTGATTCATGCCAACGGCAGTTTATGTGTACTGGTTGTTTAGATTTCATGGGGTGCAGACTTTTTTTTCACACATGGATCATTCAATGCTTTCCTGCCGCTCATCTAAAGAACATCGTGCAGTTTTGAGCGCAGTACCCTGAGTGCATTGTGGATTTTCTATCAACTCCGCATTCTGTTAATTCTTGCTCTCTGATTGGTTGACTATAACTACACGGAGTGTATTAACCCTAACCCGGGCGAGGTGGGAGTGGGGAAGGGACGGTACTATATAGAGACTATCTCCTAAAAAAAGAAGGGAGGGAGGGAGGAAAAAAGAAATCGTGTGCAGGGCGCGGGCCAGGATTGAACCCGCGTGCTAGGCGAGATACACGGGCTTCAGACCACACCAGTTGCTTCGACAAGCCAGCCTTTCCCCCAGTATAAGTATAGATAGGCTCGGAAGATTGCGCAATCACCAGTTGTGACGTATTCGGACTTAGTCTGAGTAGTACTTTTTATTAATAATAATATACATTTCTTCACATTTTTGTGAACAGAATTTGCTAACTTTAACACCAGAATGGATTACAAAACTGAATCAGATAATTAAACTTCTTCAAGTTGACTCCTGGAAGGCTTCATGACATCCTTCATAAGTTTGCATGGCCCAGCAGCGCCATATCACCTTGGAACAGCTCGAGCATCATTGCCGACTTAATGGAATGCCTGTTAGTAGCATTTATAACCTGCAGACAACTTTATCGACCTGCCACCTTTGTCGCCAGAAACATGCAACCAAAATGTATCATCTTGTACATTGTGCAGGAGTTGTAACTTCCCTCTTTGCTGTATGTAGAGTTTGAACAGTTCTTGTTATAACATCTCTCGCGTTCTTGGCACGAATTGCATGGATATTTTTCTCCGTCGAGTTGTCCTTAAATGATACGCATTCATATTTAAATTCCAGGGAGGCAACCTCTGCTTTCAGTGTTTGTTATCTGAGCCCATGAGATGTATTCCCATTTCATTGGAAAGATCACGCTTTACATATTGCCAGGATTCCATGGGCATTCTGCCAAATGTCAAAAGTATACCCTTTTTCTTAATTTGGCTTGTTTTGATAACCTATTCACGTTACGTACGTAACGTGCCCCAGTTTGAAAAACTACCCTAATTATGTGATTTCTTGGACACGCATGATACCCCTCTTGTAACGACCACTGAGCACTCCGGGATCATAACTCTAACCAGACAGGTGGTTTGAAGGGAAAAAAACTAACAGGGCACTAAAAATGGGTCGTGCCTCCCCAGGGGCTCGACCCTGGGCCACCGTGTTGGGAATCCCGGTGAATGTGTATCACGCCAAGAGTGTCACGCTCCCAGAAATAACTTTTTAAAGCCTATAAAATATAATATGTACCTCTCTGCGGATTGCGTAATGAGACTTGGAAAGTGTGTGTGGGGGGGGGGGGGGGGGGGGGACTGGCGTAGCTCTTCTGTTTGATTTTGTTAGATTTGGCATGGTTAGGGTTATAACATAATGAACATCAACTTCAATGTTGATGGAAATTGGTTCCATTTAACGATGAATTTCGACTTCTATGATTAAACCCTATACACTAAAAATGTTGTTCTTTGAACAAGAGCTGTCTTTAAAATGTCACAATCATTAAATGTTATTAAATATGTTACAAGAATTTTGCAGTAATCGTCTGAAAGTGGCTTTTTTGGGGCGACAAACCAACAACACCACCCCTATTCTAAGGGCATGAACCTCTCAGGTATTAAGTGGTCAAGATCACCCATGCAGTGGATTCTATTCATACTAATCCATGATTATTGATTGGTCACTCAATGGTTTTATTGCCTGTGTAAACTAGGCTTGCTGCAAGTCTCTTTGTTAGTGATCTTCATCTTATTTTTATTTGTAATGTTCGCCCTTGCCGAAATTTGATACAGTTTTGATAGTATCAAAACTGTATCAAATTGTATCAAATATTAGTGTATCAAACCGTATCAAAGTGGGACAATTTGATACGTATCAAATTGTATCAAATTAGAGAAACTGAGAGTAATTTCACCAAGTCCCATTTGATACGTTTTGTATATTTGATACAATTTTGATAGTATCAAATCTATATAAAATTTGTTAGTGTACTTAATTTAGACGTGACGTAGTAAAAAACATGCAAAATGAGGCAAATTCATGTTGTCAAATTAAGTTTATTTACCAGCTATATGAATTGCAGTATACATAACATTTCTGACATAAAGTTAATTCTGACTATTCGATTATATCAAATTGTATCAAACTATTTACCTGTATCAAATTGTATATTCACCTGTATCAAATTGTATCCAACTATTCAACAACATCAAAATTGTGTCAAACTATTCTCCTGTATCAAATTGTATCAAACTATTCACCTGTATCAAATTGTATCAAACTATTCACCTGTATCAAATTGTATCTAAGTATTCGACTATACAATTTGATACAGGTGAATAGTTTTGATACAATTTGATACAGGTGAATAATTTGCTACAATTTGATACAGGTGAAAATAATTTGATACAATTTGATATAGTCGAATAGTTTGATACAATTTGATACAGGTGAATAGTTTGATACAATTTGATACAGGTGAATAGTTTTGATACAATTTGATACAGGTGAATAATTTGCTACAATTTGATACAGGTGAAAATAATTTGATACAATTTGATATAGTCGAATAGTTTGATACAATTTGATACAGGTGAATAGTTTGATACAATTTGATACAGGTGAATAATTTGATACAGGTGAATAGTTTGATACAATTTGATACAGGTGAATAGTTTGATACAATTTGATACGGGTGAATAATTTGATACAGGTGAATAGTTTGATACAATTTGATACAGGTGAATAGTTTGATACAATTTGATACGGGTGAATAATTTGATACAGGTGAATAGTTTGATACAATTTGATACAGGTGAATAGTTTGATACAATTTGATATGGGTGAATAATTTGATACAGGTGAATAGTTTGATACAATTTGATACAGGTGAATGGTTTGATAAAATTTGATACGGGTGAATAATTTGATACAGGTGAATAGTTTGATACAATTTGATACAGGTGAATAGTTTGATACAATTTGATACAGGTGAATAATACGCATGCTTGGGAAATAGTTTGATACAATTTGATACAGGTGAGTAGTTTGATACAGGTGAATAATTTGATACAATCGATATTGGTGAATAGTTTGATACAATTGATACAGGCGAGTAGTTTGATACAATTTTCAGCTGGAAAATCAATTATGAAAATTAGGTACCAATTATTAATTAGCATATTTCGCAATCAAATTTGCTTATACCAAGCCACATCCTTGTGCACTGATGGATCTCAAGGTATTGCATTCACAAAGTTTGAAACGGGGGGGGGGGGGGGGGGGGGGTATATGCTTGTCATGTCTCATATTACTGAATTTGGAATTTTGATGGTGCGACTTAATTTACGTTGGCAGCAAATCTTTCGTCATCAATATTGTTTAAACTACCGAAAGCATCTCCACAAGTTTTGGCATAAAGCTAAAAAGGGATTTTTTATCATACACCAGAACAGCTGTGTCGTCTTCGGTGAGTGTGACCGGGTGCCTGTTGCTTTTCATCCTTGGCTAGAAATATTGCACTTCTCCCACTGGTTTGAAAGCTAAAATCAATTAATTATGCAAATAGGTACCTAATTAGCATATTTTGCTATCAAAATCTAAACTGAAGACAACCAGTGGCTAGTACCAATTAGCCACATCCTTGTGTACATTAAGGATCTCAAGATATTGCGTTCACAAGGTCTGGATGCCGACGACGCATGTAGATGGCGCGTCTGCTCATAGCAAAAAATCCTTTCTGCTGTTCAAACCAGGGGGATAAAATTCCATTTAGGTTGGTTGTACATATTGTAGGCTCCCCAGCAAATACTATCTACAATCTAATTAGGGATTAACATGGCATTCTGTCTACGGAAAACCATTTTTTAAATCTAACTTAAGCACCACTGTTAGAATATTTTTAAAAAGTGACAGTTGTCCACATTCAAAAATGTAGAGGAACATGTAGTTCATGTAGCCTCTCACCTCCTTGCAATGTGTATGCTAAAATTACGTACGCCATATAATTCACCATTGTGATTCACTCTTCATAGATACATTTTCCAGTCATTTTTGACACTCTCCCTCATGTGTGGAATATATGTGACCAAACAATATTATCAACTATCTGTTTAACTATATGTATGCATGAATGAAATATTCTGTAAAATAACTGCTATTTTTGTTAAACCTAGACAGTCAAGCTATATCCACAATCTTGGTAATAACATGATATTTTCCATTAACATTAATCTTCTGAAGTAGAGTTATTGGCTTTTAAGCACCATTGGTAAAAAATCCAACTTAAGCACCATTGTTAGAACGAGTAAAAAATATATGTTAAGCAAAATAAAATTGGCCCTCTCGAGTTGTAAATGTTACAGATAAAAATTAAGAGAGTTGTCCTGGTTAAAATGTTTACAATATAAATCTGCTACTTAACTTATGTACAATACAACTTCTGTTACACAAAAATAGATGTTTACAATCAGCTGTCCTGAGTTAGAAATAAAGGTATACTTCGAGCCACACACACAATAGTGAGCACTTAGTATTCTGTCCTGAGTTTACAAAATAATAAAGATATACTTCGAGTCACACACACATTAGTGAGCACTTAGTATTCAGCTGTCCTGAATTTACAAAATAATAAAGGTATACTTCCAGCTGCAACCTGACTTGATAAAATATTTTTAGCTGAGATATCGCCTTTCCTGTCAATTAAGTTACATATTCTGAAATGTGTCAGCAGGTGCCTGAAAGCCAAATTTGAAAATTTTCGGCTTTGTGGCAGCTGCAGACAAATTTGGAAATCTAGAATATCGAAAACCTAACAGGAAATTTAGAATAACTAAAACTTAACGAACAGCAAGGGCGTTATCTCAGTTACAAAATGAAATATCACTTGTCTTGGACTTCCAAGGGTAGGGGTGAACACCACTAGCTCGGCCCCCGTTACTACCTCCCTTATGAGCCCTACACACTGCATTGCTCAATCTGTTATCTTTCATTTGACACCCTTGGCAAAAACGACCAAACAATTAAGTAAAGAAATTATGATGGAAAAAACTAATAACAGGTTAAAAATCAAAAGTTGCACTTTTCAGGGACTTTACAATGAATAACATGACAAAGCCTTTTTATTCGTACGAAAATAGCGGGCATACAATACAAGATTGAACTATGGCCTATAATGATATAATTGTCATGAATCTTATTAATCTTCACTCACAAAGCTGAGTGCTCCATTGACAATATCCTAAAACGTGCAGCTTTTGATTGCCCTGTCATTGTTTTTTTTCCCCCCATTACAATTTCATTGTTGGTCAATGTTAATTGTTTTCACTGAAAAAGGTGTGGACTGTTGAATTAACGAAAAAAGATTGGTCAATAGTAGTGCATAAACTAACCACCACTCAAAGAGCGATGGAAAGGCAGGTGCTTCACATAACACTACGTGATAGAATTAGGAATAACGTGATTCGAAACAAAACCAAAGTCAAAGACATACTGGAGAAAATCAAGGATTCAAAATGGAGATGGGCAGGACATGTAGCAAGAATTCAAGACAACAGGTGGACTAAACGAGTTACCGAATGGCAGCCAAGATCAGGAAGGAGAAGAAGAGGAAGACAGAAACGAAGATGGCGGGATGACCTGACAACATATCTAGGCTCTACATGGACGAGAGAAGCACAAGACTGTGGAAGATGGAAGCTACTTGAAGAGGGCTACATCCAACAGTGGATGCAAGAGCCTAGGTGAGGTGAGGTGAGTGCATATTCAACAGACAGCATATTTTATCCCAATTAGGGCGCATTAAAATGATCTGAATAGTTACTTCTTGGGCACTCTGAGTTAATTATACAAGACTATCATAAAAGCACACTTACATTTTTGTAGCACATTAGTAATATTTCATGTCCAATAAAGGTTACCTAGAACCGCAAAGTACAAACGCCTATGAAATATCATTTTTTTTATTGTACCATACAATTGTACCGGGTACCCTCTCTCTACCTTTTTACACTTTACTCTACAAAATACGTTTCGCTGATGCCCTCTCCATCTTCTTGGCTTCTCGTTTTTCCTTGATCTCCTAAAAGAGGTTTCAATAGTGGGGACAAAATAAAATATTGATCATTAGGTTAGCAATTGGAAATTTATTCTGCAAGAGCAATAGAATGCACACATGTGTAGTTTTAAGTTTACAGTATCTATTCGCGGGCCAGACGTTGAGAATTACCCTGCTTCAAAAATGCACAAAGTATTTTTTTGTGTGTGCAATTTTCATATTTTGCACACCCTTTTTGCCTTCAAACTAGCGGTCCAGTCATAAATAATCTGTCGCATATATCTTATGATTTTAATTATGTGCAATGCCTACAGATGTAATAAATATAAAGTCAAACTTCAAAACAGGCCCATGTCTTTTAATTCATTTTTTACCCAAAAGCACGATAGGTTAGGTGCAAACATGCCAAAACTCCTTTATTTACACTTGAGGTCTACACAGAAGACTACAGTTAATATATACACTCTGGGTCATTTGGTATAGAATCTGTTGTGTGCACTTCCATAAAAAGAAAGTACTCAAAAGTGACCGGATTACATGGTATGATATGTTCTAAAATACCACAACCCATGTCAAATTAATTGGGTTGGTTCAACCCTATACAATCTAACTCTTTACCCTTGCACCTTTGAAGCTTCTCCATTTGAGAACAATGGTTGTATCGGGGAAAATAGTTACAATATTGTACAGGCATGAGAACACAACTTCAAGAAACAAGCTGTAAAGCGCGTAAATGGTTAAAAATGCCAAAACACAGGCTGAAATAAATAGAATTGTGGAAATTATGACATCAAGACAGCTTTTCAGCTGGAAATTCTCATGCCTGATCATACATGTATCGATGAAGCAAGCAGCTAGAATATTTTTTTTAGTACTTCCCACCTACCTTTACAGCAGTAACACGCAGATTGTAATCAGCATCCCCTATTAATTTACTCAGAACAATTATAAAACTGACTGTGGCCCCATGTGCGCTGTATGTCACATATTTTCTAAAATTGACACGTAAATCACTCAAGTACCAACTCACCATTGCATTTTTCAAATAAGATTTCCGCCCAGTGAACTTGTTGCGGAGAGCTACTTTGATGGCAGCCTCCTGGATGTCTTGAAAGGCCCGCCTGACGTATCCTGCAAATTTTAGGAAAACCAAAACATCTTTAAATTAATGTAAAAATGTAAAATTTTATTTCAAGAGCAATTATGTCTAAATATATGGCAGATAAATATTGTTCATGTTGAGAGAAGAAATACGCAAATTCCAATAATAATCATTCATATTTAACTAATAATTTGATTACGGAAACAAATTATCTGCAGATCTAGCAAGTGTACACAGTATATGACAACTCGATCGTTAATAGAGTGCACGGGGTTAAGCATTTTACTTCTTGTTATCAAACAAATTGATCGATCATGTGAAACATTGGACATGACAAATTTATTCTTGATCAGGGTTCTTGTTTTCACTGTAAAAAAAAGGAAAAAGAGTGGTATCATCAACGGTGGACTCATACATTTTTGCTGAATCATGCACACTTACCTACAATGGCGATGGTAATGCGCCCGTCCACCTTCGTCAGGCTACCCATTTCCTGCAACTCTGCACCAGTGAAAAAATGGCCAAGCAGCTCCCTAGCCATTTTTGTAGCAGAGTTCTTGTTGAGTAAGTGCAGCACATATGGCTGCACATACACACCACTGCCAGGAACCAACTCAGCCATCTGGAAATAAACAAAGTATGAATATGGTAATCTTCAAAACACTAGCACCCTTAATTGTCAGCACTACCTTAAATCAAGAAATACATTAGGGAGGCAATTACATTTGAAGTACTGGAGAGGAATGTTACGATTTTGTTCATTTCTAAAAAAAATGCGAAATGAAAGGGCCATGTCTGTCACGAGTTGCATTCTGGGTTTTCTGGATCACAAGAAGTGCTGTATGTCTTGCTTAAGGAAGTAAATGTACATATATCAATATGCAAACAAAATCCTTACTTCATGTCTTTCGGCAACAGATGGAGGCATCACTCCCGGTTTGGGTTTAGGTGGCCCTGGTTCATCAGAGGTTGATGGTTCTTCTTCTTGTTGCTCCACTGGTTCTATAAAATAATAAATTCAAAAAGGTAATTGCATAAATCAAAATGACAAGAAAGGTGTAATATACTACTATATAAACACATCACAAAAAGTAACTTCAACAAGTCTCTTTGAAGATCTGTTACTTTTTTTTAACAAGCTTCCTATTGGGTCACAAAATGATGACCGTGTAGCGGATTTTTAAACTGGCTTTAAGTGGATACACAAACAATGATACAAAATACTCAATAAAGTCAAAAATTGAAATTGTTTAGCTTCAAGAGAAAAAAGACTTCTAAAGTTGCAATCACACAGGTAAACTTTGCCAAGCATAAAAACAAAGAGTGTCATGCTTGCTACCTGAAAGTGCAACTTTCATTGTATTAGGTGACGACAAAAGGTCTGAATCTTCATCAAGTTTGACTGATTTTTTGTACCACACCCCTGCACCAAATGCTGAAGTTCAGTGAACAAGCTCCATCCACCAAACCAGCCCCCGACCATTAGTGCACTACAAGTGCAGACTGTCTAATTTTCAATTATGTTTACTGCAGTTTGTTACTGGTGAACCTACCTAGTTGTGCTTTCTTCTTTCCACTTGTAGCTTGCTTCTTAGGTTCTATAAAATATAATATCAGAAATGTACTATTCAGTGCATCTATCAAAAAAGTACTTCAGAGTGCAAACCAGTTTGCAACCGTGTGCCAATGTGTGCCCTATGATATTGTTCTATATTAAGCCTGGCTTCTTGGGGATGGGGGTCACACCCCTGCACTAAAATGTTTAGGTAATGTGAGTATGCTCTTGTAGCAAACCTGGCATCCGACACATTCACATTAAGCTTATGCTAATACACCTGGGTGAACTCAACTAAATATACATTATCTGTGAATGACATACCTCTGGCCCTTTTCTGGATTATAGGCGGGGTTTCCTCTTCTTCATCTTCCGACGAGGTAATGTCCATTGGATCATCTTCCAGATCTTCTTTGGAGCCTGCAAAATGTAATTACACTTTTTGTTATCATTTAGGAGATGACATTTGGATTCAGCATAAACAACATATTGACATTGTGCTAGTGGTTGTGCCACATGGGAAGCTTCTGTACATTGTTTTGGGGTAGTTTTGGTAACTAAAATAAATCATAGTCACTCTGCTGGGGTGACTGAATTTTTGCACTCCAACAAATGCAGACTTTTTCTAAATTTTCACTATGTTTTGTGGTGTTAGTTGCCAAAGTATTTTGCACCCTCCAATTGGTAGTGATGTGCATTGTGTCAAGCGCATTAGGATAATTGCGCGAGCATAGGTCTACGTACACTAGATGTTGACACACTCCCAAAGCAAGCACCGAAGAAGCGGTGCATTTGCCTGACGTCACTCCCAATTGGAGGTACTTCACTGATTTAGTGAACCTACCTTGACTTTTTGCCGTCTTCATACGTGCCACTTGCTTCACAGGTTCTATGAAATAATATCAGAAATGTACTATTCAGTGCATCAATCAAAATTTAAAAAAACTACATATATACGTAAGAGTGCATGCAACCCAGTTTGGAACCATGTGGCAATGTGAGCCAATGATGTTGTTCTATATTAAGCCTGGCTTCTTAGGTGGGGGGGGGGGGGGATTGTTTGTTTACTCATTGAATAACTCCCAGTGCATAAACTGCAACACTTTTTGCAATAGATTTTGCAGTTTGAGCTGGGTTTTTTTTGGTACCACACAAATGTTGAAGTTCAGTGAACAAGCTCCATCCACCAAACCAGCCCCCGACCACTAGTGCACTACATGTACAAGTGCAGACTGTCTTATTTTCCCTAATGTTTAGTGTAGTTTGTTACTAGTAAACCTACCTAGTTGTGCTTTCTTTTTTCCATTTGTAGCTTGCTTCTTAGGTTCTATAAAATATAATATCAGAAATGTACTATTCAGTGCATCTATCAAAAAAGTACTTAAGAGTGCAAACCAGTTTGCAACCGTGTGCCAATGTGTGCCCTATGATATTGTTCTATATTAAGCCTGGGATGGGGGTCACACCCCTGCACTAAAATGTTTAGGTAATGTGAGTATGCTCTTGTAGCAAACCTGTCATCCGACACATTCACATTAAGCTTATGCTAATACACCTGGGTGAACTCAACTAAATATACATTATCTGTGAATGACATACCTCTGGCCCTTTTCTGGATTATAGGCAGGGTTTCCTCTTCTTCATCTTCCGACGAGGAAATGTCCATTGGATCATCTTCCAGATCTTCTTTGGAGCCTGCAAAATGTAATTACACTTTTTGTTATCATTTAGGAGATGACATTTGGATTCAGCATGAACAACATATTGACATTGTGCTAGTGGTTGTGCCACATGGGAAGCTTCTGTACATTGTTTTGGGGTAGTTTTGGTAACTAAAATAAATCATAGTCACTCTGCTGGGGTGACTGAATTTTTGCACTCCAACAAATGCAGACTTTTTCTAAATTTTCACTTAATATGTTTTGTGGTGTTAGTTGCCAAAGTATTTTGCACCCTCCAATTGGTATTGATGTGCATTGTGTCAAGCGCATTAGGATAATTGCGCGAGCATAGGTCTACGTACACTAGATGTTGACACACTCCCAAAGCAAGCACCGAAGAAGCGGTGCATTTGCCTGACGTCACTCCCAATTGGAGGTACTTCACTGATTTAGTGAACCTACCTTGACTTTTTGCCGTCTTCATACGTGCCACTTGCTTCACAGGTTCTATGAAATAATATCAGAAATGTACTATTCAGTGCATCAATCAAAATTTAAAAAAACTACATATATACGTAAGAGTGCATGCAACCCAGTTTGGAACCATGTGGCAATATGAGCCAATGATGTTGTTCTATATTAAGCCTGGCTTCTTAGGTGGGGGGGGGGGGGATTGTTTGTTTACTCATTGAATAACTCCCAGTGCATAAACTGCAACACTTTTTGCAATAGATTTTGCAGTTTGAGCTGGGTTTTTTTTGGTACCACACAAATGTTGAAGTTCAGTGAACAAGCTCCATCCACCAAACCAGTCCCCGACCATTAATTAGTGAACTACAAGTGCAGACTGTCTTATTTTCCTTAATGTTTAGTGCAGTTTGTTACTAGTGAACCTACCTATTTGTGCTTTCTTCTTTCCACTTGTAGCTTGCTTCTTAGGTTCTATAAAATATAATATCAGAAATGTACTATTCAGTGCATCTATCAAAAAAGTACTAAAGAGTGCAAACCAGTTTGCAACCGTGTGATGTGCATTGTGTCAAGCGCATTAGGATAATTGCGCGAGCATAGGTCTACGTACACTAGATGTTGACACACTCCCAAAGCAAGCACCGAAGAAGCGGTGCATTTGCCTGACGTCACTCCCAATTGGAGGTACTTCACTGATTTAGTGAACCTACCTTGACTTTTTGCCGTCTTCATACGTGCCACTTGCTTCACAGGTTCTATGAAATAATATCAGAAATGTACTATTCAGTGCATCAATCAAAATTTAAAAAAACTACATATATACGTAAGAGTGCATGCAACCCAGTTTGGAACCATGTGGCAATGTGAGCCAATGATGTTGTTCTATATTAAGCCTGGCTTCTTAGGTGGGGGGGGGGGGGGATTGTTTGTTTACTCATTGAATAACTCCCAGTGCATAAACTGCAACACTTTTTGCAATAGATTTTGCAGTTTGAGCTGGGTTTTTTTGGGTACCACACAAATGTTGAAGTTCAGTGAACAAGCTCCATCCACCAAACCAGCCCCCGACCACTAGTGCACTACATGTACAAGTGCAGACTGTCTTATTTTCCCTAATGTTTAGTGTAGTTTGTTACTAGTAAACCTACCTAGTTGTGCTTTCTTTTTTCCATTTGTAGCTTGCTTCTTAGGTTCTATAAAATATAATATCAGAAATGTACTATTCAGTGCATCTATCAAAAAAGTACTTAAGAGTGCAAACCAGTTTGCAACCGTGTGCCAATGTGTGCCCTATGATATTGTTCTATATTAAGCCTGGCTTCTTTGGGATGGGGGTCACACCCCTGCACTAAAATGTTTAGGTAATGTGAGTATGCTCTTGTAGCAAACCTGTCATCCGACACATTCACATTAAGCTTATGCTAATACACCTGGGTGAACTCAACTAAATATACATTATCTGTGAATGACATACCTCTGGCCCTTTTCTGGATTATAGGCAGGGTTTCCTCTTCTTCATCTTCCGACGAGGAAATGTCCATTGGATCATCTTCCAGATCTTCTTTGGAGCCTGCAAAATGTAATTACACTTTTTGTTATCATTTAGGAGATGACATTTGGATTCAGCATGAACAACATATTGACATTGTGCTAGTGGTTGTGCCACATGGGAAGCTTCTGTACATTGTTTTGGGGTAGTTTTGGTAACTAAAATAAATCATAGTCACTCTGCTGGGGTGACTGAATTTTTGCACTCCAACAAATGCAGACTTTTTCTAAATTTTCACTTAATATGTTTTGTGGTGTTAGTTGCCAAAGTATTTTGCACCCTCCAATTGGTATTGATGTGCATTGTGTCAAGCGCATTAGGATAATTGCGCGAGCATAGGTCTACGTACACTAGATGTTGACACACTCCCAAAGCAAGCACCGAAGAAGCGGTGCATTTGCCTGACGTCACTCCCAATTGGAGGTACTTCACTGATTTAGTGAACCTACCTTGACTTTTTGCCGTCTTCATACGTGCCACTTGCTTCACAGGTTCTATGAAATAATATCAGAAATGTACTATTCAGTGCATCAATCAAAATTTAAAAAAACTACATATATACGTAAGAGTGCATGCAACCCAGTTTGGAACCATGTGGCAATATGAGCCAATGATGTTGTTCTATATTAAGCCTGGCTTCTTAGGTGGGGGGGGGGGATTGTTTGTTTACTCATTGAATAACTCCCAGTGCATAAACTGCAACACTTTTTGCAATAGATTTTGCAGTTTGAGCTGGGTTTTTTTTGGTACCACACAAATGTTGAAGTTCAGTGAACAAGCTCCATCCACCAAACCAGTCCCCGACCATTAATTAGTGAACTACAAGTGCAGACTGTCTTATTTTCCTTAATGTTTAGTGCAGTTTGTTACTAGTGAACCTACCTATTTGTGCTTTCTTCTTTCCACTTGTAGCTTGCTTCTTAGGTTCTATAAAATATAATATCAGAAATGTACTATTCAGTGCATCTATCAAAAAAGTACTAAAGAGTGCAAACCAGTTTGCAACCGTGTGATGTGCATTGTGTCAAGCGCATTAGGATAATTGCGCGAGCATAGGTCTACGTACACTAGATGTTGACACACTCCCAAAGCAAGCACCGAAGAAGCGGTGCATTTGCCTGACGTCACTCCCAATTGGAGGTACTTCACTGATTTAGTGAACCTACCTTGACTTTTTGCCGTCTTCATACGTGCCACTTGCTTCACAGGTTCTATGAAATAATATCAGAAATGTACTATTCAGTGCATCAATCAAAATTTAAAAAAACTACATATATACGTAAGAGTGCATGCAACCCAGTTTGGAACCATGTGGCAATATGAGCCAATGATGTTGTTCTATATTAAGCCTGGCTTCTTAGGTGGGGGGGGGGATTGTTTGTTTACTCATTGAATAACTCCCAGTGCATAAACTGCAACACTTTTTGCAATAGATTTTGCAGTTTGAGCTGGGTTTTTTTTGGTACCACACAAATGTTGAAGTTCAGTGAACAAGCTCCATCCACCAAACCAGTCCCCGACCATTAATTAGTGAACTACAAGTGCAGACTGTCTTATTTTCCTTAATGTTTAGTGCAGTTTGTTACTATAGTGAACCTACCTATTTGTGCTTTCTTCTTTCCACTTGTAGCTTGCTTCTTAGGTTCTATAAAATATAATATCAGAAATGTACTATTCAGTGCATCTATCAAAAAAGTACTAAAGAGTGCAAACCAGTTTGCAACCGTGTGATGTGCATTGTGTCAAGCGCATTAGGATAATTGCGCGAGCATAGGTCTACGTACACTAGATGTTGACACACTCCCAAAGCAAGCACCGAAGAAGCGGTGCATTTGCCTGACGTCACTCCCAATTGGAGGTACTTCACTGATTTAGTGAACCTACCTTGACTTTTTGCCGTCTTCATACGTGCCACTTGCTTCACAGGTTCTATGAAATAATATCAGAAATGTACTATTCAGTGCATCAATCAAAATTTAAAAAAACTACATATATACGTAAGAGTGCATGCAACCCAGTTTGGAACCATGTGGCAATGTGAGCCAATGATGTTGTTCTATATTAAGCCTGGCTTCTTAGGTGGGGGGGGGGGGGATTGTTTGTTTACTCATTGAATAACTCCCAGTGCATAAACTGCAACACTTTTTGCAATAGGGCAGTTCCGTAATTAGGTAAACCAAAAGGCCAAAAATTAAATAAAGGTGAAAAAAAATTATTTATGTGTCATATCATAGGCTGAAGTCTCTAGTTTCAGGAAATAATATTCATTTTCACCAGATATTCACGGTTTGTCAAAAAATTATATTTTGAGTGGTAATATCAAAAACATAGATTTTTGCACTCTTGAAGAGACTTATTTATTTTCCATCATAAAACAAAATTAAAACCTTGATTCACATTCATATAGTATGTTAATTATAGCTCAATGTCTATATTTAAATGTTAAAAGAAAAATACTTGAGAAATGCAATTCATATTTGAACTGTAAACGATTTAAATTATGTTCTTAGATGAATGTACGTCCGCAACGGAAAATAGCTCATTTTTAATTTAACAAAAAAACTAAACACCGAAAATTTTTAGTAATTCATATCTTCTGTACCCATCATATGTTATATAAAATCAGAAACAAATGAGCCTTTTATGTCTTGTAGTTTTTACGAAAAAGTGTTGCGGACGTACACGTTTATGTACGTCCGCAACGATGCACGTCCGCAACGATGGTTTCAAATCAACAGTGCCACCACTTTATTTATGGACCCAAATGACTTTTATAATAAACATTTACACCGGTGTAATATTTTGAAAACAAAAAACAGGAATTAAAAAAACAAATTAGCCAAATTTTTACACCTTAAGTGTTATACACTAAAAACCAGCTATTTACTGAAATGTTAAATGAATTATCTAATGATTTAACATAACTTTACTCAACTTGAAAAAGATATTGCAAACATAACCATCAGAAATAACTTCTATGTGATTTTATTAACCAGAAAAATAAAACTTTGATGTATTTTAAGTCAGTAAAAGTTGATAAAAGATGAGAATTCTTTGGTCTACTGTTATTCGCCCACTCAAAAATGACCATGTCAACCAGATATAAGTTGTCAAAAAAGGCCTTTTCTTTCAGATAAATATGAAAATTCAAACAATATTTCAAGTTTCCCATCAGGAATTGACATTATACTGGTAAAACAAGTAAACATTTATGTTATTTTAAGAAATATTGTAGTCAAATGCATTTTCTTAATCTTTAGGCACTTTTCACTGCCAAACTGCTGAATTCGGAGGGTTCATAACACAAAAATGACATTTTTAGTCCCAAAATAATATTGATTGTTATTATCTACTATTTTTTTGCATTTGTTTTGGTTTAATCATATAACCACTTGCATCGAATGCCATTTTAAGTACTTTTTCAAACTGTTTTGTTATAAATAAAGCATGAGAATACATCAAATTTGACAAGTTGTTGCGGACGTACATTTCCCAAAATTACACATTTTAACCACCCCAAAATAATTCTTAGTGATGTTTGAAACAAGTAAAGTTCACTTATTTTCAAAGTTAACAGGTGGTTATTAGATTTAAAACCAATTTTCTTTTAGAATCTGTGTTCAATACCAAGAAATAAACCCTATAACTCGTTGCGGACGTACATTGTGAAATATTTCACAAATGTACGTCCGCAACAGAAAACATGTATGTCCGCAACGGTGAAAATGGGTCAATTTCAACATGAATATCAAAGGTCTGATTGTTTTCTTTGTTCGTTTTGTTTAGTTTGGTCCCTTTTGCAAACATATCAATACCAGTTTCCCTCAGAGACCTGAACACTTCAGAGGGTTTTTGAAACGAAAACAAGTAGTCTGAAAAATCTAGTTTTCTGCGAACGTCCGCAACAGCGGGGTTTTTGCACATTATCACGGTAACTAAGAATGGTATTTCAACGAAATTTTCAGGAGTTGTACTCCTACTGGAGATGCTTGAAAAACATGCATTACAAATCAAACCACTTCAACACTTACGAACTTCTGGGCCCACAAAGTTTCTGAAATGTACGTCCGCAACTACGGAATTGCCCAATAGATTTTGCAGTTTGAGCTGGTGTTTTTTTGGTTTTTTTGGTACCACACAAATGTTGAAAGTTCAGTGAACAAGCTCCATCCACCAAACCAGTCCCCGACCATTAATTAGTGAACTACAAGTGCAGACTGTCTTATTTTCCTTAATGTTTAGTGCAGTTTGTTACTAGTGAACCTACCTATTTGTGCTTTCTTCTTTCCACTTGTAGCTTGCTTCTTAGGTTCTATAAAATATAATATCAGAAATGTACTATTCAGTGCATCTATCAAAAAAGTACTTAAGAGTGCAAACCAGTTTGCAACCGTGTGCCAATGTGTGCCCTATGATATTGTTCTATATTAAGCCTGGGATGGGGGTCACACCCCTGCACTAAAATGTTTAGGTATAAATGCGAGTATGCTAGCTCTTGTAGCAAACCTGGCATCCGACACATTCAACTTAAGCGTATGCTAATACACCTGGGTGAACTCAACTACATATATACATTATCTGTGAATGACATACCTCTGGCCCTTTTCTGGATTATAGGCGGGGTTTCCTCTTCTTCATCTTCCGATGAGAAAATGTTCATTGGATCATCTTCGGAGCCTGTAAAATTCAATTACCGTTACTCATATATGTGTTTTACTTAGGAGACAACATTTCCAGCATGTGTAAACAACATGTGCAAGGGCCAGGTTGTGCATGTGGGAAAAATAAACAAAAATCAAGAAAGCAGTTTAGTCATAATTTTAACATGCAGTCAACCACTCTCAAAAGGGGAACCTGTTTTTTTTTTTTTTTTTTTTTTTTTAACAGTATATAATGCTTCATAAATGAGCCTTGTCATCATGTTAAACATTGCATATCATGAATGTATGAATCATCAGCCTATGAAATAGTGCGTATAATAAATGTACATCTTATCCCGCATGCAATACTCCGCATGCTTTTTTTAGGCAATATTTTTTGACAATTTTCCAGTTAATTTGCTATAAAATCATAATGCAACATTGATTAGAATAATATTTCTGTAGTTCTGGTGAGAGGACTATTTAATCAATCTTTCCATTGGTGCCAAATCACTGTTTAATTGTCACCGCAATAAATCAAAATGCAATGAAAATAGGTAAATTAGCATGTCAAAATCCACAATGTAAAACAAATCACCTTTGGGAGAATTGGGCATCGTCTCAAGCTCTTCTTCCAAAGAAGCAGCCTTCATTTGCTTTTTAGATGGCTGCTTCACCTTCTTTTTGTCAGCTGCCTTCGCTCTATTTCTCTTTATCTCTTCCTCCCTTTCGGCTTTGAGCCTGTAAATGTCATCCTTTTTGCCTGATATGTTTGGGGGAAAATCAAACAAGAAACCAATTAAACACCATTTACAATTTGATCAGGTAAGGCAAAGTAAAAAAATTTATGTTTCATGAAGATTCTTTAAATTTCTTTTTATTTTGTAAAGTTTTAACCTTTAATTTCAACTAAGTTTTTAAATATTTTTCAGAAGGCGAAACTTTATTCTACAGCCTTGCAAAAAGCATTTCAAGAGAATTTTGTGATCACTTGAGGGGCCAACTCACAAAACAAGAAAATAAAAAGGACCTCCTCATTGTTAGATAGCATTTTGCACGCTCGCCTAAGCACCCCAAATATGGTGCTAAATAAGGTTATTTAGAGAATTCGACCAATTATAATAAAAAATAAAAAGCCCCTCTTCCTCCTTTTCTTCTTCAAAAACCCGGCCAAGAAACATAATTATTTGTTTACTTGGCCTAGTACTTATTTGTTTACTTGGCCTAGTACATGTACATATACTTCTCAGGTATTAGATTACATGTAATAGTAATGCGGACTCTAAAGATGCAAGCGGTTTGAACCCATCAAATCGTCGAGAAATAGTCAATGGGCCGTTACTTTAAAACGACATGAGCTATGGAGCTCAACTTTTTTTGTGTGTGTTCATTATATCCACATAAGAACAATGTGTTGGATTTTTATCAAAATCTGAGGTCACCTGGGGACTTTCCTAGATATCACATGATTTGAGAAAAAATGACCTTAAGTAAATAGGGTCACAAGTATAAGCGCAGCAAATGTAAACTATGCATGCAATGATTGAAATAAACTTACTCGACGTCGCCAATCTTATTGCTGGGAAATGTTCCCCTCCGTTGCGGTTCCCCAGAGGTTGTTTGTAAAAAACCAGCAGCCTACCCTCTGAATCGGTAGAGAGATCTTTATCTTCACATATCCGTAGCGTCTGATCTTCCACAAACTGTACAAGGTGGAAAACTGCAAATAAAGACCAAACAAGTAACACGCGTAATTAGGCAAAGTAAAAAATCTGCATATATCATGGTCTTTTTAATAAGCTCTGTACTGGCATAACTAGAGAAATTCATGAACGAAAATGTTCAGCGTCGCAGAAATCACGCAAGTAAGTTCACATGTTCAAGTTCAAGCATGCAAGTCATGAAGTATGTTAACTTGGGTTTAACACTTCCTTCCTTCCTATATACATGTACGTGCATACCTCGTATGTATGAGTATTGTCGCACGGGCTTAACGTGCACAGAACCAGTGGATTTACCTATGCACCATCCTGGAACCTAGGATTGAGAGTTTTTGTGCAGGTAAGGGACACACACAATGGAAGTTTTTCTAAAAAAAAAAATTCACCCACTGTCAAGGAAAAAAAAAGAACTTCACCCACTGTTCAGGCAAAAAAAAAAAAACTTCACCCACTGATGAGTAAAAAAAAAAAACTTCGCTCCACCCAAGCCAATATAAAGGAATACATTAAAATGCATTAAATTAAAAAACTTTGCCGCCGAAGGGGGCGAAAAAAAAAAAAATTGCCTTCGACGGCAAAAAAAAAAAAAAATGTGCCTCCTTCGGTGGTTAAAAAAAAAAAATTCCGCCCGACCCCAACTTCCATGGCCCCCCTGGATATCTAATGGTGCGTCCCTAACTGACCCGGGATGATGCCCCTACTCTTCCGATGAAGGCCAGTAACTTTTAATGTGTTCAGGTTGAATCGTCTGAATACACGGGACCAACAGCTTTACGTGACTCTCCGAACCACGGCGCATTTCACTCACTGTATAGACAGACTTGCACGTTATACACAGTGAATGGGGTAGAGAAGAAATTCTTAATTTATATATCCTATTATTTTTAAAGTTATGAATTAAAAATTTCCGAACATTTTTGGAACTATTTGGGATGACAACAAATCTTGGCTCCGAGGAGGCTCGAACCCACGATTTGTGTGTTTTTGATGAAATTTCCCGACCGACGGACAGGGGCGTACCGGGCCTGCCCGCTCTGAGGGGGCAAATTTCCCGATCTTGGGCAAATCCTGCCCTCTCAGCTCAGTCAGGGGGTCAAAAGGCTAATTTTTCCCGGTCAGAGGGCTAAAATAGGGCTGATTTAGCATGATTTTCGCGATTTTTTCCCCGGCCAAAGCCGTCTGAGGGGGCACCTTGCCCCCGCCCCCCCCCCCCCCCCCGCCTGTCATGCCACTGCCGACGGACAATGCGCTAGACCGCTCGGCCAACTCTACCTTCCTATTAGTCCTAATAATTATGACCCAAAAGCTGTTTTTATCATTTGGACTTTTTAATGCTCTTGGGTCCTAAGGCCTTACACCAGAGTGCACTTAACATTTAATTTTTCGGCACTATTTTCAAGTGCAAAAGTCGTTTTGTAATACCTCTAACAAACTCACCAAATCTGTGACCATACCTATGACCCTATTGCAACTTCTGAACACATGGATGCACGAAAATGTTGACGAAAAACGTGAAAAATCTGTGCTACAAAGTGACGAACGTAAATCGCTGTTTACTCTTTTTACCAAAATGGAGGAGGTTGACAGATTGAAATTGAAGGAAATTTAACCAATTTAGAGGAACAATTTTAAAATTTGGACTACATACAGCCGATGGTAAGTCATGAAAGCAACTGTTGAAGGTGGTGAAAGATGTGCCATGGTAATTATAAACTAATAAAGTAACAAATAATGTTAGTAAAAATAAGTAAGCTTAAATTTGTTAAATGTTAACCTGATTACAGGCACCTGTCTCAGGACGGTACATACCATAAATAATAATGTCCAGATGATAAAAGATACAGATTAATGTCGTGCCGTCCGGATAATCAGGACTACCTTCCTATCTACTTTTTGTGATGGTCACATTTTTTAAGTTGGGACCCTAAAAAAGGTGGAGCTGTCACATATTGAGCGTTGATTTCACATATAATTAATTGTATTTATCAAGTCCTTCGTCAGAATAAAGTAAATTTGGTGTCACATTGAAGACAATTTATTGCCTTAATTAGACCTGAAGGAAAAAAAAATTAAATCTGATTTGGATCAATTATTATAACTCGTTTAGTGCGATTAGTCAGGAGTGGAGCCGGTTGCGGTTGCGGTATGTACAAAGTGAATGGGGAAGTCATGTAGAGCAGTAAAAGATGCACGCTTTTTCATTTTATTCCAAGAGGGTGAACTTCAAACCTGAAATCATTTGTTATCAAATTAATAATAATTATTCCAACAACAGATTTATCAAATAATTAATTTATTTGAATTAATTAATAAGACTAACGAGCAGATTTTTGGCCCAAGTTTGGACTTTCCCCATAGACCACTGTATTAAACAGACTAGCTAAGAAAGTGTAAAAAATATGGTGTATAATTTCAAATCAGTTACCAATTTTACTTTATTCTGGCTTGCACAATTATATGTTTGTCTATTTAGTACAAATATATTACTTTCAACAAAATAATCACCCTTAATTAGTTAATTTGCATAATTAATAACCCACAAACGAACAGAATTTTGATCAACCTGTATGAATACTTTTGGAACATCGCATCCTATACAAACTATATATTTTCTAAGGGGATTTTTTATGCTCTTTCCAAATATTTGGTCCTCAAGAAAAAGATAACTCTGGGTTCCAGAACATTTTCATCCAAAAGTTACTTGATACACCCTGTATATTTTCTTGTTGTTGTTCACCCTGAATATCAGACCAAAATTGATGTCAATCAAATCCCTACAGCATAAGCTTTCCAAAAATGTATACATCTGTATACTTTACAGAAAATATGACTGTGATACAGCGAAAAAGGTGCCAGATGAAGCGATTTTCACTAAATTACCATTTGTGACGCAATTGGGTCCCAACTAATAATATTAAGTGTGACCTGATGACAACTGAACTGTCAAAAATCGATGTTGAGATATGATCAGGATAATGTAAGGTTAGAAAATGCAACACATGAGAAAAAAAACGGTCCGACCATTTCCACAGATCTTTAAAGTTTAAATACGAAGATCGGAGTATATTAAACTAAACATTGTAAAGGTCTGTGCACATCATGCATTTAATAATTTCGTAAATTATGATATGAACATCAACATGTCACATGATGATGATGAATGAAATTCTCACCTTGATCGTCATCATGAAAGACTTTCGGCTTCCCTTGACGGCCACTTTTGCGTTCTGTTGACATGTTGCACGAATCTAGAGCTTATTAGATTGAAAAATTCTTCGGGCAATATGATGTGAGGATAAGCCGCGCGATCAAAATATACCGGTGTGGCAGTTAAATTCAATTGTCAAAAATGGCGGGTACGAATTGGTAGGTTGATACTGGCTGGTTTCCAGGTACTTTATAATTTGCTCGATCGGATTCGCTCAAAGAACGCAGAGCTTATAGAAATCGAGTACCGGATATGTATGCACCCACGTGATCGTTTTTATTATTTATAATATTATAACTATTCTCGAATTCAACATTTTCTATTTGATTTATAATTAAATACGAATATTTTTGAAGAAACTTTATATGAATAACTCATTACTTTAGAAAATAAAATAAATAAGCCACTTTCTAGTTACCACTGCGCATGCGTGAGTTCGTAAGGTCATTAGGTCACTTCAAAACGGTATCGCGGTAAACCACTGGTTGATTGGTAAGTATCAAATTTCTCTTGTTTTACGCTTTCATATCTTAAAATCGATGCTCGATTTAATACCTTACTACATATTAGATATAAAGATCCACTCATTGTTCTGTAAGTGCAAGCAAATATTTTAAAATCTAAGATTAAACACCGGCAAACCCCGCGAGGTTGCCGAATTCAGCAACTTGTCACGTACGTAAAAGCTTGCTTGAAATAAAACTTTCGGCAAGTTTGCAACGTTTGCCCACTGTAAATATAAAAAAAATATGGCCATGTCCTCTAAGGCCAAATAAAAAAATATATTAGTTTCTCGTCCCCGCCCTCATCGTTTTTCGAAGATTCTTCAACTTTCTTTTTATTTTTTATATTTTCATCTGTAACTTATTTTAAAGGATGACTTAGACAATGAAACCTATTGTACAGCCCTGCAACTGTGTAAACAACATTTCAGGAGAGTTTTGTGTTTACTAGAGGGGTCTAACTACTCAAACAAGAAAATAAAAAAGGCCTCTTCCTCTTTTTCAGTTATCCTTCGGCACGCAGAAAACACCATTATAGGGTCAAATATGGGTATTTTAGAGCCGTTTTCCACTAAAAAATAAAAAGGCCCTCATCCTCCCTTTTTTCAAAAACCCGGACGAGAAACTAATTTTATTTTTCACTTGGTCTAATAGGTCCGTAAAATGGCGGCCTAACAAAAAGACCCCCTAGGTTACTGAAAAATAATTACTAAACGACGCACTCAAGCAGATGTCGCAATTAATCACGACGCACTCCAGCACATTACGCGATTAATCACGGCGCGCTACTGCATATCATAAAATAAGTGAAGAAATGTGACGTCACAACTAGGTCACAGGTCAACAAGATTAAGCCAATAGGACATCAGTTGGCCTGACGATGCATCTCGGATGAGATGTGATACGTAGCCAGTAAAAATAGTAAGTCCAGTTGAATTGATTTAATTTCTTCACTTATTTGATACCTGGATGAATAATCTACACAAACGTATATCATAAAATAAATGAAAAATACTATAATTATTATATTAAAATGAAATAATATTAATTTTATTTTATTTATTTCTTTTTAAATTAAAATAAATGGTGTTTATTCCGTTTTTTACATGGATTTTGGGCAATAAATCATCATCTTATTAGGCCTACTTCATTTTAAAATAAGATGTCATTTATTTTTTTAAATAAATTTTAAGCAATAAATTATAATTTTATCAGTCCTACTTCATTTTAAAATAATATGTCATTTATTCCGTTTTTAAAATAAATTTTAAGCAATAAATTATCATTTTATTAGGCCTACTTTATTTTAAATTAAGATGGCATTTATTCCATTTTTACATGAATTTTAATCAATAAATTATCATTTTATTAGGCCTACTTCGTTTTAAAATAAGATGGCATTTATTCCGTTTTTGACAATGAATTTTAAGCAATAAATTAACATTTTATATTAGGCCTACTTCGTTTTAAAATAAGATGGCATTTATTCCGTTGTTTACATAAATTTTAAGCAATAAAACATATATTTTATTAGGCCTACTTCATTTTAAAATAATGATGACATTTATTCCGTTTTTACATGAATTTTAAGCAAAAAATTATCATTTTATTAGGCCTACTTCATTTTAGAATAAGATGACATTTATTCCGTTTTTACATGAATTTTAATCAATAAATCAATAAATTATCATTTTATTAGGCCTACTTGATTTTAAAATAAGATGGCATTTATTCCGTTTTTACATGAATTTTAAGCAATAAATTATCATTTTATTGGGCCTACTTCATTTTAAAATTAGATGGCATTTATTTTGTTTTCACATAAAATATTAAACTGCATGATATGCCTGAATTAAGTGAATAATAAATGCGCCCGTCTGAATAAATAAGTTTTGGGGGGAAGGAAGAAGGTTAAGGAGGAAGTGGTTACGGATCTTTTTGTTCAGACGGATTTATTTGTTCAGACGGACTTATTTATTATAGACACACGTCCACGATTTTAAGCCTAGGCCCGTATTGATGTTTATTTTAAGTTTAAAAAAACGGAATAAATGCTATCTCATTTGACTTTGAAAATGAAATCTTCATGTTTTATTTATTTTAAAGGTGGGTGGTCCGATTATTTCAGTTGCTGTCTTTCATTTCATGTGAAAGCCTGCCTAAAAAACCCCCGTAATTACCAAATTTGACTTGCATTGAACCAGCCATTTTGTAATGAGAATAAAAACAATGCATATTCCCCAGAGGCAAAGTCCCCATAGAACACTGTGTTGAGCAAATATGGTCGACCATATATTTCGCACGTTTTTGTTTATAACATCTAAAGTAAACATCCTACGGACCTTAAATTTTACTGGGGTAATGAGAAAAATATGGACTTTCGTTTGATACCAAAATCTCCATTTTGATGGGGGAAAGTGGGGGGATGATGTTGTCGATCGGACCACACACCTTTAAAAACGGAATAAATGGTATCTCTTTATAAAAAAAAAAGTAGACCGTGCAGTAATAAATTTAGGTTGAAAACGGAATATCGCCCTTTTTATTTTACGGAATAAATGCGATCTTTGAGGGATGAGAATAGCGTCAGACTGGTTCAAGTCTAAACAAAATCAAAACACAAAAAAAAAAAACTTTTACGACGCATCACACAGCGACACACGAACCGGCGGCGGGGCGATGATTACCGTGACATTTACAATTAACCAAGTAAATTATTTAGTGCCGAAGTAATTTCTTCACGGATATGTGACAGGCAATATATTATAGTTCTTCTTGTATCTCAGATTCGGCGTAGATCCAAATCGAAAGGTATCGGTAAGCTTACACAGTAAAAGTACAGTAAAAGGTGTAACGAACTATACGAAGTCATGAAGTTTACAAGTTTCCGCACATTTGTAGGCATAAATTTTCTTTAAATAAATGAATAAATATTTATGAAAAAACAGGTACATTTAATAATAATAACACAGCTTAAATAACGATTAAATAGGGCTTACTTTCGGCTGAATAAAGTAACACTAGAAGCCTATCGCGTCTCAACAATTTCAAATGCATCTCAACTTAGCGTCTCAACAAATTGTTGAGACGCTAAGTTGAGATGCATTTGAAATTGTTGAGACACGATAGGTTTCTAGTGTAATAAAACTTGCATTTATCAACTGCTACCAAGGGCCACTGCCCTGGCACGTTTGCGTATTTATTTTCACTGAGCTAGGGGGTCTTTTTGTTAGGCCGCCATTTTACGGACCTATTAGAGGACATGGCCAAAAATATGATATATTACAATGTATCGATCTGCAAGACACATTTAAAAATAAATGTGTACTGAATTAAAGTAACCCTACTTAAATGACATTTCTCTCTTGGCAGGTTGAACTACCATTATACCAAATCATTGTGTGATTAGTCAATTACTAGCTAAATGGCTGAAGAAGCTGGCTGTTCAGGTGTAACCAGTAGTAACTCGAAACGGAAAGCTGATGATAGTCGGCATCATTTAAAGCAATGGTTGCACAACTCTTCGCCTAAGATTCCGAGGCAAACTGCTCACAATAGGCGTAAATCTGCTGGTAGCGTGATTGACGTACTAGATGTTCCTGATGACTATCTCCCCCAAAGTGACAGTGAAGTTTTGTCTTCACCTGACAATGAGAGCAGCCTTTCTGATACTGAAGACACTGTTGTGCCTATGCCTACTGAAGATGGTGAAACTGACTATGAAAATTATGATTTGCCTGGTGATGTATTTGAAGATCTGGAAGAGGAAGATGATGAACATGTACCTGGTGAAGAAGTTCACAGTGGTCAGCCAATCTACCAAGGTGCACGTGTGACAATGGCAGCAAGCATGCTGCTTATCATAACATTTGTCATGCGACACAGCCTATCGGGTGCAGCATTGCTGGACTTGTTGGCACTGATTGAAATACATTGTCTTAGTGACAATATTTGTCGCACAAGTCTAAGGCTATTCCGACAGTATTTTGAACACAGCTCCGCACCCACGGAGCAGCATTTTTTCTGCGAAAAATGTGTGCTGTACTTGGGGACAGACATACTGACATGCAGCAAATGCAGGGAGCGTGCTGGTCACTTTGTGGTTAATCCTTTGTCTGGAGCGCTGCAGAGTTTTTTCTCACGTAAGTTTAACATTTTGATGTAAACATGTACATGTAGATTAATGAAGGTACAATGTAAGGATGTAAATTTTGTGTTTAATGAAATATCCGTTTAAACTCAAATTCAAAATAGCGTTTAAACGGATATTCAAGCCAAAAATGAGTGTCAAATTCGGCAGTCAAGAACTGCCCTTTTCAGCCATCGTGAGATGCCCAGTTTTGATTAAATTTATCAAGATTCCATTTTGTCCCTTAACCGTTTATTAAAATAATTCCTAAACATCCGAAAGAAAATTGTAAATATAATATGAAAAAACGCGCGAGATATTATATCCAGAAGTTCCAATGTCGATCGACTTGATGCAATTCATTTTCCAATGATGTATGATTTTTCCTTCACCATTCAAACTGCATCCTTCCGCTACTATCAAAAAATTAAAATGTTGATCTCTGGTAGGAAACATGCTGTATGATCGTCGTTGAGGGCTCCATCTAAATATTTTTAGAAGCCATAGGGAACTGTGTAATTCCCTTCCGGGTTTGTAAATTGCCGATCGGAACCGGATTTTGAACGTCCAGGTTTGTAAATTGCCGACAAGAAATGGATTTTGAACTTCCGGTTTTGTAAATTGCCGATCGGAACTGGATTTTGAAAAGAAAAACTTTGAAATCTAGTACCAAATTGAGCAAAAATACACCGATTCTGCAACATGCAGGGTCATAATACGTATCCTCAATACTTATTCCATCTCCCCAAGAACTTTTATGGCACAAATATGCAATTTACTATTGGAAATGGAGGAATTTTTCCATGTACTTAGCGCATTATAATACAATTTGGGACGGTTTGTATAGTGCTGGTTTTGAGTGGCACAAACTTACGTTTAGACGTTTAGTAAATTTCGTAAACGTTTAAATGCCTTTTTGGCTTTTAAACTGTTAAACGTTTAATATTAACATCCATAGTACAATGGCAGCCAGGCCGGTAACTCTAAAACAAGTAACCAGATAACACAGAAATGACAGAATTCCTGACAACAAGTACATGCACTTATACACCTATCAGTTGTAAGACGCACCCTATGACCCCCGGGAGTGGTGCGTCACTTTACCGAGGTGCGTCGACTTCTCATGTACCATGACGCACCCTGTGTCAAAAAAACGACGGACCATTGCCTTCCAAATACGCACCCTCCGTCAATTTTTGGACGCACCATTGGTGGATTCTGACGGACCATGACGACGCACCCCGTCGTCAGATATCGTTGACTATAACTGGATAAAACACGATCTACTGGAAATGAAACTACTTTTAATTCACGGGGGATCTGCCCTTATTCGATGTTGTCAACCCTGGCCCTCGAATAATTATATAGACCCCGGACCGGGACCGGGTAGGCCTATGTTTTTTATTTGAATCTCCTGCCGCACATCCCAGACCAAATTCAATTCCGGGGGCCTGTCCTACTACCTCTGTGTTCTTAGATTGTTCTGCGCTTGTGCGGAAGAGCGCAATGCTGATCCCCTATCTTATACCATGAAGATGCTTGTATATGTGACACTTCTCTTAAAATGAAAGGTTCTCGGTCTACTGCGGTTCCTTGTTTTTTTCGTTTGCCAAACTCTTGTATTGATGATCGAGTGATTTCAGGCATTTTAGAACATGCGGTATAAAATATCGGAGTGATGTTTGCGGTATTAAAGTGGAGCCTGGTTGGCGGTATTAAGGAGTTATGTGGTATAGTAGCCCTATAGCGTATATTTAAAGGTCGTATTTTGTTGTTCGTAAACAGATGTACACTGTGACGCACCCATGTAAATTGACGGACCTTGACGCACCCTCCGTCATTTTTTGACGGACCAAAGGCTGCCACGGACGTACCCTCCGTCAACATTTTTTGGTAAACGACGCACCCACGACGCACCTCTCCCGGGGGTCATAGGGTGCGTCTTACAACTGATAGGTGTATTACTTCCTTGTCTCAAGATGTGATTTACTTCTTTTTTTTTTTTGTGTCTGGATATAAACAATAAGTTCTAATAACAAGAACTAAAAAAATGCCAATTCTCTTGAACTGTTATCAAGTTGACACTGTACGTGTACAAAGGTAACAAATTTCACCCTGGCAGTACCAAACTACATCAAGCAGAGTAAAGTTACATGATAATAAAAATTGGTTGTGTGTTTGATAACTTAGAAATCACACCGTTTTGCTGAAATTGAAAGATTACTAAAAATGCAGGCTTATTTCAGTGGTTATCTTTCCAGGCTTGGATACCCATGGTTATGACTAGCATCACAAAAAGAGGCTTGATTTACTAAACTTCATACTCTCCCCTACCCATTTGGTAACATTTTGAAATGTTCACACTTTGGCTTACTATTTTACGGAATTAACCTGTTGTGGATCACTAAGTGGGCCTCAAAGATAAGCACATACAATGTACTGGTACATGTATGTTGGATTTGAAGTTACAATAATATTACATTACAAAACATGTTTATCTCATGCCCCTTGTAACAACGGTCAAAAAATCAATGCTGAATGAGGCTTTCCCCCTTCCCTATACACATTGTGGATGAGTATTAAAAATAAAAAAAAATATTAGAGTGACATGTTTAAAGATTGATCAAAGTGCTTTGCAGTCAGATGTTTGCATTTCATGTTTAAGCGATTGAAGCAATTGCATGATTCTGTGAAAAAGCAGTTCTAAAACTCTCTGTTGTATGAACTTTGCAAGTTTAAATTATGTTCCTTGCTCGTTATTCTGTTATATTTTGTCATTCGGTACAGGTTCTGGATTCCTTGACCTTCTGAAGTACCCCATGGAACGTCAGGTGGAGCATCCGGGCAACTTAGAAGATATTTTTGATGGACAGATGTATAAGGAACGATTTAAAGATGGATACTTGATAGGCACACCTGAGACAGCAAAGGAGAATGAAGTGCACATTTCCTTCCAAATGAACACCGATGGTGTGGCGCTATTCAAGTCGTCAAAATCATCTGTGTGGCCAGTGTTTGTTGTAATAAATGAACTTCATCCGAAGTTAAGGTAAGTTTTTGATTTCTACACACCTTGTGAATTCACCAACACTTCACACATAAGATGCTGAGATGCAGGGCTTAATTTCAGCACTAGTACAACCGTAACATCAGTTTGAGGTGGCTGGAGTAAAAAATTAACCTTCTCTCTCCCCCTCTCTCTCTCTCATTCTCTCTTCTCTTTTCTCTCTCTTTATCTTTTTTTTTCTTTTTTCTTTTTTTTCTTTTTTATTATTTTCTTTTATTTCGCTGCCTTATACCGAACGTCATATATGGCAAGCCAGTTTTTGTGAAAGCCAGATAAGGTTTCAAATTAAATCAGAGTATAGTTCTCTGATGCTGTCATACTCTTTCACTGGGAAGTTTTGATTATTGTAATTCCCTGATACGAAGAAATGGAGTGTGGCATATGGCAACTGGGGACATGGACAGGTGAACTAATAAATTATTTTTCAAAACACTGAATTTAACCATAGACCACAGTATGGTCTATGATTGAATACAAATCAACTGGTTTTTAAAATCTGGCTTGCAATATGAGACAGAGAAAAGTGGGAAGGATTAAAAGAAACAGTACAGAAGAACAAGAAATGGGGGAAAAGGGTTATTTTTACCATCTCCAGCTGCCATTCAGCCTCGGACAGATCTATGCTATTAGTATATTATAGTAAAACCTTATAATAATATATTATTATAATAAAATAAAATCAGTCTAATATAACAAAATTCCTGTTAAGCCCTATAACATTGTGTTTTCTTGCACTGTCTTTTTAAATATTACCTGTCTTTATTCATTGTTTTTGAAACCCTGATAAAGAATATTATATAACTGATTTATAACAAGACTACTCAGCGACTCATTCGTATAATGGCAACTCATTAACACAAAGTTAATTTTATTTTGTATGTTAACAGGGATTAATAGCATTTTAGTTCTTGTTATCAGGAATTTCTTATTGTAATTAACTTCTGGTAACATTTACAAGAAGCACTTTTTGGTCCATGCATTACAAATTTTCCCATGGTAAATTTGTCAGATAAAATGATAAGTTCTGATAACAAGAAGTAAAATGCTATTCCCTATAAACTTTAGAACAATATAGGTTGCCACTGTAGTTAATTAATTTTTAATCTTGATCAATTAGATTTTTACTGCATGGAAAGATAGTCCATCAGTTGATTATGCACAGGTTCACAACTAATGTAAATGAGGTCAGAGGTAGAGGTACCTGCCAGATGCATGTTTTGACATAGAATTGAAAAGTTTTTTATTTGTTATTTTTTATTATTATTATTCAGGTTCTCCAGAGAGTACCGCATACTTTGTGGGATGTGGTTTGGAGCCTCAAAGCCGAATTTCCACATTTTCATGAAACCGTTTGCCAAGATGTTGACTGACCTGTATACCGAGGGTATGTATGTAAACAGTCTGTTTATTTTCCCCATTAGGCCCTATACCTACTTGACAACTCATCTTCGTATTGGCAGAAGCTTATTTGTTGGCAAGTAAAAGTTTTAATAAGCAATCTTGAATGCATATTCCCCCCGCCCCCATCAGGCCTACTTACCAACTAGCTCATCTCAGTAGGCAGATAATTTGATAGCAAGACTCGCGTATTAATGCCATTCTACATACATGTGTTGGGTTTAGTGTTAAAACGCTTGTCTCTCATCACTAGTCCTGGGTTTGCATCCTGGCAGAGCTAAATGCGAAACAGTCATAAGTTTTAGCCAGGTACCATGTTTCCCCCGTACCTAAAATCGGACTCCTCCCCAATTCCTTTTGCATAGGACCACAATGGGAATAAACTTCTTCAAAGTTTTTGTTTTGTTTTTTGTTGTTGTTGTTGCTATCCATGACTTTAGCCTAAATAACCGTTTCCTTTTCTTTCTTTTGTTTTAGGGATTGAAGTATCTCTCCATAATGGTATCACCAAAAAAGTAAAAGGGTTACTGCTCTCTGTATGCATGGATACCCCTGCAAGGTGTCTTTTCCAGAATTTCACACAGTTTAATGGAAAGTATGGTTGCGCTTACTGCTTAGAGGAGGGAAAAAGTGTAAGAACAAGTGAGCAGGGCAGCACATGGACTTACCCCTTCAATATAGATGAAAACAATAATACAGGACATGGGGTTGAGAGAACCCATAGGCAAACCTGTGATTTTGCAGACAATGCAGAAAGAAGTACACAGCAAATACGTGGTAGAAAAGTGATGCCTGTGATGGGAGTAAAGGGCCGTTCCGCTTTTTTATCTGTCCCCAAGTTTGACATTATCCGATGTGTTCCCCCTGATTACATGCATGGTTCATGTTTGGGCATTTTTAAAATGCTTATAGGTTTGTGGTTTGATGTAGCTCACAGACTCGAATATTTCAGTATCAGGAAGTTTGTAAAGAAAGTGGATCAGAGATTGTCTTCAATCAAGCCACCAAGTTTAATATCAAGACCACCTCAATTGATCGAAACACACATCAAGTGGTGGAAGGCGTCTGAATATCGATCCTTCTTTTTATATTATGCCATTCCTTGTATGTATGGTATTCTGCCTTCAACATATTTTGAACATTTACTTCTGCTAGTCAATGCCTTGCACATTTTACTGAGCAAGTCTATTTCCAGGAAACAACTTCAAAATGCCAAGATTATGTTAAAAATGTTTTGCTTCAAAGTAAGCGACTTGTACAAACCACGTTACAACACATGGAACATGCACTCGTTACTTCATTACGTCAAATCTGTTGAAGATTTAGGCCCATTATATCTAAATTCTTGTTTCTGGTACGAAGATTTTAATGGTGACCTACGTCACATGTTCCACGGCACAAACAGTGTGGGGAATCAAATACTTACAGCTGTTGCCATAAACGAGCAACTTCCAAATCTAGCTGCAACTCTACGTATAGGCTCTCAGGAATATGAACTTTATAACCATATGAAAAATAAGTCTATGGTTCATAGAATTAAAATTTCAGAGAAAATTTCTCATCAAGTGAATGTTGTTGGTGCCCTGAGTCAGGGAAATATGTTTTTAGCACCAGTTCAGCAAGTGCTAGGAAGTGTATCTAGATTACAGTCATTTAAACGTATACGTATGGCCGGTATTGTCGTGCAATGTCAACTTTATGATCGTGTCACCAAAAGGAACAATTTTACCATTTCTTACAGGGTGCATAATGAAATTAAGTATGGTCAAGTACTGATATATACAAAGTGTTATAAGCAGTGCCCAAATGTGGTATTTTGTGATGAGAAGTGCATTTGTCATAAACCACAGTTTCTGGCCCTTGTTAAAGAGTTGAAACCTTTGTGCAACTTTAAATACTCCTCTAAAGTGATGGTTAATGACAGTATGAAAACTCATATTATACCAGTAAGTAAAGTCCTTCTAGATCAAACTGCTATACCAGTCAGAAGCATTTGTGGACAGTGTGTGTGGATGGATGTTGGTTTAGAGAATGTTGCCTTTGTTGGCATGTTTCCTAACCATGATGAGAAAGATTGATTATACATGTATATGCTGTGACATGTAGCAATCGATAAAGGGACATTTAGTGATCTTCAGAATTCAGATCCCTACTTAAACTGTTAATTTTCCACACATTTCCTTCTTGTTTGTTTGAAGAGTAATGTGGCACGAAAGGTATATATTTTGTTGAAGTGAATCTGATGTCCATGCATCAATAATTGAAGATAAGCCTACATGTACATGGAACAATATAAAACACTTGATAGTGGTGTTGTGGTACATATTATAATAAACTCAGTGAGAAATACTCATCAAAATCATTTAGAAAAGTATAAGTGTTGAGGAGATGAATATGTCTCATCATCAAAATATGCATGGCAGTATTTTAAAGTAAGTTTGTTACTACTGTTCACATATTAATTGTATACAAAGAATCTAAGGCTGTCCCTCACTCCAATATGACATGTATGAATATGACACACTGTTACAAAATGTACAATGATGTACAATATAGCATGCTGAAGAAGCTGCACGGCGTTTGGCTATGTGACAGTGTTATACACTGTGGTGTCACCATGTAGCTAATAGCTAGTAGTCATGCCACGGTGCCAGCAGAGTTGCCATCATCTACATAAATCAGGGAACAATTAACAGTAGCCGAGCGACTTCTTCTGCATCCCTACCAGGATAAAGTCCAATATATCTGCATTGTGGGCCAAAGGAATTTGGGTGTCCGGGGAGGGGGGGGGGGGGGGGGGGGGGGGGGGGGGGGGGGGGGGGGGCACTCATGTGTAAATGTTGTAATCATGCATGTACAAGAAAACAGGGATTTGAGGTGGTTTTTAAAAGCAAAACAAGGATGGCGGATCCTTGTTTGAAGTATCAAAATGGTGTTTACATGTATACTGTTATTCACAGTGTTGAAACTTGTATTTTTTAATATAAAATGTATATTTAGTCTACATTCACCATTACAATCAATAAGCTGTATACACTTGACTACTTTGTATGATATTTGTAAGATGATCAATAAATAAACTGAATTGAAATTGAATAGCTAATTTTTCGGAATTTGGGGAGGAATGTTTTTTCTGGATCATCGCTTCGGGTAGTTTGCAAAAATACCTAGCTAGCTGTGACAAAGTTGCCACTTAACACAATCAAATGGTCTATGAAACATGTCTTAATAGTTTAGAAATATCCTGGAAAAAAATGTCCTTGCTTGGGGTGATTTGTCCCGAGGGCAGGCTGCGACAATTATTTTTTTGTTAATATAGCTCGATCAGGCAGCAACCAATGCAAATTAGGTTGTCCAAAAATTGACCGAAAACCGCAACTAATTGGTTTAGAAAATCCCATATTTTTATCGCTAGAATCTTCCTAAAAAGTGGTGTTAATAAACGATACTAGTATATTCCCCATTCACAATTACAGCATGCCCAGTAGACGTTCTATATCAGTCAAAATTTTCTTTTTTTGTGAGATTCATTTATGCAAATTATACCACTACATTAGTCTCATGCACATCATTTATTAGTGTCACAGATGGATCGTTACCGTTGCACTCTATTATGGGTAGATCGGACTACGTGTAAATCATTGAAATTATATAATTAGTATGCGCGATGCTAAAACACAGCGAACATGAATGAAGCCGCAATGTCAAATAAAGTGTAGCAAAAAACAGGCTTTATCCTGGAATTCTAAAAGTCTAAAGGAGTAAGCTTTCCTACACAATTGAGCTGCATGCGAAAATTTGGAGTTTCGGACAACTTGCTAAAATGTTAACAATTTTGCGAAAAAGACCCTAGGAAGGTTGTCACCAAAAGATCCCCTTTTTGAGGCAGTTTGTAACCCAAAGACTCCAAAGTCCAATTTGATACACTTTTGATACTAGTTGTCTTCACAACAAAATATCGAAGTCCAATTTGATACAGTTGTCATTGTGTTAAAAATGCAAAGTCCAATTTGATACAGTTGTCATTGTGTTAAAAATTCAAAGTCCAATTTGATACAGTTGTCATTGTGTTAAAAATTCAAAGTCCAATTTGATACAGTTTTGATACAGTTGTCATTGTGTTAAAAATGCAAAGTCCAATTTGATACAGTTTTGATACAGTTGTCATTGTGTTAAAAATTCAAAGTCCAATTTGATACAGTTTTGATACAGTTGTCATTGTGTTAAAAATTCAAAGTCCAATTTGATACAGTTTTGATACAGTTGTCATTGTGTTAAAAATTCAAAGTCCAATTTGATACAGTTTTGATACAGTTGTCATTGTGTTAAAAATTCAAAGTCCAATTTGATACAGTTTTGATACAGTTGTCATTGTGTTAAAAATTCAAAGTCCAATTTGATACAGTTTTGATACAGTTGTCATTGTGTTAAAAATTCAAAGTCCAATTTGATACAGTTTTGATACAGTTGTCATTGTGTTAAAAATTCAAAGTCCAATTTGATACAGTTTTGATACAGTTGTCATTGTGTTTTAAATTTAAAGTCCAATTTGATACAGTTTTGATACACTTGCCCTTCTCAACAAAATGTTAAAGTCCAATTTGATACAGTTTTGATACAGTTGTTTTCTCAACAAAATATCAAAGTCCAATTTGATACAGTTTTGATATACATTTGATACTATCAAATTTGTATCAAATGGCTGGAGACGATTTGATACACATTTGATACACTTTTGATACTATCAAAATCATATCAAAAACTTTTTGATATAGTTTTGATACAGAAAAAATGTATCAAATTGTATCAAATCTCATTTTGATATAGTTTTGATACAGTTTTGATACCAATTTGATACACCTATTTCGGCAAGGGCGGGACCAACAAGTACAGATAAGATGGCCTCATGCTGGTCTGCACTGAAACGCTAGTCAAACATAGTTGGAACCAGTTGTATGGACTTGACCAACATTTTCGTTTAAAAAAACAAAGATTTAATTAAGAATATTTGTTTGAACATTCTGGGGAATTGTTGAAAATTGTAAAGAATGTTGAAAATTCCTGCCATTTTTGAAAAAGAAGAAAAATGCATGAGAGGTCCTTTTGCGTCTACAACGTGGTGTTTTTCTTCTCGTCACCTTGTCATACCAAAATGACTATATTTAAAGACAGTTTTGAGTTTTGTATTCAATAGATAGAGTAGGGATAGGGAAAATGCGAGTGCAAAAACCCCCAACACTTTTTGCAAAGAAAACCCCTCTTTTTGGGGGGCGAAGCATGTTATTGCAAAACCTTACACATTTTGGTCTTTCTAGACATAAGTGGGGGCCACCATGTTTGTATTCTTTGTAAATTACACCTATGCGGTTTATTTTAACATTCCTGCAGTCTGTGATGGAGTCAAGTTATATTTGTTTAGCCTTGATGATTCAATCAGAGATGTTATTAGACTCCCAACAGAGAGACATAATAGCTTATCTTGTTTGACTAAGGAGAAATCTCCCAATTGTTGTGGGGTTGTCTAATATTACGGTTGTTCCTATGGCTAATTTTTTATTTGATATTTTTAATAGAGCTTGCTGAGCTCCACAATAATCCAAAATTTGAGATCGATCGGAGCTACGGTTTTCTAGATATGACAATTTTAGTGTCAAAAATAAAGCAAAATTGAAGCGTTCATTTCTTTTGTTTCTTATTGTTTTTGACCCCCTAGCTGGCCTAGCAAAGTAATTAATCTAATGCAAAAATGTTTAATTAATTTTTACAAGAAAAGTATAAATGCTACAAAGCTGAAATTTTGGGAGCTTGTTAATTAGAGTTTTTAGAAAGTTTCCCCGGAGGCTGTAAGACATCTGCATAATTAATTATACTTAATTGTAAAAAAACACAAAAATTTAGAAAATTAGGCTGTTTAATGCACTTAATTTTTTGTTGTTGAAGTTTATGCACTTTACTAAATGTAATGCCACTTGGTATATGTTGTGCTTGCTATACAACTCTCCTTAATTCCTGTGATGCGGGAATCTAATGGAGTTTTCAATAAATAATTAAAGCAAAAACAAAAAACTAAATTTGTATAGACATTTTACCTAGGGAGTCAATAAAACCAGTATAGAACAAAAGAAAATAGACTGCCCTCTGTTGGCCGAAAAACAATACAAAACAAAAGAATTGAAAATGGATTTTTGAAAATAAAATTGTCATCTAGAAAACCGTAGCTCCGATCAATCTAAAATTTCAGATTATTGTGGAGCTCAGCAAGCTCTATTGAAATATCAAATAAAAAATTAGCCATAGGAACAACCTTAAAGTGGTGAGTTGTGGCTGTCATATATACCTAGATTGTTCTTCAGACGGTATGCCTACATGTAGGCCCCGGAGGATCCCGCGATTTAAAACCGAGAGGCGAGTTTACTAAAACCGCGATTCACAGGATTTGCAACCAAAACCAAGAAATGCCGCGAAAATAAACCAAATGCGAGAAACCGCGACCAAAATGTGACCCCCAAATATCACCTCTTTAAAAAGTAAATAAGCTTACTTTATAGTCCATTTATCTTCTCTGCAAGAAAATATATTGATTTCCAAATTAATCCCTGGTAGAGGGGTTTCATAATTTGCGTAAAATTCCAATTAATGTCCTCTGTTTTGACTTTTTGAAACAGAAGAAATATTTGTTTTGAACACGCGCCGCCATCTTGATTGAGTACATCCCCCAGTGGCTTCCAGTCGATCCTAAAAAATTAGCGTGCGTTACATTGATAGCAAAATGTAGAGGGCGGCAGAGTCGTAGTCAATTCTTTTAATGAAACCCATTTCCAGCAACCTAGGCGGCATTATTATGCATTACGTCAGAACACGTGCGATCTCAAATTGATGATGATACCAATTTTACGGCGCGGCGTAACATGGGGAAAATAACATACGGGAACCAGACATTGTTTACATATAAAAGGTATTTTCCGGGGGGATTTTCTCAACCAAGTTTGCATTGGTATGATTGGTACGATAGATCGAAATTTAACATGACATTTCAAGATTTTCTTGAACTAATTACGGTCGATTTTTGTGTAGAAATTTGAAATTTTGTTTGTTGAGGAAAAAACCAACAATTCCCCGAAATCTCGGCATACTTTTAGAAAACCGAGGCAAATGGTAAAACCCGAGAATCACGGCGAGAAAACCGTGATCGCGGGATCCTCCAGGGCTTAGGTATGCCCCTCCCCCTTCCATGCACACAGATCAACTTTATTGGTTTCCTGTACTCTTTTTAGACTGCAGTGTTTTGATTTGTTTTTGGTTTGAATAATGGAAAATACATACATCATTTCCCTGGTATTTTGGTATGCAACAGAAAATGGTTACAAAACATGCCTCTTTCTCTTGTATCGCCCCCATTCCATTTCAATGGAATTTTTATTTGCATTCCACATCACATTTTTCAAAACTTTTCTAAATTAAAAAAAAAATGTATATTTACCCAATCAACAAACAACATTATATTACTGTGGAAGTGTGTATTTTAGACCTGGTTTAGTTTGAATTTAATATTTCATGAAAAAATATGATTAAATTAAAGGTGTATTGTTCCGATCACTTTTTTTTTGCTATGATTTTGTTTTCACATCAAGAGATTTATCAGAAGAATCTCCATATTTTATATTTCTCATCATGTCTGTAAAATCTTAGGGGCCAGAAATATTCCATTTAGAATTGATAGGCTAAAATGTGGAGAATTAGGCCAAAAAAAAAAGTGTTGCCCTCAGCGACCGACCCTAAAATCGTAAAAATTAGGGTCACATTTTTTTTTAATTTTTTTTAACCCTTTGAACCCTGACCTATATATAGCATTCCGGTGCCCCACCCTGACTTATGAGCACAAATTTGAATAAATTGTGCATTACAATAGGGAATGTTATTATAATATTTTTTTTCAATGTTATTTTGTTCTGTTTTGCATTTATATGTATTTTATTGAATAAAAGACATGTTAGAAATTATAAATAGTGTGTTTTTGCTTACCTTACTGCCAATATGCCACCTTAGTGTGCCAATCCGCCCAACAGTTGAATCCTGGCTTTCCGATACAGAGATATTTTTTGCAGAATGTGCACCAGAAGACAGTCTTGCTGCGCCTGGGAAGATCTATGTCGTTCAGGTGGGGATTTGCCAATTTTGCCCGTCTGAATTTTTCATGACAGACAACACACCTATTGTTCCCGGTGCCATGTCGGGATCTTTCTACGGTGTGGTGTCCATAATTCACCAGACGAGCATAGGTTCACGGTTGGCTGAGGTCTTCCACGGTACTCTGCGCTACGGACATTTCCAACCAACTGTAGGCACAGTTTCTCCAAGAAGATATGGAAAGTTAGTGTCCTATGACCTGGCTGGCTGTGGGGCTTGTAGAAGTCCATGAGTACATAGCTATTGTAGCATGCCCACATGAAAAACTTCATGAATAGACGTCTTGGCCATTTGTAGTGGCGACGGCAACGCCGAAGACTTGTCATTTGATCATTCTTATCAGTGCCTCCCATCTACTGATTATACTTTTTGACGGCCTTGGGGCACGAAACTTGGACTCGTCTGTGTTCTGTGGGGTCATATCTTGGAACAGTTGTATCATCATCATCCACGTATACAGTTGAAACAAAGTAGACTGGCCTCTTATCCTGCCATACAATAGCGGCTACTTTACCATTGAAGAGAAGATCTGATTCTCCCTTCTTCATTTGACGGTTTGTTTTTATGAGTTGCTTTGGAAATAATTTCCTATTAGTCATTGCTGTTCCACAAATATGCACTCCTCTTGATAAGAGGAATTCAGCTAGTTGCACACTGGTATAAAACCTATCTGTGTATACAATGTAATATTGATCTTCGTAGTCTTCCAGCATTCTTACAACAAGGTTACCTGTAACACCCAAGTCCGCATCAATGGCCAGGGCATCATCCCGCTTCCCGGTGTACACTTCTGCAGCCACGATGTACCCGTTATTGCTGTCGCACAATAGGAATGTTTTTATCCCCCATCTTATTGGCTTATCCTTTATGTATTGTTTGAACGAGAGGGAGTTCTTAGTGGGGATCATCCCCTCATCCAATGACAGATTTTCATCAGGAACGTAATACTCCTTGAATCGCTCCATGAGGAAATTGAAAATTGGCCTGCATTTATAAATCTTATCAGTTTTATCTAGGTCAGGGTCTGCTTCGTCTACGCAATGAAGCATTGCCCATATCGCTAAGAATCGGTCGCGACTCATGATCTTTGGGAAACCAGGCGTTGCAGTCAGGAGATTATCTTTATTTCGCCAATATTGTTCATACCGATCCTTGTGAATGAGCATTTCCATCGTTATTCGGATTCCAAAAAATGCTTTCATCTCTTCTATTGTCACATCAACAAATCTTTTTGCACAGTAATTATTAGGCTTTGCAGCCTTTATGTAAGTTGCTTGTCGGTTGGTTTCAGTGACAATAATATGCCACAGTGTGTCATCCCAACATAAGGACAAGAAGTCCAAAGGCGTACTATCCGCATCAATATTTGGAGGAATGTTTTTTGGTCCCGGTGCCTCAGATGGAGAAAATCTGGATTGGGTGAAGCCTGTAGTATCACTTTTCCACTGTTGCTGTGCATTATTTTGGGTATTTTGAGCTTGACCCCTACCTGTACCACGACCACGACCCCTTCCACGACCCCTTCCTCGACCACGACCACCTTGGTTACCACCACCTTGGATACCACCAACTGCGGCACCACCTCCTTGTAAGCTTACATTGCTATCTGCACTGTCATCACTATCAGATACTGTATGTGTAGGTGCATAATTCGGTGCTACTGGCAGTAGTGCATCATCACTTTCGGTGTCGCTTTCGCTCTCAAAATCACTCTCATGACCATAATCTGATTCATCCATGTCCTCTTGAGAATCCTGAGAATCATCATCGAAAAATTGGCGCAGTGCCGCATCCGCATCCATCAAATTTCTTGCCATATTTGACGAATTTCTTGAGAAAAAATGTTTGCAAATCCTTCGCAAATCCTTCGCGAGTCTATTTTTAGCAAGCAGAAGTCACATGATCCAAGTCAGGTGATATGACCAAGCAAACAAGTCACATGTTTAGTCACCTGTTCAGAAGGTCTATTTTAGTGCCTTTCGGGTTATTACGCCTAAGGTTCAAGGTCTATTTTAGTGCCTTTCGGGTTCTAAGGGTTAAGATTTAAATTTGAATAAAAGTGTCTAAATGTTACTATTTCTTGCTTGATATGAATAAATAAGCCCAAATAAATGTTTTTTAGACTATTGTCACACTAGAAACATTAGTAAAATTGACATATGGGCCTATACCCATTTTGTCTTGACATAAACCATATTTTTTTCAGCCAAAAAAAAAAAAATCCGACCGACCGACCCCAATTTTTAATTTTTGGCACTTGAGGGCAACACAACATTTTTTCTTCTTCCTTAGTGGTTGGAAGGTGGGGCTTGAGAACGGAGGGTCCCCGGATCGAATCCCGGCAGGTTCCCGGAGATTTAGTTAGTGTTTTTCCTCGAAAATTGTGATCACGGTCAAAAATCCTAAACCGGGGTTAGGGTTATTAGTGTTAGCACCATGTTAATACATATTTACATTGTTTTAATAGTGTTTAAGCACCATGTTTTACACATCTGAGTATCAAATTCAATGCAGACCAGTAGATATTGCAGATGCTGGAATAGGATTGGTATTCAATGTATAAACACAGAGACTACAGAGTACATGAATGATGCATGTGCTGTATGTTCACATGCTCCTTGTTGGGTATATTCATTTACTTTTCTAAATAGATCGTGCATGCAATTTAAACATTGGAGCACATTGATATGTACATTAAAAGCTGTTGAAATTCAGGCAATTTGCAATCCTATTCTAGTATCACAAACAAAACAAAATATGTTGGTCTGCACTGACATTTATTAAATAAATGGTTTTAGCATACCCTACAGAATTTGTCAACAATCTCCTTCTTAGCACTATCAATATCAATGTTGTACATATACACTGTAAATTATTTTTACCCAAAACTGTGGCTCCCAGGGAACATGCTAACAGATGAGTAAACTTTACTCAATTTGAAAAGGAAACGTTCTACCCAACCCATGTGTAATCTTTACCCCACCCATGAGTAATAATTACCCCACCCATGAGTACTATTTACCCCACCCATGAGTACTATTTTACCCCTCCCATGAGCACTACTTTACCCCACCCATGAGTACTATTTAACCAATCATTGGGTAAATTTTACACAATAAGTTGAGCAAGTTTTACCAATCTGTTGATCATGTTCCCTAGGAGCCGCGCCTTTGGGTAAACTTTACCAAATTCAAGAGCGGTAACAGTTTTACTCAAGAGTTTGGTAATATTTCTTACCAGAAATAGGGTTAAATATTTTACTCAATCATGGTTTTACCACTCACTTGAGGCAAAGATTGTATTCACTTTACTCAACTATGTGTAAAATAAATAGCATGCTGAAAACAGAACATGAAGAAATAATACCCGGCAAAATATAAATGAAGTTTAACTGCAAAACTTTTTATTTGCACCCATATACTGCGGGTGATAAAAAGAAACAAAGCACAACTTGCTGGTGTCGAAATATATGACATGAAAATAGCCTCAAAACATGATGAAAATTGGCCATGACCACCAATTGGTATCTCAAAACATGCACTTAACTAATACAACTTTGAAAACAGATCAATATGGCTTGATCACTCAGCCCTGGTGTACTTCTATAGCTTTGATGTGTGAGAAAGTCTTATTTTGACTTATGTCATGAAAGGGATATTAGCCATTTCAATTTGAACTCCACAATTTCAGACAAAAAAAATCAAGATTTTGATGTTATTTGATAGCTAAGATGTGTGTGAAGTTATTAGGCCAAATATACTTTTTAAAAGGGGAAGTAGGGCAAAATATTGTTGAAATAAATGGCATGTGTGCCGTTTACATGTATATGCGTGCAGGCTCTCCTAACGGATAACATAAGTTCACACACGCTTCCACGCACCAAGTTTATTTGTGACATGTTTGAAGATTGAACTTTAAGAAAAGATTGAAAATGTAGTCACTTATTTTTTGTGTGAAATGAATTATGCCTTGGGATAGTAATTTTATGCAAAAAATAATTGAACAACAGTTCAATCTTTTCTAAAAGTTCAGTTGTCAAACATGTGACAAATGAAACTTGATGCTTTGAAGCACACATCAACTTGCGTTATCCATAAGAAAGCATGCGCACATGTACACGTACGTCCCATTCGGGACTGTGTAGTAGAATAAACGGCATACTTGTCATTTATTAAAAAAAAGCAAACCATCTTTTGCCTTATTTTCCCCTTTTGAAACCAGACTTGGCCAAATAAATCAGGTATCTTAATTCATTGACTTATTATACAGGGTGTCCCAAAAGTCTATGCACGTTTTTGAAGAGTCATATCTCATAAAATATAAATCATATGGTATAAATTTAACCATATTTTGATAGACGAGATTTGGGAAATTATTTTGATACTAAACACAACCCTATTGGTGAACCCACAACATTATAAAACTGGTTGAAAGTTTTTGGCCGTGTGAGACCCACCCATACCAACTACCACACATTGTTGCTAAAACAGGTGCGCATAAATTAACGGTATGAAAGCAACGTTGCGCATTAGTCACAGTTCACTGCTTACCTTGCAACATTAATGTTATTACTAAACTCGGTCACTCACACTACATAAATAGGCGTAAGTAGACAGCATCATTGCACAGCAAAAGTCTTCATTCAAGAGGGTTTACAGCATAGATAAGCGAATACAAATTGTATGGTTCTACGCTGAAACAAATTCAGTTCAACTTACTCAATAAAAGTTCAGAAAACATTTTAAAGTGAAACGCGACCAGGAAGAATATCCATTCTTTAGTTGGTGGATACATATTTGAACACAGGAACTGTGCATGATTTGTCTCGATGTGGTAGAAAAAAGACTGGTTAAGATCAACAAGTCACATTGATGTCATAAGACATGCAGTAGCCAAAAGTCCAAAGAGATCTATTCGTGTGTGATGTGTGTGTTCACTTTTCTGTTATGTTATTCAATTTGTTTAGGTCTGTGTTTTTGCATAATAGCACACGTCTCTGTATAAATGGAAAACATTTAAACTAATTTCACTATAGAAACGAAAACTATGTGTGATATAGTTTGTTATTATGATGGGATCACTGTAATGTAACATTTTAAATATTACAATTGACGGATCACTTTCCATGTAACCAACTCTACCCGTCTTTTTGTTAATCTCGATAAGTATGGATTTATGAACTTTATCCGAAGTATAAAATTACATTTTTGCAGTAATACATATTTTACTTCTAGGGTGGCATTTACAAACAGATGTTACTCCAATGTTTGGTATCAAAATTATTTCCCACATCTCCTCTTTCTAAATATGTATTCATATTTTCAATACGACTTATATTTTGTGAAATACAAAGCTTCAAAGTCGTGCATAGACTTTTGGGACACCCTGTACTATCATATAACATAAAGATCTCTTAATAAATATCTTGGTTCTCTTTTTGAAATTGTCAATGAATATAGACAAACAACTGCGCTGATTGATTAATGGCAAACATACCAATTGTTAAAAACAACCATCTTTTGCCTTATTTTCCCCTTTCAAAAACCTGACTTGGCCAAATAAATTCAGGTATCTTAATTCATTGACTAATACTATCACATAACATAAAGATCTCACTTCTTCAGAAAGTGTGAGGGTTAACTGCTTTAAGCTACAACATTTTATATTTCATAAAATCTACAATGTCTAGATAGGAAAAACAACTGTACTGAATGATTTCTGACAACTTCAATTTTTTTGTCTCTTGATTGATACACTTGGTACAGCCATCGACCTTGATGGTACAGCTATACAAACGGCCTATTCTAGTTAACCAAACCTGCCAAATGATCCCATCCAAGTAGCTTGATGGATAGCTCCCATCAAAACGCATTACTCTGCAGTTATGTCTTACTATTACATTGCGCATATTATTTTTTTGAATCTGAAATAATCCAAAAAACAAGTGTAGAAAGCCACAATAAACACAATACAGCTAGTTGACACTTGCAAATCCCCCTGGCTGGGATATAAACCTTACAGAAGTACATGCACGCATTTCAGATGCAAATGAACTCATTAATATGCACATCAGCAATGACACATTGCATGGGTAATATAAGGGTTCAACAAAAGAAAGTATACAACTTTGTTTATGTGATTTTGAGTAATTTTCAATTTATTCTTGTCCAAACAGGCTAGATAGGCATTTAGATGAATCTTATAGGCATACTTTGATACCAAATTTGCCACCTAACAACAAAGATAAACCATGATTAGCACCATTTAAAGGAAAATATCCCATTTTCAAAAGTCGCATTTTCAATACACAGCACGAGAAGAAAGGGCCCATTGTTAACACACACACATGCCGTATTTATCCCGTACTGATCACCGCGCGTATCCCTCAATGCGCGGGCTAATTTAAATGTAAACTGATGCATGGGTGAAGGATTTGAATGTAAAGGAATGTTAATGGATGGGGAGAACATGGACAAATTAACCAAATCTTCTTGTGCTGTGTATTGGAAATGCGACTCTTGAAAATGGGATATTTTCCTTTAAATGGTGCTAATCATGCAGTTTATCTTTGTTGTTAGGGGGCAAATTTGGTATCAAATTATGCCTAAAAGATTCATATAAATGCCTATCTAGCCTGTTTGGTCAAAAACAAATTGAAAGTTACTCAAAATGACATAAACAAAGTTGTATACTTTCTTTTGTTGAAACCTTTACTACAAATCTTTCTGGCCTTAGAATGGCGTAAAAGATGATGAAAATAGACCCTGGCTAATCACATGACATCCTAACAAACTGGTTGATCTACATATCAAAACATGGATGCTAATATTTAAAAGAAACAAAGTATGACCCAAGGAGGGACACGACACTTTCGAAGGTAATCATTATATTCCAAATCTCTTAATATTTTTGGACCTACTATTTGACATTTCGACGGTAATAAAATCAATCATCTGACACAACATACTATGTGGCCCACTATGTGGCCCGATTTCAGGATGGTGGAGGACATACTATGCCCTGGGAGCATCATCATACCCTTTGCAGTCTTAAAATGATGTTGCTGCCAGAGAGTTGTACATTCTACAAACTTTTATACAAGAAAGAACAGTACAAAAAGCCTAATCTTTAGGCTTCAGAATGGTGCAAAACATGACAAAACTAGGCCATGGTTACAGAACAACAAACAGTTCAGCATTATGAATGTTAAGAACCAGCTCCAACATAACATAATGATCTAACATGCACAGCTATGTGCACTTATCATGGGTTCAGTTACTTTTAAAGTTATAATATGCCCTGAAAGCTCTTACAGTCCCAGCTTCATTTTTTTCTACTTTGACATCATAGATGAGGCTATCCATAGCTTTCCAGATATAGTCATGGCTTGGCTAGGATACTGAAGATCCAACACCTGGTATGCTTTGTAGCAGAGATCCACAGCCGCTACGAGTGTTTGCGTCTCCAAAGCCTGCCTTTCTATCACCACCATAGTTTGGTTGGGTTTCTTGTATGTGCCGCCTATTGCTAATGTAAATGGTTGTGTGCGGCCTGTGAAATGCGATAGGAAATACTCCATGCTTGTTCCTTCCTATACAATATAAAAAATGAGAAGAATGCAACAAAAAAATTGAGACGAATGCCATGTGACATGCACTTTTAAGGAATCAGGGCTTTTCAAATCATATCAACCAGAGATGCAGACATGCAGTGCCACCAAGTAAACACATTCCATGCAGTTACTTGCTTCTAGACAGTAGGCCAGAGTGTTTATGCAAATATTCTGCTTTTGAATGGCAGTACTTGACAGTGATGCAAATCCCAAAATCATTGATTTCCTAAAAAAGATCTGAAATCATTCTTTTGACACATTTTCAATTATAGATGATTTTCTGAAATCAGAAAATTTCATGAAAATGTATATCCCTGACTTGAGTCAATAAATAAATACAAAGTGTCACAGGGGTAGGTGCATGCTCAGAAACCTGCATAGGATGGTAACCCTCATTGAGGAGCTTTTGTACAGGGAGTTTAACTTAACCTGTCTTCTGAGAATATCAAGGAAATTTTAAAAATGACATTTGCATTTTGATTTTCCCTTAAAATTATTGATTTTTAGCTATATATTTTTGAATTCACTGAAAAATGAATTCAAACTCATTTGTTATTTGAAAGTGCATGTACTAACTAACTTTATCAATTTTATGTAAAGGTATAGCTGCTATACTTCTTTAAATACCACCAGATTTTGAAAATTAATTATTTTTTAAAATTTGCATACTTTATCACAGTGGTACCAAAATTACGCCCCAAAAGTAGATAGATTAAGCTTCGATGTGTTAATTTGTTCACAAATTTAGAATTGTAAGTTGAGATTTTGACCCCCAGTTGTCAAAATTGACACCACTGATTGTGAAAATGGCTATAAACTAGCCACACAAAATATCATACCTTTTGGTAATCAATAAATGAATCCATAGTCTCCCTTGTAGAGGCTCTTCCACCTTTGGTTCCTTTGCGTCCTTCAAATATGAACGGTAATGAAAACAGACTCAAATTCATCCGCTCCTCTGTAAAGACAAAGAGAGAACCAGAAAATGAATAAATTAAAGTTGAAAAATGCACCTTACTGATGATGCTTTCAATATAGGTGGTTATAACATCAGCCAGCATCTGGGACTCTCACCTGAATGCTCGGACATCGGCTTCAAAAGCTTTATAAATCCTTCTTGTTTAAGTGCCAACTAACCTATTGTAAACTATACACACACATCTGTTCATAATGCCCAGCTTTGCTTTTGACATGAAAAAACATGATTATTTCAGAAATGGTTAAGATATAATATTTTGGTCTAATAAAAAGACATTCCAATGTAGTTGATTTGCCATATATTTCTATTTCTTTAATCTCAAGAGTTTACCTGTTAACCCTTTCGATGCGGCGGGCGACCACAGCCGCCCGTTCAAAACACCGTATATAACGGCAGGCGGCTGGAGCCGCCCAACAAGTAGGAAATCAAGGATCGCAATTGATCGGCCTCTACCTCCTGACTGGTTGCTCATAATGATATAGAAACAAGATGACAACATCAAACAGTGCTTATTCTTACGAAAAAATAAACATTTGTATATACTTTAGATTGAAAAAAGTTGAGTTATTGCAGTTTTAAAATATGGTTTTCTGCAAAACATGTAATGGTGAATTTCCACGCACGATCACGTACACAATAGAGTTATTGATTGGTCGAGCGTTTCAACATAAATAAATTGTGTAGTAATTTAGGGAAACAAGTGTCGTATCGCCGTTATCGGCATCATATTCATATAATTATGTCGTTCGCAACAAGCATACTGTACACAACAATTTTCCTGGGACGAAACAGAACGAAATGGGACTAATAATGACACAAATCAGTTTGGTACTGTTTATTTCATGTAAATGAAGTGATCTATCGACGAGCGAAATGTTACAATTTTTTAAAAGTAGAATGATAAAAGTGAGAAAATAGTAAATAGTAAGTGTGTGTCCATCCACTCTTTATTTTTATTATGATATATTTTCAGTTCGGGACTAAAACATTTTACCGTATTTTACTTGGTCTATAAATATAAATAACTTTTTATATATCATTTCCCATCGTGGAAATTTCCCCCTGATGAATTAAATTGTAAAATAGTTCGCACACTACGGCAAAACAAGCTTGTAGTATAATGTACTATGCACATGGACTTCAGTACGAGATGATACACATTGTACAGTGTATACATGTACATGTAAAATCACCATAGGCCTACACAACGTTGTAGTCAATGTAAAATAAAATCAATAGACTGTATCATTGTGAGGAATGGAAACACGTAGTTCAAGAGGAACCAAGTCATTTGCATATCAAACGGTGGATGCACTCTGATGTAGGCATACGTGGCCATGAATGGTGTGTGGGAGAATATTGAAAATTATTAAATTTCAAAAATGATAAGATGACACTAGGAATTCTAGATCAGATGTCATCTCTTCCGTCAGCAAAATTGGAACTTTCCTGCCCCTTTTCCCACAGATTTCCACATGGCTTAAGCTACAGCATAGCTTTTTCTCCCATTTTGACAGTCCACAGGTTATCTCATCATTCAGCTGATGTGTACGGTGTACGAAATCATCTGTCAACATCCTCCCTACTTCCCCTGATCTCCTCCGGTTGAACATGACAACCTGGCATAGCAGCCCACGACACATATTACTGTATGCTGCTTTCATTTCATCTGCTACCTCCACATTTTCTAGTGTTGCTCTACTCTCTGTAACCGTTTTACCTGCAAGACAATGTACCTTCTTTACATCACTTGACAAGGGTAAGACTGCTGGCTTGTGCCACTTTCTCTGTTCCAAGGTTGTAAGTGCAGCACCTGAGACCTTCTCAGCCCATTCAATCTAAGTATATCTGCATCTGCAGCAGGGGATTGAATGGCACGTGATTTCAGAATGCTTGCACATCTCTTCAGACAGTGTCCCAGTTTTAAAGCCAGTGATGGGGTTTTGTAGCATCCAGAAGTCTCATCATATCCAGCAACTGTCTTAACTGCTTTTACAACATCTTTAAACAGAGTTGGTTGAATGCAATCTTCTAGTGTATTTATGGAGGCATTCATATCTCTGCAAGCATGTAGAAGCCGAGCTGGTTCTCGCATTTTCTGACTCACATACTGATAGTTTTGAGATGTTAGTTCTACCTTTGTCAAGAAATGTGCTCCTAACTCCACAATCAAGCTATCATTTCTTGCTGTCATGGAGATTGCATCATATTCCATAGTGGCAAAAACTTTCTCTCTGAGTTTGGAGGGTGCATTTTCTGCCATGGGTAGCATTGTTGCACAGCGTGATTTGAGTGACCTGTCAATTGATACTGTCTGTTGTGGCTTCCGCATGCAGCAATTCTTTCTATGTCTCCAAAGTTCGTGATGCAAAAAGTAACCAAAGCAATCTTCACACGGTAGATATTCTGTTGGACTGGTCTCAAACTGTGGTCGTTTACTTGGTATTAGAAATCCTTTTTTCTTTTTCTGGACATCCACATTATGGTAATGGTTGCCTTTGTTTCTCAATAGGCTCCAAGCACAAAGTCTTTCATTACTTCTCTTTGGAAGACTAATTGCTTTGGCAACCTCAGGTTGATCCTTGTGCACTGATTATAAGTGTCTTGGAAGTTTGGGATATTTCCGCAAACAATACGGACACACATGGTGTTTGTCCCATTTTCTTTTTCCATCCTCATTGTTTGTTGTCAACACATGAGCTTTGTCACAGTTAGTACGTGTACTTCTGTGGAGATAAACTTTCTGTTCATTTCATGTCATCCCAAACCCATCTCATGCATCCAAAATCATCCCATCCGTCCATGCATCATATGTTCAACCCTACTGCCAGATATGATGAATGAATGATAATGAAACTGAAATATGGTGGAAACATGTGAATTGATAACCCCTTTGCATAGTAATAAAACTTTTTCGACCCGGAATAATGTCCTTTAAACAAAACTTTCTGTTCATTTCTTTCATGTCATCCAACACCCATCTCATTCATCCAAAAGCATCCCACCCGTCCCAAACTTTTTTATCTTCTGAAAAAGCCAATGATGTCATATGCATCACATGTTCAACCCTGCTGCCAGATATGATGAATGGATGATATTATGAAACTGAAATTATGGAACCTGCTTCCGCCCCTTGATATGGATGTCGGGATGGTCCCTGCATGCGTCACACTTTGGGTACACAGAGGCAGACTTCAATTCACAGTTCATATCCGGCAGTAAAGTCAAGCAATTGACGCATATGACATCATTGGAGGTGTTGGAATAGTAAAGCGCCTCAACAGTATCCCTGCACTGGTGAATCTGGACACCGATGGTGTGTGAATCCAATACGGATGGTAGTGCCAGTTCCTTCAGATCCGTACCACATGTGTAGCCAAATGTATCTACTTCTAGTATAGCTTGCAAGGCAGCCTTCTCTCTCGGTCCTGCATAATTTAAGAAAAGAACAAATTCATCTTTGCACCAATTCTATCTTTGCAATATCTAACAATGAATCAAATTATAATACATTCTTTGTTCACCTTGGCACTATTTATTAAAACCATATACTTATTTACGGAAGTTTACTCACCAAGCTTTTTCTTGCTGAAGATGACCCTCCACATCCCGCACTCTTCACAGCAGACCACCGTCTCCGCGTTCTTGACGTGTTGGATGCTAACTGAGAACGGCAGCTTCCCTCTTCTACTATTAGACTTTTTAATAGATGGTCTATGTTCTTCAGATGTTGGGTAGGTGTACACTTCACTGAGCGATAAACAAAAATCAAAATTAAAATGACCCTTACCCTACTGTCACTGATATAAAATGTAAAATGTTAATGTTTTCGCAATTCAATGACCGTACATTTTGGAAATCGATTTAAAATGTTTGCAGCCAATTTATATATTCAGTTTCTCTATACATCAAGAACTACATTCAGATAGGGACCATAGGGTACTATATTGCGTGAACTTGTGCTCCATTCTGTTGATATTTATAATTAAACCTTTATATTAATTGTATTAAAATTTATAATTGATATGGCTCGCCTGAAAGGCTGGTAGTGGAGTCCATCGTCTTTTGGAATGGGGTCTGGTATAGGGTGTAAACCTGTGAAGGTTTCTTTGTCCATTCTCACCTCTCTGCAGATTGTACAGTCCTCAAGACCACATTTCTTTATACTGTTAAAAATAATTATGAGGGAAGTATGCATAATGGCGCTATGTGCAGCAGTGACTGTAGAAATTGCAGAGTGTCTCACTCTTTTGGATGTCTTTCTTCTTAGGCCTTTGAGGAATATTAGGGTCAATAGCCAGCACTGAATCCCAAAGTTCATCCATGTGTCTAGAAGATGCGGGCTTGAAGGTTGCCATCTTCTTGTCAGACCAGACTAGGCGCTGAAATTGTGAATCAAAATACCAATTTATTTTTTAATAATAATAAGTAGGTTGTAAATTAAATTACAGGGTAACTCTGAACCCAAGTAATGCCTTAACATAAACTGTCTACCAAAATGTTGGTTGATGAATATCCATCTTGTACAGGCTGTAACAAAAAGTTAGCTTACCACAAAAACAAAATCAGCTGCAGTTCAACAGGCATTGTTCATGTTGGAATGTGCTGTCATTCACTAATGGGGTTGGGTTATAAAGCATCCAGTCAGTTACCTTTTTCTGCAGACGTGTGTAATACTGGTCAGTTTTTATAACAGGAATGTTGCTCTCTACCATTTGGATCAGGGGTGTTGATATGTGTTGGTTGATTATACCCATGGCTCTCAATCCTGCTAAAATGATATCATCTTCTAAATCCGGCTTCAAACATCTTGTGAACATATTTTGCCACGCACATGACTTAGACTGAACATATCGGTCTGTCCAAAATACTATGGTCTTTATCCAATGCACTCATGAGGGTATCACATCTTTTGGCATAATGCCCATATTATGTAGACTTACCGGTCAAATAGAGAACTATTTGAGAGCTGATGAAAACAATGCTAAAAAGTAATACCATAATTCAGTAATAACTATATTAAGACAGACAGGGATGGTGCTCATTAAGGCTGTGACGTATACCCGGGAACCCGCCCGCTATTCCGGGTACCAAATTGGGTACCCGAATACCCAAAATGTAAAAAAAAACATATACGTTTTGTTTTTTTAGTACAAATTTGTCCCCAAATGACCTCTATTGACCCCATTACGTGTCATTTTGGGGACAAATTTGTACTTGGAAACAAAAAATATATATATATATATATATATTTTTAGTGCCTATTTTCGGGTACCCGGGTACGAAACTACCCGTGCATTCACAGCCTTAGCGCTCATGCTTGCAAACTTATACGTATGAGAAGTTATACAATACTTTGACATTAAAGTGGGAATATCTTACCTAACTAAAAATGTGGGTGTCCAAATCCCATCAAAATAAAGAAAATAAAGAAAATTGTAAATACAAAAATAAAAGACGAAATCGGCCACATTGGGATCGCGTAGGTCTTCATGCAATCCATCAGAAATCAAATCTGCCAAGAAAGAAGAAAAAAAATCATAATGTTGTTACCACGGTAACTAGGCCTATTATTTATTAGCTCTCTACCATTTGGATCAGGGGTGTTGATATGTGTTGGTTGATTATACCCATGGCTCTCAATCCTGCTAAAATGATATCATCTTCTAAATCCGGCTTCAAACATCTTGTGAACATATTTTGCTCTTTAATTGGATCAAGTGATGAGCAGAAAGCATTGAAATGATATCTATGGAAGTAGACGGCTGCTGAACTGTAAAATGAAATATTGAAACGGTTGCCTCTGTAGGCCATCAATTTGGAGGATGCCTGGAATTGTGTTGCAAGAACACTTTTGAATTCCTCAGTCATTCCAGACTGCTCGTCACAATCTGGACCAAGTAGATTGCAAAATGACCGTACTGACGCTAGTGTTGCTGATTCTTTACCCCGGTTCCATAATAGTAATACTTTCTTCTCCCTGCCTATCTTTCCATCTGAAGCTTCTATTTTCTCCCACTCGAATAGAGCTGTTGCTGCATATTCTTGGAGGTTGAGAACGAGATGTTTCCCGCAGTATAAATCATTGATGGTACTCATCTGTTGCTTCAAGTCTGTGTATCTACCATTTTCAAATGACACAATTTCTTTATCTTTCATTATATCATCCAACTCGCATCTTAGATTCTCATTTTATAGCTCAAGTTGTTTTACTTGCTTTTTTAACGCTTTTCTGATTTCTTATTTTCTGTGAGTCCTACTTTAAAATACCTCCTAGAGTCTTTGATATTTCTTTTCTTTTTTTGCAAGTCTTTCACTTTTTTCAAGTTTTTGTATCTCCTTGTTGAGCTTTTGTTTTTCTGTTCCTTCATTTTTAACCATTTCCTGGATTTCGTTATTACGCCGTTCCAACCTCCTTACAACATTCTTCCTGCTCAGAGGGTTTATTCCTTTCTTCAGGTCATAGTTATATTTCAGCTTTTTTCAGTGCTTTTTGTACCTCAGTCAATTCTTTTTCAGTTGCCTCACAGTCAACAACTTCATCCTGCCAAAGGTCAGTCAGTACTGTACTTCCATGCAATAGCCCATTTGGTTGAGCGTTTCTATAGAAATACTGTCAGGATAGAATTCTAAATCATTGTCGCCATCACCATTATCGTTGTCGTCATCACTCGAAACGGGATAAATTTTGGTATTTTCTGCTGGGATGGAGTACGCTGCCATTTTAAATTCATCCAAGGGCTTTCTTCGTAACTGTTGACACTTGGTGTTTAGATTTGACCAATTGCTTTGAACTGTACCCAACAGAGGACTCTGGGACTTGAAAATGTTCGGCCACCACACGACATGTACCACTTGCCATGTTGTACCAACATTTTGTCTGTATCGGTAGAGTAGAATGACCATGCCATTTGTCATCGGTAGTTTCACATCACATGATGCACCTGTATCAAGAAAAGAAAAGAAAAAAAGAAGAATAGAGATTAGACAAAGTGTCCTTTTCTTCTCTTTTTCTGTTCAGTTTTAATTTGTTATTTCATTTTTTACAAATGCTCAACAAAATTAGGATAAATACCTTCAAGAAAGGAGTTCGGTAAAATGCCATTTTCTTTACACTGGGGACCGACAACAGGATCAGATGACATGGAGAGACCTGGGAATTCTTCAGTAAGGCAGAGGATGTTGTTCGTCTTCATAGCATTAGCAACACGACGCTTAATTTTCTGCAATGGACCGACGAGATGGGTGGGCATCTTCAATTTGAGTGCTGCAAATATCGGTGGAAACAAATCTTTGTATGATCTGTCAGATGCAGAAATCCGATTCCTAATTGATTCAAAAAGAGCAGTACAGGGAGTTCCATGCCAATGATCTGTTGAAAATAAATACATGAATATGAAGTATGAAAGAAAAAACAAAAAGAAAACAAAAAGTCAAATAAAAACAAGAGAGAAAGAAATGGAAACAAACAAAATGGGTATGGTGGGGTAAGTGTATTTGATTGAACAGCCTTTTATTTCAGAGGGGGTAAGTGTATTTGATGGAACAGCCTTTTATTTTAGAGGGAGTAAGTTTATTTGATGGAATAGCCATTTATTTCAGACACTTACACCCTGTCACCTTTACCCCACCCCACCCCCACACCACCCCCACCCCACCCCCACCCCACCCCACTATTTTTTTTCATTGCCATTTTTTATTTATTTTTTTGAACAACAAACTACAAAATATCCCCTTACTGTAGCAACAGTGTACACGTGATATCATATACAACAAACCAGAATCAAAATGGTTTGATTTCATGACTTTTCCTCGGGTTAAACATAAAACAATCACAAGTTTTTCCTAGCTAAAACAAAATTGTTTAAACATTTATTATACAGACGGGGTGTTTGCAATAAACGGAGCAGCCAATTTACTGATATTACTGCACCTGATTGGTCCATTCATTCATAAATGCACCATGTGACATATTATGTGTAGCGTTGTCCTTCCCTTTACAACTAACAAAACATCAATGCTCAAACTTTACCTCTTCGTTTTATCGAATAAATAAAATGAAAATTAACCGGGATTTTTCATATTCCTAAAATATAACATCTTATGAATTAGGAAAAGGAACAATTTTTACCTGGAACGCGATATTCTGTCAGCAATACGGCGAGTTCTGTCGGAGTCCATCCGCACGCGCGCTCCACTTCAGCTGAAAATGCTGGATCGTTTAACTCGACAGCTACCGGCAATTCTGACCTGTCAAGTCAAGTAATTCTGACCTGTCAAGTCAAGTAAGGTTGGTCGGTAGGTTTTTTGTTGTTTTAAACCTCAAATGTCCCCAAAATCAGGAAAAATTGGTAATTTTCCCAAAAATGTTTGGGAACATTTTTTTGACAGATTTTCGGCCAAAAAACAGCTGATTTTACATGATTTGAGAAAAAAAATTTAAAAAAAATTGTTGTAAAGTAACAACCAATACTGGCGCAACGCATGGCAAAGATTTCCACCTCATGAATACAGAGTCGACGATTGGCACTATATACAGTTCGTAACATTGAGAAAACTTAAAAAACAATGTCAGAAGCCTGTTTTTTTTCATAAGCCGGTTGCCAACATTTCTGGACATCCATGCATTGCCTATACATACTATAAGGAGATCTTCCCTCGCCACTTGACCATGATCATGTTTCATTATTGCAGACACTTCATCACGCACAGCCCTGCTAGCTTCTGGCAGTATCGTACCCTTCAAGCATTTACTCTGTACAAGTAAAGAACCTTTGGTCATCTTCACATCCCCTTCATCTCTGGCAATACAAGTAGCCTGATGTCTTTGGATTATACATTCTTTCAACCATTCCTTGCAACCTGGGCATGGCCTATATTCTGATACATCTAACTCTTTTGGCCTCCGGCCCAAAATCAGTTCCCCTTTCTTTCCCTTGATCATCTTACATAAATGCTTGTTGCTTCCTTTCATTCGTAACAAATCTAGCAACTTTTTTCTCTTTTCTCTCTTTTCCATTACCATGTATGGATCATCATCTTTCGTTTGCACTAATCATGTTATTCTCCTTATTTCCCGCTCATGCTTGTGTGTTTTCGATAATAGATGTTGAGATATATTTGGATAAAGTGTGCCACAAATATCACGAGCGTGTCTTACGTTGTATACTTGGTCGCTTTTCTTCCCCCCCCCCCCCAAGTTTTGTAGTTGATGATTTCAGGACTTTCCTCACAAAAATGGAAGGGTATGTTACATCCCTTATTATTTCATCTTCATCTTCGCTGTCATTGTCAGAATCCGAATCATCTGAGCTTAATTTTCTCTTCTTTCTCTCACTCTCTGGCTCAGATACGTCATCACTGAGCTGAGCTGGATGTGGGGTCAGTATTGTGGGTGTCTGCAATGTGATTTGAAGGATGGGATAGGATGGATTCAATTTTGACCAACTCATTATCACATGTCACCTCCGGCGATGTTTCAATTAAACCACTGGCTGCAATCTCTGCTAGATTAGTTGGCTTCAATGACAATTTAGTTAGCTTTATATTGCAAGGAATTAATGAGGTTTGTCTTGTTGTCAAGTCTACCACCGGTGCTTCAACTTCAATGCAGCTGCTACTGTAAAAGTGGAAATGTTCGCGCGTGTAAATCTTCGCGCATTGCACATTTTGAACAATTTTGCTTGTTTTTATTTTCGCAATTTTGAGCTTCCATGCATAGACCTACATACAAAATGAATATATTCGCGCGTTTTAATTTTCGCGCTTGCTGATTTGAGCGCGAAAAGCGCGAAAATAAATGTAACGCGAACATTTCCACTTTTACAGTATTGCTGTCAGAACCCATAGCAAAAGCCATGATTATTATTATTATTATTATTATTATTATTATTATTTATTATCTTTACCCAGGGTTGCCCGAATCAGCTGGCCGCTGTTCTTACTCGGGGCCCTGCACATCAATATAATACATGCTTAAAAATATTGACTTAATATAAAATACATGAGATATAATAATAAACTGCTCACAAAAAGTATCGAAACACTTAGAAATGATCCAATATATAACGGCTCGAAAAGGTATGCATTAATCGAGGCAAATAACCAAGTGCATAATTTTGTTCTGCGTATTTTGACACCTCGATCGTTGAGATACGATGTTGCGGAGCGGAGTTATTGTCATTTCAATGATCGTGGGGCCAGTTTCAAAAGTGACACTCATCCCTATTGAAAATCATGAATCTGATCATTCTAAACAGTAATGAAAACCTCTTTCTATAGGATGATTGCCACTTTTGAAACTGGACCTACGACCATTGAAATGACAATAACTCCGCTCCGCAACATCGTATCTCATCGATCGAGGTGTCAAAATACGCAGAACAAAAGTATGCACTTGGTTATTTGCTTCGATTAATGCATACCCTTTCGAGCCGTTATATATTGGATCATTTCTAAGTGTTTCGATACTTTTTGTGAGCAGTTTAGTATAAAACCCAATGGACAACACTCATAAATCTATCACATAATGCATACAATAAAAACATATTAAAATTATTTGATTACATACACTTCATTAAGATTAAACTGAAAAGATCTATTTCATAAAAGCTTGACTATGATACATCAAACACATTAAATTTGAGCTAGTTCCAATGATAGATAGGATTTATACAAAGCCTTAAAAGATTGCACGTTCACAGAATTTCTGATTGCAATTTCAATACAATTCCATACATTAACACCATTATAGCTAAAACAATACTTATAACACTCAATGTCATTGCCATTTGTCAATCAGGGGTAGTGCCAACAGACCTGCTGCAGATTGCCTTGTATCGCGCTCGTGGTGTTCGCGCACATAAATAAATTTACTTTGTAAATACGATGGTGCCAGACCATTTAGACATTTAAAAACCGGCAAAGCAGTGAAATAATTTCTGCGGTTAAAAAGTTTTTGCCATTTAAGTTCATGGAACATTTCATTAGAGGGAGTAAAAGAATTAACACCAAGTATAACTCGAGCACATCGCTTCTGTAGCACGTCAAGTTTATGCATATCATCACTGTAGCGACCGTACCAAGCCACACTACAGTAGTCGAAATGTGGTTGAACCAATGCTTTGTAGATAGTGTTCAGGGTGCTTGGATCAAGAAAAACTTTAAGACGACGTAAAAGTGCAAGTTTACCAAATATTTTTCTCATCACATTATTTACCTGATTATGCCATTTCAATTCATTGTCAACTATAACACCCAAACATTTAAAGTTATCAACATTCTGTAGTACATTTTTACGAACTGCAACACGAAAATCATCATTATTTACATTTTTGAGTCTTGCACCTGTACCAACTAGCATTACCTTTGTTTTATCTGTATTGAGAACTAATTTATTTTCTCTCAACCATTTACAGAGGGACTCAAGATCAGACTCCAGTTTCATAGAAATATCTTTCACATCGTTGCTACTTACAGATAAGGTAGTGTCATCTGCATACCTAAATATTTTACCATGTTTAATCACACTACTCATACTGTCAATAAAGATAATAAAAGCAAAGGTCCTGAAATGCTGCCTTGAGGCACACCAGTATTTACATTCAATGCATCAGAAAAAGATTTTTTAAAACAGACCTTTTGAACTCTCCCCATCAGGTAAGAATTAAACCATTTCATTGTAATATCGGGAGCACCCATATCATGCAATTTCTTTAACAAAATGGAATGATTTACAGTATCGAAGGCCTTACGGAGGTCGATGAAGGCAACTCCCGTCATTTTGCCTTCATTCATATTGCCCAACCAATTATCAACCATATCAGTAACGCACGTTTCGGTAGAATGTAGGGGGCGGAAACCAGACTGATTAGGGTTCAGGAGATCATTTTCAATAAGGACCGAGTACACATGTTCATGGACTGCTCTTTCAAGTATCTTACTTGCACAAGCAAGGATTGAGATGGGTCGATAGTTGTTAGCATCATTCAAATCCCCACCTTTGTGAAGGGGCACTACCTTTAGCAACTTTCCAATCATTTGGAAAAACACCTGTTTGTAACGACATGTTCATTATACAAGTCAAACTGTCGACAACTGCTGGTCTTGCAATTTTTAGGTACCAGATGTCTACCGGATAGTAATCGAGTGGACATCAGGTAGTTATCGGGTGGCACTTGTTGATTTTAGGCCCTCATGAAGGTTGGTATTCATCATTTTCCAGAGGAATGTTGTGCGCTGGAATGTTGAGCCCACCTTGGCGTACTGGCATTGGCACTGTTTAAAATTAGATTTAAAACAAATAAATTGTTATATTCCAACTGAGTTATTGGTAACCAGCCTATAAAATATATATGAAGTACATACAAGCACCACATCTGAAGATGGGAAGTGGTATGCATATGCATCACATGCCAACATACCTCAATGATCCCATAGGCGATTCAATAGGGAACTTGAACAATGTAAATAAATTAATAATAGCGAGGCAGAGCAATTACCGCAAGTTTCACACAAGCCTTGAATTAAGCACATGTGAACCAGGAGCTACTTTGTGACTTTTCTGACAAAAGTAGCTCCCGGTCCTATACTTTACTGTTCAAAATTTGAAAATACCAGCTACAACCATGTGTAAAAAACTCCCGGGCGCCAGTTATTTCAAGGCTTGTTTTACAACTCAAACATGTCGGAGATTAGCTGGTTAGTAGTTAGAGCATTCAATTCCTATCCGAAAGCTCACGTCACAGGTTTCGAGTCCCATATATGGATATGGGTAGAGGCTTGTTAGGTTTGTTTGAGTTTTGGAAATTGGGGTAGTTGTACTGCCTCGCTGTTATTTATATGTGAGGTATCTGTTCAGACCATCATTTCTTGATTGTAAAAGCTAATCACCTTCTAAAACGGGTAGGCATAAACAGCAGTGTGAGAAGTGAGTGCAACAAATGATAACTATGACGCTGAAAAATTGCGTAAAATTGATGTAAAACACAAAAAATAAAAATGCTGACATTTTGGCATTAAAATTTAAAACAAAAACAACTAGAATTGCTGTGTTCGAAGAACACATGTACCTTAGCCGAGGCGTTAATTCATTATCGATAGCTCACAGAGAAAGGTCACCTACCACACTAACTGTAGGTGAGAGATAAAGGGAACAATTGAGGTTTTCAAACCTTTCATAGAGATGAACAATATACCATATCTATTTCGAATCTGTGAGCATGTTTGGTATTTGACCCGTTAACCATGGGTCACAGAGAGGGGTCACCATTGACTTTTTGAAGAAAAAACATGAAGAACTTGCACAAATAGTTTTTTTAATGAGATTTAGTAGGCCTATGACATGCAATGTATCAGCCTATTTTGTTGTGAGAATGAAGCAGGGGAAAATGTAGCAAGTTTACTCTTGAAACACTTCTCCTCCCTATATAATGTACATATTAGAAAGCAATGGTAATTTTTCTCTGGCCTCTTTTATGCAAATAGTAGCTATAGTACTAATAGAAGTGGAATTGATTTTTACACGTATAGACTAACCTTTTTATGACATTGCACCATGTGCTATAAGATTAAAAATGAACTGAACTTATTTGTGACAGATTTAGACTGAATTTATTCATGGACCGTGCCTCCCACCTCCCTGTGATTATATATAGTGAGTAGGGCATGTTCTGCATGAGAAACTGGTACGATACCTGCAGCACCTGAAGCCAGTGTGACAGGTCCTGTACTGAAAGCTGGTATGGTACCTCCTGCAACAGTTGATAGTATAGCACGTCTTGCACTAGAAGCTGGTGTGTCATCTCTTGCACTGGAAGCCAGGACAGCAGAAGCCAGTATGGCATCAGTTGTAGTAGAAGCTGGTACATGTATGGCACTTTGCACACTAGAACTTGTTTCTCCTCCATCAGTGTGATCAGATGTTGTTTTTGCTTGTTATTTCTTGTATTTCTTGACGTAATATTTGAACTTTATATACTCTATCTTGAGATGCGCACATGATGTCACACTCGTTTGCAGCCTGGAACGTGAAGTTGAAAATCGCTTTGTTGACATTCAAGTCCATCAAACTATCATCTTCAGTAGATTGGATAACAACGTTGTAGTTGTGGTGATCTTTTAGGCTGACACTTACTATTTGTCCCATGACAGTTGAAACTGGAGATTGTTCAAACTGTTGAAAGAACAAACAAACAAAAAGTTTAATTTTTGTTCTGTAAAATCGAGTGAATAAAGTGGAGGGGTAAAGTGGAGGAAAAGTTTTTAGCAAGTTCAATATTAAAATATGAACATTTTGTTGAGCTGGTTTTTTTGAGAAAAGTAAATTCTTAGTGTTAGTATTAACATTTTGCGTCTGGTGCCCCATGCACGACGTTACGGTTTGCGTATATTGGTGTGGTGTCCTCCCGGCCTATCCTGGCGTGCTATGTCCATAGATATTTAGCAGAAAGTTTGATATTTACCTTTTGATGCTCAATAAAGTGTTCAGTGCTCTCTTTAACTGTTGCCCGTGCTCCACGTTTCAATTCTTTTTTGCCGGGAAACAGGACGTCCGGTCTTTCCAGCTTATGACCATTTACAAAGATTTGCTCAGATTGGTGTCCGGGCCTGACACGCACTAGCTCTGCTACAGAGCCACTCGTAGTCCCACCCGTTCATCAACCTCTCCCCACCCCCTCCCCTACACCAAGGCATGCCTTGCCTACACCAACCATACACTCATATGTAATTGTAATGCACATCATAATATCATGTACAGACTATGTACATGTACAGCCATAGCCTTGCCATAGCCAATCACTGGCACCAGTGGCCCAGTGACAGTGATTAGACCAAAGACAAACTGCTCAATTACAATAGCTCCCAGGTCACTAACAATCGAGGATTTGGCTGCCGCGCGTAGCGGCAGCCAAATACGATCAGAACACATCACACACAGCGGTATGGACCATCTGGTGACTGAATAGAGAGAGTGTTGGTAAATAATTGACCTGCTGAAGTGTTTCTAGAAATTGGATTCAAATACTACTACATGTAGTACTAGTAGTAATGGGATTTCTAGGCGATGCCAGCAGAGCTAGACACGCACAAGTATGATTGCGGAATATTGGAATGTGGTACACAAAAACAATATTACAAGCAGATTGGTGGACCTTGGAAGATGTAAAAATCAAACTCCATTGCGTATTATTGGAATACGGTACGGGACTCTAATGACCGATGAAATTTGACTTACAATTTTTGGAAAATGGCTCTCGTTGGAATTGTATTTTCATCATATTTTATTTTTAAAACACATGCTTTGTGACCTTTGACCGGCAATATATAGATGGTGCTGTATATCTGATTTTGAGCCAGGGGCGACGCGCACCAGTGTGGGTCTGATGACACCATGATTTTTTTCGTATATTACGGAAAATTAAAATGTTTTATATCCCCCCACCCCCCGTTATTCTATATTTGCCACATAGAAGCGTTTCTGGGCAGGTTTTATCCCATGTGTCACATCTTTTTTTTTATCTCCGTGTTTATGGGTGCCGCTCCTACACATATTTTACCCCTTGAGCCGTAAATCTTGGTTTATTGGTGCAAGAGAAATGCACAAAGGCCAATAAATACACCTAGAAAGTGAAACGCAAGAGAGAGGTCGGGGGGGGGGGGGGGGGGGGGGGGTGTGGGGAGGTTTCTAGGGACCCTGGCGCAATTGCGTAATGCACTCTCCAGCGGTTCTCATGGTTCACGGCGGTCCTCAGGTTCCTTGGGTTAGGGTTATGGTTGGGGTTGGTTATCAGCAAGACGCGTTTGTACGTTTGTAGGTTGCATTACGCAACTGCCCCGGGACCCTAACTAATTATTTCATTAACAGTACATATCGGCCGATTTAAAAAGATAGACACATTAAAAAAATAAAAATTGCAAGCATTAGCAAAATATTGCACACAAAAACGGTTTTATGGTCCCATGCTACCCGCTTCGTTAGGCACTGAAGCGCTAATACAATGTACATATTCATAATTGGTATACATGTACTCACCTCAATCATGGTATGAGTGAGTGGTGCTTCCCAGTGTTAATTCGTTCAGGTATGAGTTGTGCTTGATTGTCAAGTTAGTGCAGTTCACACGGTCGCCAAGTTTTACCGGACTGTGGCTTTTCTTATTCCATAGAGCAAGATTAATGTGTTCGGTATCATCTTCAATGGTGATGTCTCTGACAACTTGTTGCCCAACTGATCTTGGATGCTGGTCCTTCAGAAAACAAAAGAAAATAGTGTAAGTAATCTTTGTTGATTGATAATGATATAATTGGTGCAATCTTTGAAAAGAGCAGTAAACTTGTACTTTCATAGATTTTTGTCATTTAACTCTTCTATCAACAGTGGCGGTGCCACGGTGTGGGTGTAAGGGGGGGGGGGGGGGGGGGGGGGGAGTGTATACACCATACGGGTCTTAGGTCTTTGTTTTATAGGTCTTAGTTTTGTAGTACACACCCTAGGGGTCTCAGGTCTTTGCTTTATAGGTCTTGGAGTCTTAGGTCTTAGTTATGTACACACCCAGAGTGGTAGTATCTTTAAGATGCTATTTTGCATGTGTATCATGCAAACAGACTAATACACTATGAACACAGTAAAGAGCTAATCTGGACCATTTTCGTTCAAAACATGGAAATATTGCTGCTTTATCAATTTTTACATATTTAGGATACTAAATATTTAAGAAAATAATATATTAACGGTTTTAAATATTAGTTAAGGACGTTTTAAAATGGTATGTTTTTAGTCACTTCTAAAGACGCCACCGCGATCGTGGGTCAGATCTGTGACGTCATTGTGAGTAGTCGTGTGTTCGACTCCTACTCCTACTGGCATGTATCACTACAAAATACAGACACTATGCTATGTAAGGTATACCGTATACTATACGTGCGACACGGAGCGCCACACAGTGTAGAATGAGTTCTGTTAATGACGTCACTCGAGTAAAAGGGCTTTATTCAAGTTAGAATTTCTATACTTTCTAATTGGTCTTTTTTAATGACCACAACCGTTTTTCCTTTTGGGATTCCAAGATAAATGTCAAACAAGGTATTTAATTAAAGGGGAATGATCGTACAAGACCCCTGCTGTCCCATTTAATTTTGTAGTGGGGTGGGTGCTCCGAGTCTGGCCCTGTTCACTATCATATACTGGAAATTCCATATACTAAGGCATTGTATCTTTTTTTCATGGACCTTTTTATAGTTCTATTAGACGATTATTTGTCGATCCGTGTTTTGTGAGAATTTGTTCCAAACTATATCTATTTGCTTGACTGCATCCTGTGTTAACCATTTCCCTTATTTTACGCAGCGATTTACATTAACCACTATTATATAGCTCTCCTCTACATCTTTTATAATTGTGGTAAGCCGGAATACGTTCCATCCTGTGGTTTCGTTTTGGTTTGGTTGGAAGTCCAGAACAGTTTTGCTTGTTTTACCTTTGCTCATTTCATTAATAACTTTAGTAATGCATTGTGTGTTTTCTATTTGAAGATGCTCTCTCTGACAATGGAACTTGAATGAACGGAGAAGTTTTACAAGTTGAATCGACTGTCTGCTTGGTCAGGCTGATTAACAGTGATCGTGTGATATTTTATATATTTTATAAGCAGTGCGGACGCAAAACAAGAATGTCTTTTAAAAAAGATAAACACAAAAAAAGTTCAATGACCTCTAGTGACCTAACCAGACATGTCAATTTTAATCGCTGAAATCCCCGTATGCACAATGACCCAAGGAATCTTTTGACCAATTCTGAGGATCATCAATCAATTTCTCTTGAACAAATTTAAACGAAACAGGTGAAAATTGACATTTTGACCTCTAGTGACCCCTTCTTGACCTTTGACCTGGTTATGGTGTTTGACTTTTTTGACCTCTAGTGACCCCTTCTTGACCTTTGACCTGGTTATGGTGTCTGACTTTTTTTCTTGACTTATCAAACCAAACAAGATGAAACAAGTCCAATCAAAATCGGAGTATGCCTTGAGATTTACCCCTAAAAAGTTCAATGACCTCTAGTGACCTAACAAGACATGTCAATTTTAATCGCTGAAATCCCGTATGCACAATGACCCAAGGAATCTTTTGACCAATTCTGAGGATCATCAATCAATTTCTCTTGAACAATTTTAAACGAAACAGGTGAAAATTGACATTTTGACCTCTAGTGACCCCTTCTTGACCTTTGACCTGGTTATGGTGTTTGACTTTTTTCTTGACTTATCAAACCAAACAAGATGAAACAAGTCCGATCAAAATCGGAGTATGCCTCGAGATTTACCCCTAAAAAGTTCAATGACCTCTAGTGACCTAACAAGACATGTCAATTTTAATCGCTGAGATCCCCGTATGCACAATGACCCAAAGAATCTTTTGACCATTTCTGACGTTCATCAGTTATTTTCTCTGCAACAAGAAGCATTTTGAGTGAAATGAAATTGACATTTTGACCCCTAGTGACCCCAAATAGTTTTCAATTTGACCGATTCTGACGTTCCTGGGTTGTTTCGTTAAAATGCAAGGGCGTTTTAAGTGAAAATCACGTTTTGACCCCTAGTGACCCCTGTGTGACCTTTGACCCCAAACTGTGAAATCAGTGTATGAAGGTCAGGTAGGGGGTCATACTGACCAAATCTGGTGATTGTAGCATGAAATCTGTAGGAGAAGAAGCATTTTGTAGATGGGTCTGCAAGAAGAAGAAGAAGATGAAGAAGAAAGAAAAAACAGGACCTTAGTCGATTTTCGACTAAGGTAAAAAAATTCTGAATCAGCTGAAAAGAGGAATTCTCACCAGATTTAAAGGAGTGTACTGTAGTAATTAGTAATGTTGCTTATTTACATTATAAATAATAGACCCTTAATAATTTTAAAGCTAAAATGGATTTAAACATTGTTCAAAATTGGATTACTGAAATGTGGTAGTGAAGTGACTGATGTTTAACGGACATCTAAAACAAAATAATGACACACTTGCCTCTGTGTGCCATTTGATCCATCAGTGCGTCATTATCTGTTGGGAATGAGTTAATTGTAAGTGGAAGGTCAGAAGTAGTTGGGGATGAGTTAGTTGGGGTTGGGGTTGAGTTAGTTGTTACTAGTTGATGGTAAGAAGTAGTTGGGATGAGTAAGTTGCAAGTGGATGCTCAGAAGTAGTTGGTGATGAGTTAGTTGTAGTTGGCGATGAGTTAGTTGTGATCAAGTGCGGTTGGTTTGTAAGTTTTTGTAAGAATGCAGGATTCTGAATGATTTGCTTTTGATTGTTGCATTGCGTCAAACGCCATTGCTTGCTTTCCCACGATAAGAGGGATAAGTCCCCTTTGAAGGGTATTGTCTGTCAAAAATACCTTAATGCCATTTGGGTCTCCCTTACCGTCCTTGAACTTTAGTGTATTCACTTGAAGAACTATATTGCCAGCAATACAGTCATTCCCAAACAACTGACCCTTTGTGGTTTCTAGGGACTTTAAGGTGAGTGGCAAGCTGTGGAGATTGATTCTAATGGGTGGAGGTGACAGTTCATTTCTGCCTGTCGTGTTTAGCCTGCTTTAGATCTGCATCTGATGAGTGCAAACATCCTGAAATGATTTAACTCAATTCTAGATATGTTGCAATATCTGCACAAACGATCAACTCTTGAAAAACTTTCCATGAAGCCACCAATAGCGTGGGCCCCAAGATTGTCAGCAGGTAAATAAGATATTGTGCCATGGACTTTGTGTTCTATTCCATCCTTGAAAACACTAATTCCCTCTTGTTCTAACTTCTTCACATCCTGCAACAGGGGCTTGAGTATGTTGTCTATGCCAAATTGTTTGACATAAACAGATTTGCTCAAGATAGCTAGTTGTATGACATACAATTTAGATCGGAACTTAGGTTGCAAGTTTGGTTTTCTTAGTCTTATTATTTAAGGGGTTTCCTACTGTGAAGTTATCGCAATAGAGAATCAACTGTAGATCCATAGGATCTCTGGCAAAGAGTGTATTTTGTTTGAAGAACTTTGAATCACAGAAGTCTTCCAGATAATTGTCCCCTGTTTGATGACCTTGATAAACTTCAGCAAATACATCACCATGTTGTAGTTATGCCTGAATTGTCTTCAGGATTGGTACATACATTTGTAGTGCATGCAACCTGAGGCTTCCAGATATGGATGTTCTAGTGTAATTTTAACTGGCTGGACATGTGATGAATGTTTACCAACATACTTGTTTAGTGTCCTCTGGCCTTGAAAATATGAAAACGATTACGCGTATAGGGTCTCATCCATACTTTCACGCAGACCCATTCGATTTAAATGAGCCACATCTGAACCACTATTCTGGAGACAATCTACTACTTTGCATGATAACTCTTCCCTACATAATTTCATTCCGGGTGACTCCTCGGCATCACACTCACAGGTTTTACCAGGTATCTTGAACTTCTTTCGTAAGTTAAGAAGGAAGGAACTGACTTTCTTCTTAGGATCTACATACTCCTCTTCATGTTGTGCTTGTTGCTCTTCACCATCAACTATCTCTGGCACAACATCTTGATCATTCAACTGTACTGCGTTGTCATTGTCCCCATTATGACAATGCTGATTCCAAAAGTCTTGATGCTTTGATTTAATATGTAGTTTGTAACCTAATATTACGATATATCTTGTGACATCCACCAACATTACAAGGTATGTAAAAATCAGGTGCTGCATGACCATGACGGTATTGTTTGAGGAGTGAATTGAATTTTCTTGTTGAATAATTACATTTGCAACAAATGAAATCCATGTTTAACACCACCAAGAATAATATAACAGCCAAAACTAAAGGACTTAAAGGTAGATGTTCCGATTGCGGGCCCGATTTTCAACTTGATGTTTTCTATTTTACATAAAAGGACATCCTTAAAATTGTCGCATTCCAAAGTTTGACTTGCATAACTCCACTGGTTCTATTTTTAGAATGACAAGTTCACACAAAATGTGCCCATTGAGTAGTACACAAACTGGTTGGTGGTTAACCACCTTTGGCAGTAATTCACCACATTTTAGCCTATCATTTCTAATTGGAACATTTCTGGCCCATAAGATTTTACAGACATAATGAGAAAAATATGGGGATTCTCTTCTGATATCAAAATCGGGATCAAAATATCTTGATGTGAAAAAAAGATTATAGCCCCAAAAAAGTGATCGGAACATACACCTTTAAAACATTCCACACATTTTGTCTTCGACTGTCTGGTACTGGTTGGCTATTTCAGTTTTGCTGTCAAATTCTCCACTCGTGTAGTCGTTGAAAAGATCCATCAAATACTGATTTGCATCCGGTACTGTACGGCCATAGTACGGTTTCAGAAATTTGTGCGAAGTACCATTCGGTATTCGTATGCACACACAAACAAAACCCATTGCAAGAATCTAGCGAACAGTTCGGTACTTTTACTTTACGATATCACACAAGATGAATACTGATTTAGATTGGAAGTAAGTTTTAAACATGGCGGATGCAATGAATGAATAAGTCTCTGTCTCCAAATACATACGGCTTCAGAGCAATCCCAAAAGGAAACTGGCAAGCCGCGATAGATGTTAGAGTAACTTATATTAGGCTACATTTTTAAGATCGACACAACACGAATAGTTTTTAATTTCCAGTCGTTTTCGTTGTCCAAAATATGTTTTTCACGATTGAGAAACAAATTCAGATTGTAAAAATGACTTAAATTTGCTAAAATTTCTTGAAAAAAATAGAAGAAAAAACCCAACTTTTTTTTGATGCTGCAGCCTAAATGGATGCGCGCGAGGACGAGAAACTACTATATATATTTTTATTTGGCCTTATACTGTGTGCGCAATTAAACATAAGGTTTACCGTTTGCCTAGGTGCCTTGAGATACAAAGTGCTTACACGAAAAATAAAACATCAAAAATAAATGCATACTTAAAAAAGGAAAACAATTTCAGGAAAAAGATAACTCTTGATATAAATTGGACTACAAAAACTGTACACTAGTGGCATTTGTAACAGGCAATCAATTCAACATATATGTGGAGCCACTACTGAGAAGGCTCAGAAAAAGACTAAAAACATAAGTTTGATTATTATAATTGTTGAGATTGCATTGGTAAGTTTATTTATTTAATACTTACGCGAACATGGTGGGTTGGAAGGTGTTGGGTTGGAAGGTGTTGGGTTGGAAGGTGTTGGGTTGGAAGGTGTTGGGTTGGAAGGTGTTGGGTTGGAAGGTGTTGGGTTGGAAGGTGTTGGGTTGGAAGGTGTTGGGTTGGAAGGTGTTGGGTTGGAAGGTGGTGGGTTGGCAGGTGGTGGGTTGGAAGGTGTTGGGTTGGTAGGTGTTGGGTTGGAAGGTGTTGGGTTGGAAGGTGGTGGGTTGGAAGGTGGTGGGTTGGAAGGTGGTGGGTTGGAAGGTGTTGGGTTGGAAGGTGGTGGGTTGGAAGGTGTTGGGTTGGAAGGTGTTGGGTTGGAAGGTGTTGGGTTGGAAGGTGTTGGGTTGGAAGGTGTTGGATTGGAAGGTGGTGGGTTGGAAGGTGGTGGGTTGGAAAGTGTTGGGTTGGAAGGTGTTGGGTTGGAAGGTGTTGGGTTGGAAGGTGGTGGGTTGGAAGGTGTTGGGTTGGAAGGTGGTGGGTTGGAAGGTGGTGGGTTGGAAGGTGTTGGGTTGGAAGGTGTTGGGTTGGAAGGTGTTGGGTTGGAAGGTGGTAGGTTGGAAGGTGTTGGGTTGGAAGGTGGTAGGTTGGAAGGTGTTGGGTTGGAAGGTGTTGGGTTGGAAGGTGGTGGGTTGGTTAGTTTCTGTCTGAAGCCAATTGTCCCTATCAATGCTTTGGCCTTTTCCACAGCTACCTTCACTGCTGCCGAGGCATCAAGAGCTTTCTGCTGCTTAGCAGTAATTTTATCTGTGAGAGAAACAAATGCGACTATAATTATGTGAATAAGAACTGGGATTTCCGGGAAATTCTGTTCCTGGTCCCAGGACCATCTAATTTTTCAGGAAGAACCCGGGATTTCAAAAAATTCTCCAAACATCTTGCTTGCTTGATTCCGTAAAGTAATAAACTATCAACATGGTGATTTTTGTTACCGGGACTAGACATTTTCAGATAGGACTTCATTTCCTGGGACTCACTGTTACCCTTAATGTGAATATTTACCAGAATATCTAGGTTTGACTGTACGTACCTTTATAACCATTCAGGGTTAAAGTTATAACAATGAATGGTAAGATGCAACTGTAGGAAATTGATGAAAAAAGGTGAAGTTTAGTAAATATTACAACATGAATTAAGATGTATATAAAACCATAACAATAATATCAAGACAAAATAAGCATGCAACTGTTATAAAAAAATAATGGCGAGGAATTATAACAATGTGATTGTTAATCGTAAATGGTATTCAACTGTTTAAAATTGATGATAAAAAATGAAGTTTAGTAAAAATTACTACTGGAATTAAGATGTAATACCATAACAATATCAAAACAGCAGGAGATAACAATTTTATCAGATTATTCCTTGTCCCTTCAAACTTGGGTTCTTGCCACCAGGGGTAGCATTAACCCCCTATACAAATTATATAAGATTATTCTGTGTCCCTACAAACATGGGTATTGCCTTGCCACCTAAATCAAATTCATTGGACCTAAAATGTAATGATCAAATACATACTTTTTGCGTTTGTTTTGGCCGGGGCACCTTGGATTTTGGATCCCTCCATTTTCTTGTCATCATTTTATCTGGTGTTCGAAATAATCTGAAGTTATGACCATCTAGGCTCTAATGTAGCCCACCTCTAATAGAAAGAATAAGCATGCAACTGTTATGTTGATAACAATGGTACATGGGGAAGGGTATTCCCTTCTTTAGAATACAGTCAAATGTGTTAAGGTAAAGGGAAAATAAAATTGGAAGTCTTACCATTAGGCTTCAAGCGCTTCCTCGGCTGTTCTTTGTTCTTCATCACCACTCTCATCTTTTTATAGGAATAGCAGAAAACATCAATGTAACATTACCAGTATAACTTAATTATGCATGATTCTAATATGTGATTTTATTGAAACAACCAATTCTAGGAATCCAATTTGATTTTGCAATATACATACACCGTATGTGTACTTGGCTCTTTCATCTAAAAACTGCCAAACCGGGTGGCACAAGCGCTCCGCATCGTAGTAATTCATAGAACTCAAGAGTGTTAGGGTTAATGAACACTAAAGAAACTGAATGAATGCCAACACCCTAGTACAGGCCAAAGTGGCCAAAATATTAAGGGTCCCATGAGGGCCCACTTTGGGCCCACGATCGACATACTTTGGTCTTTTGGTTGAGATTCCTTGTGGGCTTTTTGTTTTCATATCAGATTATTCCGCAGGGATAGCGCTAAAGGTGGTTCTTGCGCGTTTAGCGCATATTTTTACATTTTGGCGCAATAAATCCAAAAAAACACACCTTATTTTTCAAACTTTTATGGGGTTCAGGGTTCTAAAAACCCTAATTTAAAACCTAGCGCTACCCCTGTTATTCGGTGTCCCTACAAACATGGGTATTGCCTTGCAACCTAAATCAAATTCATTGGACCAAAAATATAATGATCAATATACATACTTTTTGCATTTTGTTTTGCCGGGGCACCTTGAATTTGGGATCCATTAGACTTCGGGCACTTCCTTGGCTGTGCTGCATGTTCTTCACCACCACTCGTATCTTTTTCTAGGAATAGCAGAAAAGATATCAATGTAACAATTGTTATCAGTACTTATTATGCATGCAAATCATTGTGGCGATTCTAATTATAATAATATGTGATTTTATTGAAACAACCAATTCTACATGTAGGAATCCAATTTGATTTTGCTTGCCAAGCATTTTGAATTGAAACACATGCATCATCATGGGCTTTTAATTGCTACATTGACATAATAATTACAGCTTAATTATTCCAAGCATTCGGCAGGGGCACTTGGGAGATACTTCAGGGATACTATTAAATTTCTGACGTATGCGCAGCTCAACTATTATCTGTGCTGCGCATACATCACGATTCTAGTGATATCCCTGAAGTTTTTCCCAAGTGCCCTTGCGAAAAGTTGTCTGCTACGTCTGATAATTAGTTCATAAATTGTTTCTTATTTCATTTCTCGAATGATAATGTAACTGAAATATGGTGGATAACGTGTGAATTGATAACCCTTTCACATAATTAAAACTTGTTCAACTGGGAATAATGTCCTTTAAGCCAAGCTTGTTCAGTTTCCTTATGAGCGACTGAAAAAAATGGAAGTAACATCCCTGCCCTCTAGCCCCTGGAAGCTCTCTTCTGATTGCGTTGACCAGTGCAACCTCAAAGTCTGATATTACCAGGGTTGGCATGAATTGCTGGTTTGTGTTTGCCAAAATCTCTCGCTTCAGGCACTGAAGGATAAAACGGTACTGGTTTTCTGTCTTTCTAGTAGACATCGACAGCGGCAGTGTCCAACCATGGTACCTGCCATGCACAGTAATTATGTAGGGATGAGGTGCTGTTTTGAAGGTACCATTGATGTATATCTCTGTGCAATGAGAAAGTGTCTCCAACTCCTCTTGGGATGCGAAAATACAAACTCCAATCATAATGTCCAATGCCAGAAGCTTCCGATCTCCATCGCATGTCTCTCCACAAGAACCTTGAATATTTACATCAGCATCCATCCATGGTACCTTTCATGCACAGTAATTATGTAGGGATGAGGTGCTGTTTTGAAGGTACCGATGATGTATATCTCGGTACACTGAGAAAGTGTCTTCAACTCCTCTTGATGCGAAAATACAAACTCCAATCATAATGTCCAATGCCAGAAGCTTCCGATCTCCATCGCACGTCTCTCCCCAAGAACCTTGAATATTTACATCAGCGTCCATCCATGGTACCTTTCATGCACAGTAATTATGTAGGGATGATGTGCTGTTTTGAAGGTACCGATGATGTATATATCTCTGTACACTGAGAAAGTGTCTCCAACTCCTCTTGATGGTAAAATCATGTTGTCCAATGCCAGAAGCTTCCGATCTCCATCGCACGTCTCTCACCAAGAAACTTGAATATTTACATCAGCGTCCATCCATGGTACCTGCCATGCACAGTAATTATGTAGGGATGAGGTGCTGTTTTGAAGGTACCGTTGAAGTATAACTCTGTACACTGAGAAAGTGTCTCCAACTCCTCTTGATGCGAAAATACAAAGTCCAATCATAATGTCCAATGCCAGAAGCTTCCGATCTCCATCACACGTCTCTCACCAAGAACCTTGAATATTTACATCAGCAATTGTGGATGGAAACGGAGGGATCAGGGTTAATCGGTGCCTTTGCCGTGAGCGGCTGACATCCTCAAAACTCGGAGCTCCCATCCGTTGTGCAGCATACAACGCCACAAACTCTGCATCATAGGTGCGACCTATCTGAAGTGAAGGGTCCAGTGTAATCCTGTTCTTAATTCGAATAACGAATTGCTATCTACCTGCTATGCACAGTAATTATGTAGGGATGATGTGCTGTTTTGAAGGTACCGTTGATGTATATCTCTGTACACTGAAAAAGTGTCTCCATCTCGTTGTGCGAAAATACAAACTCCAATCATAATGTCCAATGCCAGAAGCTTCCGATCTCCATCGCACGTCTCTCCCCAAGAACCTTGAATATTTACATCAGCGTCCATCCATGGTACCTTTCATGCACAGTAATTATGTAGGGATGAGGTGCTGTTTTGAAGGTACCGTTGATGTAGATCTCTGTACACTGAGAAAGTGTCTCCAACTTCTCTTGGGATGAGAAAACACAAACTCCAATCATAATGTCCAATGCCAGAAGCTTCCGATCTCCATCACACGTCTCTCCCCAAGAACCTTGAATATTTACATCAGCGTCCATCCATGGTACCTGTCATGCACAGTAATTATGTAGGGATGAGGTGCTGTTTTGAAGGTACCATTGATGTAGATCTCTGTACACTGAGAAAGTGTCTCCAACTTCTCTTGGGATGAGAAAACACAAACTCCAATCATAATGTCCAATGCCAGAAGCTTCTGATCTCTATCACACGTCTCTCCCCAAGAACCTTGAATATTTACATCAGCGTCCATCCATGGTACCTTTCATGCACAGTAATTATGTAGGGATGAGGTGCTGTTTTGAAGGTACCGTTGATGTAGATCTCTGTACACTGAGAAAGTGTCTCCAACTTCTCTTGGGATGAGAAAACACAAACTCCAATCATAATGTCCAATGCCAGAAGCTTCTGATCTCTATCACACGTCTCTCCCCAAGAACCTTGAATATTTACATCAGCGTCCATCCATGGTACCTTTCATGCACAGTAATTATGTAGGGATGAGGTGCTGTTTTGAAGGTACCTATGATGTATATCTCTGTACACTGAGAAAGTGTCTCCAACTCCTCTTGGGATGCGAAAATACAAACTCCAATCATAATGTCCAATGTCCAGCAATTGTGGATGGAAGCGGAGGGATGAGGGTTAATCAGTGCCTTTGCCGTGAGCTCCTGACATCCTCAAAACTCGGAGCTAAAAATGACCCTCTATAGCCCACCTCTATTTAAAGAAATTGAAAGGGGAAAAGGTATGCGATGAATTTCATGAGACAAAGTTCTTGTTTTTTGGCCCAACGGGATAAACGGGATGAAAGGTACAAGTCCGAGAGATGGTTTCGTATCAATGAAATTAGATTAGTACGCATTAATTACCTTAATGATCTTTTCTTTAACGCTTAGAAGTGTCTTGGGCTCAGTGGTAGAAGACACTTCTATCTGCCCTATCGGCATCACTGGCGCTACTGGTGGTTCCACTAAATTCCTGGCCTTTTTTCAAGAAGGGCTTGTGGGAAGCCTGCCATTGGTTGGGCTTGTGAAATCCTGCCATTTCACGAAGAGGCTAGTATTCCCTTTGACGAAGTTCCGCACGATCACTGTAGCACCGTCAATAAATTTCGAGAAAAAACTCTCTTCATAGCAGATCAATTTGATTTAATCTGTTTCGTCACACAACGCAACATGCATTACGTTGTCGATCTTCTTTTTGAGCGCCACAACAGCTCGGACGCTTCGTGGGTACGGCACATTGCGTGGATGTTTTGCAGCCTTTATCACAGATATGGAATCCATCTGATCTAGAGCATAAGATAACAAGGAAATTTAGAAAGGTAGCATAAATACTGAGAAGAAAGTCGCCTATATTCCGACACTTGCCTATTTCCGGACGCTTGCTAATTATTTCCAGATCAATCAGTTTTATTTATAACTCTTGAAACAACTCCATAAAAATATGTAATAAGGGCCTTGGGCCTAGGCCTATAGCCTAAAACAAAGTGGATTTGGTGAAGTAATAGTTGAAATATAGCGGCGAGTACATTTTATGCGTATAGGTGATAATTTATAGCATATTATACATGGCCAGTGTACCAAAAAGATGACAACGCACTTTGAGTGAATAAAAGCTAAGCTTGTATTGGCAGACAACATGGCAGCTCTGTGTTCGGCCGGTATTTACATGACAGTGTGTCTTCATCACCATGTATTGTTATAAAGTGCATCCATGTCGTCTTTGCGGCTCTTTAGATTTTGTCTGTACATGCTATGAGATATGACCTACACATTCAATGTACTCACCGTTAAAAATTTCGTCTATTTCATCAACAAATCTTCTTTTTTTAGCAACCACACGTGCGGACACGATATTGTTCGCCATTCTCTCGTTTTCATAAGTATTTTTACATCAAATACATAACACCCTGTATCATATCAATGATGAGCTGATATGTTCATATTTATAATGATACCTCATTTGTAGCAATCAGTTGTTTGAGAGCTTAGCTATACATGCTTGAGAATGTGGAGAGGTCTTATACAAAATATGCCAAATTCACAACTTAAATTTTGTGCTCAAAACAACAACTCGGTTGACTGTTCAATGAAGTGGTACATTGACTAATACAGTATAAAGTGATGCGGGGGGGGGGGGGGGGGGGGGGGGGGTATCGTTGGAAAGAGGAACACATATTAGTTTTTCATTGATATGACACCCAACATGAAAATATAACAAAATATTTGAAAAATGGCATTAAAAAAACAACAAAACTTTTTTTGAACAGTTTATTTAACATTACAAACTTTAAATCTGATGCTGTTGTATGTTTACAAAGTTCAAGGATAGAGTCTTATTAATATTAGGACTCTAGTATGGCAAGTGTCTCTGCTTTGCTACGAAGTCGTCAATCTCTATCTGAAGGCGGTCAAATATCCTGTGTGACACTGTAATAGCAGAAGTCTCAGTTGCAAAGTTGATTGGGGTCACCCTGTATACGTGTTAAACTATTTATAATTGAACTTTGATATGGACTTAACTTTAAAAAAACAAGTCTTTGATACGAAATAACAAAACCTACAGGATGTCCTAAAAGTTGCACCACCATTTAAATGCTTTATATCTCAGTATGTAAATAGCATTTTGACAACTTCAGCATGTTTAGATATAGCTAAGCAATGTTTTGGAATTATTTTGATACCATACTTGACCCAATCAATGACTCTTCAACTTTATTACCACATTTTACAAATGTTGCTACAAAACATTGAACAGCGTATTTGAGGTCTTTCAGTACCGATTTTGGTTTGTGTGTAGACCCAACTAAATTTAATCTGTTGAATTATAGTGAAGTTTATTTACTCAATCGAAAAATGCTTAAAATGGGTGAATGATAGAATAAAATGACAGTGACAGTTACGAGGGATGCAAGTTTTGATGTTAATTGCTAATGCTGGTGTGTGCATTGAACCTGTTCTATTGTTGCATTGCATACCATGCACACAGCATTGTATTGAAAGGACCTATGTATGCTTTTGTGTGTTTTGCAACAACATTTTATAAACTGGGGTAATTATGTGAAGTGGTCATCGATAAGGTTAAGTTAGTATCAAAGTGATAGTGAAAGATTGCTAAATCTAAACTTGCTAACGTTGCCGTCATGCAATGTACATAGTTTGAAATATGAAGCATGTCAATGGTTCCACAACTTTTGGGACACCCTGTATTTGGCATCATAAATCTGATGCTGTTGTATATTGGCAAAGATCATGAATAGAGTCTTAGGACTCATGTATGGTAGGTAAGCGTCCCAACCTTGCCATCGTTATATGTTACATTAAGAATAACAGGCAGTTTTGCTATGAACTCGTCAATACCAATGTTTAGTTGGTCGAATATCCAGCGTGATACTGTTATAGCTGAACTGTCAGTGTGAGTTTGGAAATAGGGGAATCTCTTCTGAAGTAGACGCTAGTTCGACTCGTGCCTTTACTTTATGACGTGGCATTGAGGTGATCTGGTCGGCATTTTTGTTGCTTTTGCGTGAAATGGATGAGAGTTTGGCAGCTTGTGATTTAGAGTTGCGGCGAGGCATTTTCGCTTTATTTAATCTAAGTAATTGTATATAATAAGACTGTTAGACTGTTTTTTGCTCTTATAGACTGTTTTTACTGATATAGACTGTTATTTCTCTAATAGACTGTTTCTCTATATTATAGACTATTATATTATTACTATAATAGAATATTATAAGTGTTGATTCGTTAGTTAGTATTCAAGTAAGTCTTCCTGGGTTACAGAATGTATATCAAATTCCTAGTTACAGGAAGAATTCCTTCCTTTTATAAACTGTTTTTCCTATAATGGACTGTTTTTCCGATGGAATTAAACGCAAAACGATACTGAGGATAATTTGAAATTTAATAATATATCAAGGTATAACGAAGCTACTGTGAAGGTAACAGTCAATTAGCACAATAAATAACCTTTACAATATATATTTATATATTTATAATATAGTTGGCACTTTTATTCTCAAACGAATACTTTAATTGTTCAAAGATAAACGTGACTCACGAAAGTCTATCCGTCACTATCTCTTTCTTATTATCTTTAATTAGTGAAGGAATGAACTGTTTTTCTTATTATGCCCCGCTTTCTTGGGGAATGCACTGTTTTTCTTATTATATGCCCCCTCTCTTTGGGGAACACACTGTTTTTCTTATTATGCCCACTTCTTGGGGAATGCACTGTTTTTCTTCTTATGCCCCTCTCTTTGGGGAACGCACTGTTTTTCTTATATGCCCCTCTTTTTGGGGAACGCACTGTTTTTCTTATGCCCCTCTTTTCGGGGAACGCACTGTTTTTCTTATATGCTCCTCTTTTTGGGGAACGCACAGCCGCCTCATATCGTTCATTACCGCCTTTCGCACTTCAGCTCGTTTGTTTTGCTTCCTTTTATCTTTAAACCACAACCGCTTCCCAATTTGTAATAGTACAGGATCCTTTCTGCAGAGTTTACTGGCAGGGTTTGATTCTTGGAATTTGCCCACAATCTCTGAGAGAAACTCCCTCGGGTTTTCCAAAACATCCTCTGTTGCAAGCAATGAAGCAGGAAGGGCTACTCCCCTTTACTGAGGCATCCGTCTTTGTTTGACACTGACGCATGTGTTGTTTTATGTATGTATGTGTAAAGAACCATGGCAAATGCTACATATTTCTAATGGATCATCATGATTTTCAGAAGATCTCTCCCTTGAGTAATTTGGGTTGGCCTTTTTGGCTTCATCCATGTTGACTCTGTAGATACCTAATAGGCCACCTTCTTCTCTCTTGGTAATGCTAAAGCATGTTTAACCCGATCAATATCACAATGTTGTTCTTGAATATGGGCTGAGAGGCTGGATTTCATTGTGTTACAAAAAATACACAGCCTGTACGTCTTTTTGTATTTGGATTGTTCTGAAGTGCTTGAGTTACCTGTTGCAATTTTCACAGGTGCACATGGATCTGCATCTGCCACCCTGAAAATGAATTAAAATAATGGTCAACATTAGCAAACTGCCTAACTAAATTGTTAACAAAAGTATCATTACACTTAATATCACCAACGTGTTGGAGATATCCTCAATAAACCTTCCTGAGAATGACCTCATCTCTCATCAAATTCAGCCACTGGCAACCCGCAGAGAAGTTAGGAGCCCTCACACTGTTCCACCGTATGTATTATGGAGAGGCCCCTGAACTTCTGCTCCAACTGCAACTTTCTGCTTCTTTTGCAGTCTCTGCATTTGCTGCTCCTCTTTGCGTAACTTTTTTGCCACAACTGCATCCTTTCTCTGTTGACGGAGCTTTCTTTTCTTTTCTTTTCTTTGTACAGCTGAGCATGTCTCCTGGCTCTTTTCACTGCCATGGCTATTTCCTGTTGTTGTTGGGTAGGGGATAGGTATCGTAGATACTCGCCAGTCTTGTTGTTGACATACAGAATTAAACCTGAGATGAAGTCGATGTTTGCTGTTGCCTTGGCCCTGAGAAGGAGATCGAGTCCAGAGAAGTCTCGTTCTGAAACATCGTTATTTCGCGCCACTGACACAGTCTGCTGATGGACTTCTTCTGATTGGTCAGTTGCCCATTTGCCATGAAGAAAGTCGAACAGTTGTCGCTCGCAGACAATGAGAAAACTTGCACATAAAACCGGCAGCAGCTGATCCAGCAGTTCTTCCTGTTCCTGGGGAATATCTGTGTTAAGTGAATCCCACACTTCGTCAATTATTGGAGTACAATCACGAAAAAGAACTGCTGATCCATCAACCAAGGGGGTTGGATCTTTGACAATATCTTAAAGAAATTCCCTGAGGCGCGTATACAGCGTTGGAAATAGCCGGTATCGCATCGCATTTCGCGATACATTCTTGCTATGTTGCTACTCAATTTGTCAAGTCTATCGCGAAAAATTGCGAAGCAAAAAAGTGACCATATTCATCATTAAATTCACTATTCTTCCAGTCCGACATGACCCATTTAGCCGAAGGTCCAATTTGAATGTACCAATTTCCATGAATTCTGCAACAATTCTGAAGTTTACTTTCCGTTCGTCCGCCTAAAAGTTTATTTCCATTCATCAACAACAGCGCAGTATTTGCGGTTATAGCAATAATTACGTTTTTGGTACCACCAACAAACCAACCAACCACATGGAATGACGTAGCGTAACATGGTTAAAATAACACACTGGGAACCGTATGGAACAGAAAAGAAATACCATTATTATTAACCTCAGTTCGGGCATGCAAAAGTCTCTCGCGCACGTGTTGAGAAGTAAAGCGTATTATCACGTTGTTCAAAGCAGATTGCTAAAAGGTTAATGCTTGTTTACATCGATAAAGTAATTTCCCAAGTACGATCGAAGGAAAAACATTTATTTTTTAATGAGAAAATGCAGTGTATTTACATTTAATGAATTATAATAAAATAATGAATGAAATTTGCTTCGAAAGTTGGCGTTCACTGTTCAGACCGGGCGTTCAGATTTTGATGATGGTCAAAATTCGGAAGCTTTGCAATTAATTTACATGGTGAAAAAATTTAAAAAAAATTGTAAATTTTTTTTTTCCCGACCGACCGACCCTCTTGTTTGTCAGCATGTTACATTTATTTTTGTTAGGCCTCAACACCATGATCAAAACATCCAGACTCCAACATGCACTGACACGTCATTTCGTTTTTGTTGTTGTAGTTTAAATCATATTACGTTACTCCCCCCGCAAAATAATGTTGACACATGTTTTATTTTTTGGGGCACAACGTTTCCATTGATGGATCGCTGCACGTGCGAATACTTGGGGAGTATCAGAAATTACTGTCAGCGCTGGGCCTTGTTGTTGATGCGCGGCAAGTCACGGAGCAGGATCATGTTTTTCTTCGAGACACGTCGACTTTTAATAGGGGTGTTTTTTGTTGCTCTTATTGGCGATGATAATCACACCAACGCCAATAATAAAAAAAAAAATTAATACTGTACGAATATTAGCATTTGATTGAGTCGGAATTTTGTAGTTTTTTATTAATATATTGTCCATCATTATCATCATTGTTATTTTTGTTACTAGTTTAGTTTTGACAATTCATCACAATTGACATAACCAAAAACTGCTACACAAAATTTGGGAATTGCTACACAAAATTAATATTGTGTAGCACTTTTTGCTACACACAAAAAAAGTCTTACTTCCAACGCTGCGCGTATAGTACTTGCGTAGATCTAAAATATGATCCTTCCTGCTTTAAATTGTAGCTAAGGGTGTTGTGATGTGTTTTTCTATTAAGCCCATGGATTGAATCTCGGCAAGCACAACTGGATTGTCAATATCTTCAAGAACTGCTCGGTGAATTCTATTGTCGCTGTTTATATCTTGAAGAAGATGAGAGAGTTGTGACCTGTGATGGTATACAGCTGAGGCTGCCTTGAACACTATGTTAAATCGATTATGCTCGAAGAACGGAATGTGGTTGGTTTCACCTGGCTGTAGATGGGCGTTAAAATCTTCGGGAATTCCATGAGGTTCCTTCGCACCCGAGCCAATTAATTCGCAGGCCGTGCGAACAAGTCGGAGACCTGATGGTTTTTGACAGTTCCATTTAGCAAATTTTTGGAGGGCCTCCATCCCAATACGTCCCGTAACTTCTGCAACCTCATCCTCCCAAAGTGCCAAACCCACTTTCGTTCTTTCAAAAAGGCCAAGCAAAAAGTGTTTGCCACAGTCGTTAATCTTGGAGAGGGCCATTATAGCTTCTACTGACGAGTTGTCGTAACCAGGAAGAAGATTCTTTTTGAGCACATCCTCTCTCTTAATTTCCATCTGTTCCACCCATGATCGTGTAGTTTGGCCACTATCTCCCATGGTATTCTTGACATTAAAGAGCATTTGATACTGTAGAGATCCCTCTTCATCCTGGACATCAAGGAGGGAAGTCATCTCATTAAAAATTCCAACAGAGGACAGACCTCAGTTGCCTGTACATACTAATTGGGCTGTGTAATCACTCGATTGCTAATCTTAAAACACTCACCACCTTATCATACACATCCAACAGAGGACAGTCCTCAGTTGGCTGTACATACTAATTGGGCTGTGTAATCACCCGATTGCTAATCTTAAAACACTCACCACCTTATCATACACATCCAACAGAGGACAGTCCTCAGTTGACTGTACATACTATTGGGTTGTGTAATCGCACGATTGCTAATTGTAAAACACTCAACACCCGATCATACACATCCATCTTAGGATTCTAGAGCAGGAGAGAGTGATTGTGTCTGGCAATTCTTACCATCTGTCAGCAACTCCATGTCTCCATCCACTTCAAGGTCAGCAGCATTTTCTTTATCATCTTCAGTAATGCCGTCATCATCAATTGCAAGTGGATCTTCGTCATGATCAACATCAGCTTCAAGTGGATCATCCAGTGGAACCTCTGAAAGGATAATTGTATATCATCATCAGGAAAGGTGTGCATACAACGGTATTAATCAAGTTGGAAGACATTCCCAATTGACCCTTAAGTCACTGTTGATCAATGGTATTCAATCAGGATGTTGGCGAACATCCTGTTTGGTATTTTGGTAATGCAAATCTAAGTTTCTGATTGAATATCATATCCTGTTCAATCACACACAAAAGTTGTCTTAATTTGTCACTTGAGTTCACATTTATTTCCGACAACTAAAGATTAGTATAAGATTTGATGGAAATTTAAACTTATCCAATTTGGCACTGCTTTGACTTTTGACACCAGATTAACAAACAATATACTTGCAGGCAAGGCTCAAGATAACAGTTTTTTTACCGGAAGCTACTTTTTTTTAAAAGTAGCGCCCGGATCATGGGATTTATTGAGAACCAGGAGCTACTTTCAGTCTACCGGGAGCTAACTTTTTATTAAATCGTATCGTCAAATCGAAATTCGATGTCTTAGGCAAGCTAACGATCATCAACGGGCGCTGGTTTGGACAAAATATCAGCGCTCGGTTGTTTATTTTTCAGCATTACCGGGCGCTATGGCAGGAGGACCGAGGGGTAAAAATCGCAGCGCCCGCTTATCTTGAGCCTTGCTTGCAGGTATCAGGGCTATTGGAAAATGTCCCTGCACAATTTGGGTTAATTGGCACCCAAAAGAAATGCCTCAGAATGATCTTGACAGCATATAAGGGGGTAGGGTGAATAACTATTTTTGAAGCTTTCTCTAATCCGTGATCCAATAATATCCTGATCTATGACCACCTGGGATGATCATAAGAAATGCAAATTTTGTTTCCTTGTTGATATTCATCAAAATCTGTTGTACTACCGTTTGTCTCTGCTTAGGTACTGAAGTTTAACTGCACACCCACTATTGCTTTTGCAATCAAACTTGCGATTCAATTCCACAACTAGTTGAACAAGGTTCTTTGTCACTCCCTTAAGCAACCTTTAACAAGGATGAGAACTTTTTACAGTCTCCGTATTATGTATCAATAATGTTGACTACAGGGTGTCTTCGAATGATCTATACTGAGATTAATAAAAATATCAAAAATATCAAACCAGCAATGAATGCAAGTAATACTTGATATTTGAATGATATGTGTTGTACATAAAGTGAAAATTTCATAAAGCTTTACCCGTCGCAATATTGCATGGTAGCCTATCTTTGAAAATTGACACTTGACAAAAATGCAATTTAGCGCAAATAGTCAATTCCTTAAAATATTACACAAGCAATGCAGGGTAATTCAGTTTAACCTTTTCTTCGGAGGAAAGCATCCAAAGGCACAATATTGGGCTCGAACCACCGTCTGAATTATAAAATAGTAGTAAAAAGAGTTCAAACTTGCTTAAAGCAAGAAAAGAACATTCACAAAAGAGTAAAGCCACTCTAAAAAGAGTCAAATTACAAAGTTATCGACTCCAAAGAGAGTCAAATGACAAAATCATTCTTTTGAACACATTAAATGAAAAACACTTTCTTTACAAAGGAGTATTTTAACTTTTGGTGTGGTAAAAATGTAAATTCATTATTTTGTAAGTCCAACTTTTTTTTCTATTTTCATAATGGATGTCACTCTTGTGGAGAAACATTCACTCTTTGTAAATTGTGTCTACTCTTTTAAGTATTACTTACTCTTTAACCAGTGCGAATTTTGACCAATTTACACTTCAAAAATTTCCTTCACATGTAATTGCAGTAAATTAGTGCCTTTGTACATCGGTTTTAACCCAAAAATGTGCACAAACCTCAGCCGCAAATAAACAATCAGAGCATGCCCTGGATTAGGCTGACTATCTCATAAAACAGTATGTTAAAAACTTTACTGACAATGTAAAACACCTCTCTCTAATTTTATATGGCCGCTTTTCTTGATTCAAAATTCTCCAGAAAGCTAACAATACAGCGCAACTGTAAATATAAAATTATTTTCCAAATGTGATTATCTTTATGGCAATAACAAATCTTAAAATATTGCATTTTTGGGTATAGATCATTCGAAGACACCCTGTATTTTGGCAGAAAACAAAGAACAGTAACTGTTTTAACTCTTCGTAGGGCCTTGTATGTTTCATCTAAGGCCAAAAAAATAAATAGTTTGTCTCAGTTTCATTTGGCAAAAAAGCTTTTGGCTGTGCTTTTTTTAAATTAAAAAATAAATAAAATAAGCAATGCCCTATGCCCGGTCAGTATGTGAAACGGATCAATGGCAGGGAACAATGCATTGTCACTCGACCCGTCGATTAAAGTTGCCCGTCGATTAAAGTTACAGCTATTTTTTCCAGCAAAACATTCTCTGCACACCTGTGCAACGCCCATTTTTTTTTCCTGAAAAAATAGGCTTCCGTGTAGAGCTACGTGCTAAATCTAATTCTAAAAGCAATGCGCACGAGAAGCTGAGACAAACTTTTTTTTTTGGCCTAATTTCTAATATCTATTTTTATGCCAGTGCTGTCATAGAATAGTAATATTTGATTGCCATCCTTGACAGATTAATGCATTTTGTATTCAAAATCATTAGCTTTGGCAGAAATCTGAAATGTACCATAAGAACATTGATAGTCATAATAAAACAGATTCAAATAAAAAATCTCACCTTCATCTTCCTTTAACATTATGTCATCCAGTCCCTTTCCAGCTAGGTTAGCGAGAGTACCACTTTCCATGTGTAGAAGGACCTTCGATACCTTGGCAAGATGTAAGGTTTTTTCAGGGAGACGATAGAACTGTCTGTGAACCCGGATGTCATGGCCGAGAAACCTGGCTAGAAGGTCCAGCTCGTTGTCTTTCAGGTTCATTATTGGGAAACAGTTCCTATATGCGATTTATACCATTCCGCTTTCTCAAAGTCGCTCTCCTTGCAGTTTGGTTCTCGACAAACGAATCCAAAGGACTGAAGACGCAGCTTTTTTGGGATTGTTTCTTTCCTCTTTCTCAAAGTCAATCTCCTTGCAGTTTGGTTCTCGACAAACAAATCCAAAGGACTGCCAGTCCTGGCTCTTAGAAGACGCAGCTTTTTGGGGATTGTTTCTTTCCTCTTTCTCAAAGTCGCTCTCCTTGCAGTTTGGTTTTCGACAAACAAATCCGAAGGACTGACAGAGGTGTGGTGTCTGTTATATATATAAAAAAATGATACAGAAAATTGTTTTAAAACCATTGTTTGGCTAACAAGACATTCAACAATATGGCAGAGACCTTTCAAGTATGGTTGGGTATTTATTAGTATTTAGAAAAAAAATTGCACAACAAATTCTATTTTTTTAAAGTGTTGAAAATGTTCACACATTTGAGTGTGGAAATTTTCAAAAAATTGCATAACCCCAATACATCATTACAGCTCCATTACATCATTACAGCTCCATTACATCAATGCATTTAATTTTGCAATTGTTGTGAGCAATACCTTGTCTACAGGTTGATCATCTTCTAAACCCAACAAACTCTCTTAATGAATAAGAAGGTCCTGCTTAGAACTTTCGGATTAACAATGGAAGAAATGTAGATTGTAGCGACCAGGTGATTGATACCTGATATAAATGAAGTACAAGTGGTAAGTTTGAGGCCATCCACCATGATCCCAAACTCTATGACGTCTAGTGGGTTGCAGTTGCCAACAGCAATGTCCAGATATGGGCTTCCTCAGATGCATTGTGACGGAGTGATACCGGGAAGTGGGTATCACTCTTCCTATTTTGACCTATACGGCTTTCCATACCAGGGGAATCCCTACACCTGTTGTTGTGGGCATTCTGATGATGTACTTTGTGTCGCGTGCCAGGCTTGTGCCGCATCCAAGCAGAGCGCTCATTATTTCGATTGCGGCATTTTACCACACCTCGTAGCTAGCCAATTAAGGAGCAGGTTAGAAAGGGAAGTAGAACAAGATGGCGTAACACACAAGTTGCGAGCAGTATTCTGTGGGACATCTCTCGTTAAAATTGAAGACTTTGTACAATAAAAATACAACAAAAGTTAAAGTTAAGGGGGCTGTGCACCTTCAGGTACAGCCTCCGTAAAACTGCCGTAACTTCTTCATTATTCATTTAATCTATATGAAAGTATACATTTTTTTGCAGGAAAGGGTTCAATGAATCCAGCCATGATCATGAAATTGACCATTTTGGAAAAAATTATAAAAAACACGTTTTTTGCCCCATTTTAGGTTTGGAAAAGATAACTCAAAATATATTTTGTCAAATTTTGTCATACTAGTTTTTTTATATTCCTCATACAATTCCCTAGGAATCTTCTTTTTTTTTTTTTGAATTAGAGACCAAAAAGTGCCAAAATTTTTGTTTTACCAAAAATGGTGATTTTCACGATTTTGGAGGTAAATTTCTTTTTTTTAGCACTTTTTGGTCTCTAATTCAAAAAATAATAAATATTTTCAACAAAAAAAACCCACGATTCCTAGGGAATTGTATGAGGAATATAATAAAACTAGTATGACAAAATTTGACAAAATATATTTTGAGTTAATCTTTTCCAAACCTAAAATGGGGCAAAAAGTGGGTTTTTTATAATTTTTTCCAAAATGGTCAATTTCATGATCATGGTTGGATTCATTGAACCCTTTCCTGCAAAAAAAATGTATACTTTCATATAGATTAAATGAATAATGAAGAAGTTACAGCAGTTTTACGGAGGCTGTACGAAGGTGCACATCCCCCTTAAAAGTAGAGAGGACATCGTTAATTCGTGTCTGCTTATTTATTATTCGCTAACCGCTCGGCGAAACACGAACTAACCGTAACATGCATGTTCAGCAAGTATTGCAGACATGATCACAGGCTGTTCCAAGTGTTTTGTAGAGTTTTTGGTATTGAAACGTATTTAAAAGTGTCCTTTTTCCTCTTATCTAACGCCTCCAGAGGAGCTGTAAACTGTCGTATACGTTTCACCTGGCACCCTTTCTTCGGATTCTATTAACAAATCTTTATCTTTAAAGTATTTCTTCTGCTGGTCTTCTGTTTGTAATCCCCAAAATGGTTCTTTCAAGGTAGCAAATTGTTGTAAAACATGAGTACATTTGTCAACCTCCGGTAATGTACCCAAATTAATGTCATCAGTCAGCGAAGTTACCTTTTTTTCTGAATGACTGGGGATAGCTTTCGCCATTCTGTCAACTTCTGAAATCGCTTGTTTTACAAAAAGGAATGGAACCGATGAAGCCTTCAAATTAAAATAAAAAGTGTATTGCCTTCCAAAATATCATCCAAATTGTATCATCTTCATGATCATAAATGTAGGTCTGAACTACTTCAGCTTACATCCAGTCCAGTTGATGAGATAATTGTGAAGAATCATTGTGAATACAAACAGTGTATTCCATTTTTGAGTAACACAAATTTTACAAAGTTGTACTGCAACTCATCAAAATAAATGCAAAAATAGACATCCGCAATACTATCAATTTCAACATGACAAATGTTGAATTTCAAACATAACTCCAGCATTAAAATGATATGACTATCACTAAATACACAATGAATCCACAAAGAGGATTATCCATGTCATCCATGGCACTCTCTCATGCCAATCAGCAGATGTCTGATGAGCATGATATGAAAAGCCAATGCATGATATAAGCTTAAATAACCGGGCAAGTGTATTCAACTGGGCACTTTTACTAAGTTTTATAGGGAATTAATCATTATCAACATCGCACAATTGAGACATCACTACAGGAAAAGTCACTTGATTAACTTGCCACCAAGTTTTAATTATAAATATTCCAGATCCAATTAGAAGTTCTTTCTTCCCTGCTCCAACTGCTCCAACAGATGGACATGTACAACTTAATGTCGGCGTGTATGATTTTATCCAGCCAAGTGGGATAAAAATGGCCGACGCATGCATGCAACTTTTGTGTATATAGATCACTACGGGAAGTTCCTAGGTAAAAGGGACATAGGTTGGCCGAGTGTATCCGCAAGGGGGCTCTCTTCATCATTTTATTTTCAACCCCTCGATGAAATTAACACAAATTATACACACGACTATGGCACAAAACTATGAAATTGGGGAATATTTAAAAAATAGCTTTCAGACATAGAGGGTAGGCATCATTTTGCCCCATTTTACCTAATTTTAGCTATAGTGTCAACTGGGGATATCCCCAATTGCAGGTGTATCCCCAGTTGGAAGGTGTGTATTCATACGAATGTCCCCCATTCCCATGTTTTACGTACGCAAGCACACATCTTCAAAACTGATGTGCATCTCTTCCTTGAGGACCTTTTAACACTTTCCACGTGGCAGGCGTCTGCAGACGACATTCCGAAATGTCACAAAACGTTTCAAAAATGTCATAATTATTGAATTTCATTACAATATTTTGAATCACCATGAGAAATGCATTGAAATAAGTACAAACATGCCTAGTATTGGTTCAGTAATACTTGAGATACACTTTGAAAATTGGTCAAGGTTTCTGACAAATCTGTTTTGTACATGGTAAAACTAACCGTGTGGAAAGCGTGAACAACAAATTGTTTCAAATTCAAGAACATAGCTACAAATGTCCAGTCAATGAGTTGTATGGCTCCCATCAGCAAGTTGTTTTACTTTTTCTTAACATTGGTGTTCAACATGATGTTGAAGGCCCTGGCCTGGGGTGGGATTTCATTTGTACAACGATACACCACCACTGCAAAGAAGGTGTAAAATGCATACAAGCATTGACTGTATGACACATTGAATGCGTAGTGCGCTTTGAAAGCCATATCAAACGCTTCTATGGTACTTTTGTCAGCTGGAATAGCTATGTGATCTGTTATCAGGAAGAACTCCCAAGGTTTGGTGGCCGGTCCTAAGCAAAGAATGAATGGATGGGTGTATCTGTCTTCTTTGCCAGCACTATATCCACATTTGTGCCCATACCTTTAAAAAAAAGAGCAAATAGATTTTATTAAACGATTAAATGCATACAAGCATTGACTGTATGACACATTGAATGCTTAGTGCGCTTTGAAAGCCATATCAAACGCTTCTATGGTACTTTTGTCAGCTGGAATGGCTATGTGATTTGTTATCAGGAAGAACTCCTAAGGTTTGGTGGCCGGTCCTAAGCAAAGAATGAATGGATGGGTGTATCTGTCTTCTTTGCCAGCACTATATCCACATTTGTGCCCACCTTAAAAAAAAAAGCAAATAGATTTTATTAAACGATTAAATGCATACAAGCATTGACTGTATGACACATTGAATGCTTAGTGCGCTTTGAAAGCCATATCAAACGCTTCTATGGTACTTTTGTCAGCTGGAATGGCTATGTGATCTGTTATCAGGAAGAACTTCTAAGGTTTGGTGGCCGGTCCTAAGCAAAGAATGAACGAGTGGGTGTATCTGTCTTCTTTGCCAGAACTATATCCACATTTGTGCCCACCTTAAAAAAAAGAGCAAATAGATTTTATTAAATGATTCAATCTATTTGGTAGTATACAAACAAGCTATACAATTATGTAACACAATACAATAAATCAATAAAACAAATACTCATTTTACCTAGAACCAGATACCTGGATGCAATGTTCTTGCAGTTCCATGCCTGTCACATCAGTTGTGTGCCATGTTTTTTCAATAAGCTCGTTTGTTGTTGCCAATGTTTGCGCCTAATCGTCGTCAGTCAACACAAATCACCATAAAACAAATCACCATATATTTGGTTGCATTCAGTTGCATAATAAATAATTATATCATATAAAACGCTTTAAAATCAAACTGCATTAAGATTCCAGTAAAGCGATAAAATAGTTGCAAAATATGGACCTGCCTATGGAAGCTTAAAAGTGCCACCAAGAAGTCGAGAAACCTAGATAAATATCTTGGTAAGTCAACTTATTTTTAGCCGATAAGACCAGAAGTCTAGATAATTATCCCAACAAGTCGACTTACTTGCGCCGAGAAGACGACATGATACGATGCCGTATCTTAACTAGTCGACTTCCCTGCCCTAGGAAGATGACAAGGCAAGATCACTTGTCTCGTCTAGTCGACTTCTCTGTCCAAGAGAATGACAAGACAAGATCGCGTATCTTGTCTAGTCGACTTCCTTGCGCTGAGAAGACGACAAGACAAGATCCCGTATCTTGTCTAGTCGACTTCCCTGCCCCAAGAAGATGATAAGACAAGGTCACTTATTTCGTCTAGTTCACTTCCTTGCGAAGAGAAGGTGACAAGACAAGATCCTGTATCTTGTCTAGTCGACTTCCTTGCGCCGAGAAGACGACACGACAAGATCTCATATCTTGTCTAGTCGACTTCCTTGCGCCGAGAAGATGATTAGAAAAGATAACTTATCTCGTCTAATCGACTTCCTTGCGAAGAGAAGACGGCAAGACAAGATCCCATATCTTGTCTAGTCGACTTCCTTGCGCCGAGAAGATGATTAGAAAAGATAACTTATCTCGTCTAATCGACTTCCTTGCGAAGAGAAGACGGCAAGACAAGATCCCATATCTTGTCTAGTCGACTTCCTTGCGCCGAGAAGATGATTAGAAAAGATAACTTATCTCGTCTAATCGACTTCCTTGCGAAGAGAAGACGGCAAGACAAGATCCCATATCTTGTCTAGTCGACTTCCTTGCGCCGAGAGGATGATTAGAAAAGATAACTTATCTCGTCTAATCGACTTCCTTGCGAAGAGAAGACGGCAAGACAAGATCCCATATCTTGTCTAGTCGACTTCCTTGCGCCGAGAAGATGATTAGAAAAGATAACTTATCTCGTCTAATCGACTTCCTTGCGAAGAGAAGACGGCAAGACAAGATCCCATATCTTGTCTAGTCGACTTCCTTGCGCCGAGAAGATGATTAGAAAAGATAACTTATCTCGTCTAATCGACTTCCTTGCGAAGAGAAGACGGCAAGACAAGATCCCATATCTTGTCTAGTCGACTTCCTTGCGCCGAGAAGATGATTAGAAAAGATAACTTATCTCGTCTAATCGACTTCCTTGCGAAGAGAAGACGACAAGACAAGATTCAGGATCTTGTCGAGTCGACTTCCTTGCGCCGAGAAGACGACAAGACAAGATCCCATATCTTGTCTAGTCGACTTCCCTGCCCCAAGAAGATGATTAGAAAATATAACTTATCTCGTCTAATCGACTTCCTTGCGAAGAGAAGACGACAAGACAAGATCTCGTATCTTGTAAAGTCGACTTCCTTGCGCCGAGAAGACGACAAGACAAGATCCCATATCTTGTCTAGTCGACTTCCCTGCCCCAAGAAGATGATTAGAAAATATAACTTATCTCGTCTAATCGACTTCCTTGCGAAGAGAAGACGACAAGACAAGATTCAGGATCTTGTCAAGTCGACTTCCTAAATGATAGATGATCAGATTACAAGATCCAATATATTGTCAAGCCGACTTCCTAGAGAAGATCCCTAATTGCGAAGAGAAGACGTCAAGACATGATCACGTTTATCATTATTCGACAATAGGCCTGCCTACTACTACGAAGAGACCCGAGAGCAAGCTTATATTATAACAGCTTCCATGCAGACTACCGGCCCTAGTTTACCCCGAACGGCATTCTACGAAGATGAATACTAAGACCACATTTCAAGTAAGTACTTAACTCATAAGTAACGAAGATCACCATCAGTAAAGATTTTATCTAAGCTTATAGCAGGATGCATGAAAAATTTAAATTGGATAGGCACAAGTCTAATTATCGGATGGGACATGAGTCAAGAATAGGTCATAAAAAGTGAAAAGTGCAACATGAAATTAAACCAGTTTCGATATATTTCAAGACAGATTTTACATATATTTTAAGTGTATAAAAGTAGCCAATATACATTTTTGTAATAAATACCAAAATGATTACAAAGATAATAAATACTGTATATACACATGATACATGTACTGACAACTAGCTATATAGGGCCTACAGGTTGTGTGCCTGGGGGGGGGGCACTCAATTTTGGGTGTGGTAGGGGTGTGCGGCCCCGGTTTCTGAAACGGGGGTCTAGGGAACTGAGAATTGGCTCTGAAAAGGGGGTCTAGAGAACTGAAGTGACCCTTGAGGGCAAATTTTTTGAGTCAATTTGAGCTCTGGGAGCAAAAATTTCCGAAATTTGGGGATCTTGAGAACTAAATTTCCAAAAAAGGGCTTGTGAACTAAAGAATTTTCAAAATAGGGCTTGTGAACTAAAGATTGTGCTTGAAATGGGGGTCTAGGGAGCCGCAGGCAAGGCGTGAAAAGGGGTCTTGAGGGCCGCACATCCCGTACCACCTTACTAGGTCAGTGTGCCCCCCCCCCCCCCCCCCCCCCGGGTTGTGTGCAAATTATACAGGATAAGAAAACACGTGTTTTCTGTTTGTTTTAATAGCTATATTATACATATGTGAAAACTGAAATAAAATAGGGCTTTTGAATAATTCACCCAACACAATGCCTAATGACCATTGGCCTATGGTGAAATATACTGGATTATCGAAATTATGTACCCTTCAACAGGAAAAAATAGTCAAATACCTGCATACTATATTTGGTGGTTTCATTATATATACTTCAGAGCAATGGTCATATTAAAAATGATCTTAAAACAAAAAACATTAACGTTTCTGTTTATTTATAGTCAATTTTGTTTCAATTTTGGTATACAGGGTGACCAAAACATCTTATTTTTTGCACAAGCGGTTGAATTTAAGACATGCACTATGACTTAAAAAGTTTGTCATAAAATGTACTTCTTAATAATGCATTAAACTCATATTTGTCCAAAATGTCACTTACGACCCTCTTGCATCCAGATGACGAAGTGTTTTCCTTTTAAATGCGCTTGTTCATGACCATACAGGGTGGCGGAACAAACTTTTAAGCAACCATTAGTGAAAACATTAACTTAATTTGCATTAAAACTTTCATATAAATCCAGAGCGTCGTTTTTTTTCCTTTCTGAATCATACCAACTACAATGTTTGTAACTTAGACACCCCTTCAGTTTTTTGCCGAGATGGCTTACCATGAGGCATATTTGAAACCATAGATTATTGAAACTTCAAACTACTGAATAGGTGAGGCCGGGACCGGGTGAGCAATATGTCCAAGGTGCTTCAAAATTAAACAAATTCAGACACTGAAGGACAATTAAGGGTGCAGTGGTTGTCAAATGGTAATCTGACCAACCAGATAAATCTAATATTTCATTTTAAAAAGAATATTGCTATATTATTATATAAATCATGGACATAAGAGATAAGGAATGAAATATCAACAAACACCTGGGCCATGTCATTAATTTATGATGTTTGAATACAAAATACTCATTGTGGGCAATGGGCTTAGAAATATACAGTGTGTGCCAATAAAAACGCAAGATTTTCCGAGATTTTTTTCTGGGAAAACTAAGCAACTTGATTGTTTATTTTGAATAATTGTTATTTGGGTGTCTATAGATTTCTGTGATATTTTTAGAGGCTTCCATGGAAGTAATGATAATTTACCATTTGTGAAAGGTTTTGAAGTGTCAAGAATCATATAATTAAGGTCTATGGTGGAATCGAAGAATTGTGGTATGGGGCCGTGGTATGTGGCATATTTCCCAGGGTCAATAACCAATAACAGTTATCATCAAGGCCTAGGCCCTACATACTTTGCTTGATGTACAATAGATGCCTACCAAATGAATATTAACTCTTACTCAGTTTGTTGTAGTTTATTCTTAACTTGTATATTGATTGGGAAGCAAGTGACCAGTTTATTAGAAAAGGAAAAGTCTACATGTAAAAGAAACAAAGACAGCTTTGACAGTGCAAACCTATTTGACAGTAACAATTCAAGAGCAGGAAAAAAGTCTCAGTTGGACTTTGCTGTCTAAGGACTTGGAGCAAGTCTATGTTTACTATAGTAATTGTTTTATTATTTATTTTGCTTCTCAAGACCTTCAACTTGGATAAACCACCTGCTGATCAATACTCTGTCAGTATTGAAGGTTTTGAGATATATGGCGTAAAACAAAATGGCCGCCAATACTGGGTGTCAAATTTCAAAGGTGATCAAATTTTGTTTAAAACCATACCAATACGCGGATTTGGGGTTTTCCTACCGGAAATCAATTGGCACCGAAATTCTACCCACAGTGCACTGACGGTGTACCCAAATAGGCGTAATGTGGACTCACAGTGCCACTCATCTGAAACAATAGTATACAAATATAACTGCCTTTGAGTGTGATAGTAAAAAGTATATCATGAGGTCAAATTTGTACTTTTCTATTTCACGAGGCGAAGCCGAGTGAAATAGATCAGTCAAAATTTGACTGAATGATATATTTTTTACTATCACACGAAAAAAGGCAGGTAATATTTGTTTTATATCATGATTTTACCTAGTTTCTTTTCATGCCATAGTAAAAACTATCACATGGCTTAAATCACTCTAATCATGATATAATTTAAATTAATTAATTTTGTGTATATAGATCAGAGCAGCTAACGTCACAGCTGATTCGTTTTTTTGCACAACTGTTTGGGTTGAAATTCGGTACAGAAATCCTAAATCCACGTAAAATATGTTCCTCTCATCAAAAGGAAGCAGAAAAAGTATAGTTCTATACCTATCTCTGATGTATGGTTCTTGAGTTATATCCAAAAATGCGAAGAGGTCATATCAGGGGTCACGTGTTGGGCCCTATAGGGCAGTTGCATGAAAGGTCAATAGTTCAATTTTGAAACCAGTCAAGTGTGGTGGTGGGGGGGGGGGGGCACAAACGTTCCACGGTTTGATCATGCGACATGATTCTGATGATTCACCAGCAGCAAAATCACAGCGCTTTGAGCCATTTGGAAAAGGCGCTATATAAATACTGATTATTATTATTATTATTATTATTATTATTATCATTGACTGCACCTTGATGACTTGTACTTGATAAATCAGATCTCACTTTGCACATCACTTCTCATGAAAATTAAGCTAAAATTACAACTAAACCCCTTTATTATGTTTAAGATGTGCAAATGGAATTATTAGTGATTTGTGAATGTTTTATTCTTTCTACAGGTTATCATTTCCTTGCTGCTGTTGTTTGACGTTGTCCAAGCTCCTCCACCAACCTATACTGCAGCATCAATTGGTATCCCCGCAGTAGGCATTTCAAGGGACGAACTTGTTCGTCATTACTACACCATCGGATACACCGCCAAACAGTTGATGTGCCTTCTGCTGTCTTGTCACAACATTACTTTAAGCCTGAGGCAGATCAGGCGGATCTTATCTAGACTACATATTCGAAGAATGGACCGTCAGCACAATGTCAATGATATTATTGATGCGTTAAGGCGTGAACTCGAATGTAGTGGACAAAATTTAGGATATCGAGCCATGTGGAGGAGACTGAAGACGAAGTACGACATTCACATTACTCAAAAACTTGTATGACAGAGTCTTTCAATACTTGATCCTGATGGAGTTGATGCTCGATCCGCACGCCGCTTGCGTCGAAGACGATATTTCAGCAAAGGACCGAACTACCTAGTGCACTTGGATGGGTATGACAAATTAAAGCAGTTCGGGTTTGCTGTTCATGGAGCGATCGACGGTTTCTCTCGAAAGGTGTTATGGCTGCATGTAGGATTTACTAACAATGACCCCCGTTATATTGCTCAGTTCTTTGTTGAGTACGTACAGCGTATAAACGGAGCGCCGTGTGTCATTAGAGGGGACAGAGGAACTGAAAATAGTTTGGTTCGTGACATACAACTTGCTCTTCGGTTAAATCACAACGATACTATGCGACATGTTAGTTTCATGTATGGAAGCTCAACTAGCAATCAACGTATTGAAAGGTGGTGGAGACATCTCACTGAAAACTCAACATCATATTGGAAGGAGCTTTTCAAATATTTACAGGATACCGGCGTGTTTGACAACACTAACCTGATACACATAGAGGCCTTAAGATTTTTTTTATTTTTTTTTATTTTATTTTTTTTCCATTGTTTCTCTTTGCCTGTACTAGGGTCTGGTGGAAAGGAGAGAAAACATACAATAATGGTCCCCAGACCCCTGCTTTAAAATGTCACGTCACAGATATAAGTACAATAATAAAATCACATATTGGGTTCACATTCCCAAGGGGTCAGGACCAAAAGCATCTCTGAGAAGAAAAAAAACCCCAAAAAGCGTCTTCAAAAACAATACAATTTTCTTTAAAAGAAAAATACCATGACGAAACCACTCGCGAACGCACCACGGTCACCCGAATTAATATACAATTCACCACAGCAATTCGAGAGACAGCCATGCGCCCGCTCGCAGTCTCGCCATGAAGACACACCCTTCGTAACTTCTCCCACAGATAACCTTACTCGTCCCGACCCCCTAAGTATCAAACCTCTGAATTATAATGTATTACATAAAACCGAAAAATCATCCCATTTCTTGGTAAATTTATCGGTAAGCCCATTCTTGATAAAAATATATTTTTCCATAGCGATGTACTTTGTTACATCTCTCTCAAATAATTGAATTGTTGGTATTCCTTCCTTCATTTTCATCTTGTATATTAGGAATCGACATATTAATAATATAACATTAAGTGCACCCATGGTATTGTCTAAAATTCCAAAAAGTTGCATTTGCTTATCCAAAATTAACCGAATATCAATCTTTTGGTTTACCCAGTTAACAACATCTATCCATAAAGCTAATGTGATTGGGCACTCACAAAAAACATGAACAATTGTTTCCTCTGCGTTTTTGCAGAAAGTACATAAATTTGAATCTTTCCTGCCAATTTTCTCCAAAAAAGAATTTACACCCAAAATTCTATGAGTCAAACGATACTGAAACCATCTTAATTTTGTATCTTGAGTACATTTAAAAGGTATGGTAAAAACAATTGACCATTTGGTATAATCATACCTCGTATTCACCTTAATTTCCCATTTCTCAGTAAATTTTCTTTTTACCTCCCTAGATGAGATCAGGATTTCATACAGCCTTCTAGATCCTTTATCATCAAGTATCACAATATCAAAATTGAAAGGTATAAACGGACGCTGAATACAGATCGTATTGTTCCTCAGAATATGATTACAAGATTTTTTGACACAATTTATCACTGCGCCATATTCTAGAAAGTTGGTCCGAATGTTATACTTTGTCCTGAACACCTCCAGGGAGAGAAAATCACCATTTTCATCAATAAGATCATTAACAAGGTTTACACCATTTTTTACCCAGTGACGATAGTATATTGTCTTTTTACCGAGTCTGATGTTGTCATTATACCATATGGAATTCCTCAAAAAATCAGTATTCAACTTAGGCAGATTATTTCTTGCAATCTCACTCCATGCATTGAAAACATCCTTCCAAAAATAATTTATTTTATTCCAGCGTTTTAAAAACTTAATAATATCTGAAGATCCACCTGCAATGTCCAAAATATGATTAATTTGTGTTACTTTGTAAAACATTTTCACCCATTGAAGATCCCCTGCTTTCAAAATTCTTCTGATCCAAGTTGATTTCAAAGCATGTATGTAAGCCTGGATGTCTACCATTCTTACTCCCCCATTACTGTAATCTTGAATCATTTGATTTCTTGAGACCCTATCCATCCCTTTCCATATAAAATTGTGGAGCAACCTGTTAAGATCCTTTATAAATACCTCTGAGGGATTCGGAAGTGTCAAGATTAAAAAAGTAAGTTTTGATAATATGAGAGACTTAACTACTGTAACTCTACCTAACACGGTAAGATTCCTTCTTGACCAGTTATGTATTAACTTCCGTATTGATTCCAAAACATCATCATAATTTGCCTTTATCATACTCTCTATATTAGTTGAAAAAGCAATACCTAGTGTTTTGAAGGTATCATCTTCATTAACCCATTTTACATTCATATTTTTACAAAGAACATCGTTACTACCTCTTTTTGAACCAATCCACACTGCTTGTGTTTTTTCAATATTAACCTTAAGACCAGATATGTTTGCAAAAACATCCAATGTACGAAATGCAGCATTCATTGAATTTTCTGAACCATCTAGGAAAATTACTGTGTCATCTGCATATTGAGACAGCTTAAATTCTATGTCATCAATTAAAATTCCTTTAATATTTTCATTGCTACGAATCATTAACCCAAGGACTTCGGCGCAAAGAAGAAATAAATACGGACTCAAACCATCGCCTTGTCGACAACCTCTGCCAACCAAGAACGACTCTGACAAAAACCCATTAACTAGAACTGAAGCTGAAGCCTGGTTATAAAACACCTTAACCCATTTTTGGATAGATGGGCCGAAATTAAAGTTATGAAGAACCTTTCTCAGAAATAAATGTGACACAGAATCAAAAGCTTTCTCAAAATCTATTGATAAAAACAATCCAGGTATATTTGTTTCTTCAGTCAAAAAAAGCAAATCGTACATCAAACGAATGTTTTCCCCTATATATCGGCCAGCTACAAACCCCTTCTGATTTTCATGGATTATGTTCAAGAGGTAAGATTTAATTCTCTCTGCGATACAGGCAGATGCAAGTTTATACGAAACATTTAACAAAGAAATAGGCCGCCAATTCTTTAAAAATTGCCTAGGTTTTTCTCCTTTAGGTAACAGGGTAATGATACCGTATTTTTGTGTAACTGATAAAGTGCCATGTTTATAGGCATAATTCAGTGAACGTAACAGGAAACAAGATATGTCTTTAAAGAAGACTTTATAAAATTCGTAACTGAAACCATCTGAACCGGGAGATTTCCCATTTTTGCTCTTTTTCAACGCGTTTTTGAGTTCAACATGTGTTATAGGACCTTCAATCTTGTCTCTTTGAACATCTGAGAGGGTCTGTATATTTTCTGTATCAAATATTGATTCTACATCTACCGATTCATCGATTTCCCGTCTAGAATATAAGTTCTGATAAAAACGTCTTGTTTCTAATAAAATCTCCTTCGAATCTGTAAGTACCGACTCGTCTTCCCCTTTTACAATATTATTGATTGTTTTGTTAACAAACCGTCTTTTTTCCATATTCAAGAAGTACCGAGATGGTTTTTCCCCTTCTTCCATCCATCTTGTCTTGGATCTTACAAGCACTCCCTCCATTTTTGTTTTCCTAATTTCAATTAAGTCATTTTGTTTTGCTTTTAGCACTGGATCCAAAAGGTGCTCCCCTTGGGATATTAATTTCATCCTCAAGAATGCACTCAATTTGAACAGATTCTTTCTTTTTGTAAGCTGAATAAGAAATGGTTTTACCTCTAATTTCAAGTAAAAGCATTTCAAAAAATAACTGATCGTTAATAACAAATTGAACATCTTTTGGATTAATGTTTTTTAAATTAGACATGTTGTATGGTGTACATGCATATTGTTCTACAACTTTTAAGATGATTTCATTTATAAGATCTACATACTTTTTATCACTTAACACAGAGTTATTCAGTTTCCAATATCCATTTCCTCTTTCAATTTTACTCAAATCTAGTTGAATATCCACCAAGGAGTGATCAGTACGATATCCAGGTTTAATACTACATGCTATAATATTAGAATTTAATTCAGAAGACATAAGAAAAAAATCCAATCTGGCTTGTTTATTTGAAGGCCTTAAGATTTTGTTTTACCAGATTAATCCAAAGGGACTTTAATCTTGTTCTTCAAGAATGGAATCAGCATTCCATTAGGGTTCAGAACATTGATGGATTGCCATTTGGAAAACCTGATATGATGTATTATGTTCCAGAGATGTACAACTGCGAAGAACAGAAGATGCCACTCTTGTATACCCAACAAGACATAGACGGAGTAAAGCGTTCCTTCTGTAAAGAATATCCACCATTCGGTTGTCGTCCAGAATTGATTGATGCTGTCAATGTTCTTGTCGGAAACGTTAATAACTTTGATCTACCAGAGAGTGTAGAAGAAGCTCTTACGCTATTTGAGAGTCTAATAGAACTACTTGAGTAACTACTTATACTTCTGAGGTGTAAAGTCTTATACGAAACAAAATTAAGTAAGAACTACCTGTATAGATGTAGAGGTCGCGGTGTTTTCGTCTGACTTAGGTGCCGACAGTAAACGTAGCGAGGGGATGGGCCAAGTTTAGGGGGCGCCATATCGTCACTGATCGTCATCGTCACTACATAAAACATTGCTGGACCAACATTTCATGCAGTAGCGGCACCAGGGGGGGGGGGGCAGGTGGCGGGTTATAGCTGATATTAGCAACATTAGCTTCGCGCACATTTACAAATGTCATCAATGCTCAACTAAAATTAGCAAATTGGCCAAAAAATGGTAGATTTGGAAATGAATTGCCCCTCAAAATCTTTGTTCCCCCCCCCCCCCCCCCAAAAAAAGTTTTTCAAAGGTATGAGACAAAAATGCGGGTGTACCTGTTTTGCTCTACAGGTTGTCCCAATAAAACGCAACGAACTTTGAACTTTCTTTCTGAGAAAGCAGGATACAAATTTGGATTAACTTTATAATAATATGATAGATTGTACCATCAGCTTTTACAAGAATTTTGTTCGGTGTAATTCAGACCTTTGTTTCAAAAGTTATAGCAAATTTTGTAAAGACCCTCAAAATTTGTTTGGTCTGATTTGTTAATCTTACTGCATTTGCCATTGGTAATGTAACAGAATAAATGTTGAAGGCAAGTGGTTAAGAACAACAAAAGAATAGGAGAAACAACACTTTTACCCACTTTCTGCACTACATGACATAAGGATGCCATGCAAGATCAAACCTAGGAACCCGATTTAATGAATGGCAGATCAAAGGCAGGTTCATCTGACTAACATTGTTGTGCCCGCTTGATGAGCCTGACGAGCCATGTTAATCTTTACTTGAGTTCTTACACTTCTTCGTCTTCCACAATGTTTCTGTTAAGACTTGTGTCAAACTATTTGACATTTCTCGTTACCATACTGTTTGAAACTACCACGAAGGCTCGTTCTTCAATTGGAAATTATGGTATATTTCCTGCCCTCCTGCTTACAGCTGCTTTGATTTATGTACTTGGACTTCATTTAAAAGAAGTTGAATATGAACTACAAATGCCAATCAAAATTTTGATTGTGCTCTCATTGGTTATGTAATCATGTCACACATTCTCTTCATACGAAGTGCTGTTTTGTTAATGTTGTGTCTGATCTCACAAAGCGGACTGAGGTTGATTTTGAGGTCTTTCTTAAATTCTTCACATCTCTGGACTGGAGTGCTTAAATTGTATGGGGTAAAAGCCATGTTGTTGAGTATTAATTACACTTGTAAAAAACACGTATAATTATGATTATAACTATGGGAAAGTATTTTTAGTATTTTTCAATAGCTCGTTGCGTTTTTATTGGGACAAGCTTTACTATGACTAATTTAATGATCCAGTTTCACTTCTTGCCCCTGGCGCCAGATACCCTCGTTACGGCCCTGAATGCTGATTTTTAGCGTTAAAGCTATAACATCAAACAGAAGCATCCAGGGTCCGTGTATATAACCGGACAATCGTTTTTCGTTTTTTATTTTCAACCAAGAAAAAAGAAAAAAACACTATTACTTCCTATCGTTATTTTGATATGTGTACGATAAATGATCAAAAGAAAAGGGTCATTTTTACATAACCATTTTTCTTGCTACTTTTTAAAACAAGAAAAACGGAACAGGTTAATGGAATCGTTTTTCTTTCTTCATAAATGAGTATGAATAACAAGCAAATGAAAAATGCGAGATTTGAACAATTGTTTTTCTTACTCGAGTTTGTTCCAAGGAAAACTGAAAGAACCAAACTATGACTGTTTTTTGTTATATCTGAACTATCACAAAGAGATGAAAATTGAACCAAATGAAGCAAGCCTTGATTCAAGAAGTTATTTTCCGTATTAAGTTTCGTACATTGAAACACTGAAAACGCCCATGTGCTCATGTATCATTTCTATTAAAACTAAGAATAAAAACGATCATTTGAAAAACGATAACAATCGTTTTTCGTTCTCTGTATTTCATTTCCAACCACGATTGAACGGTAAGCGACCACTATTGCCACTTTCCAAATTTTAATCTTATAGAGAAACAGGATCAATTGATACAATTATTTTTGTTGTTGCTGCTTTTGTAATCAATAAAATGGGAAAAAAATAACAACATTTTGTTTTTCGTTTTTCTTATAAGCAAGAAAAACAAAAACTTGAAAAGTGCCACTTTAAAACATTTGTTCTTCTTACTCAGCTTTATACAAAGAAAACGAAATACCTTTGCGTGTAATCAAATTGCCATGTTGTTTTTTCAATCAAGAAACACGGAAATGACATACAAAGAACGTCTTCCCTTTTTGTACCACTAATATGAAAAACAATTAAAATAAAATGAAAAAAATGACCACCCTTTTGGGTCAATATTGAACACATGAAACAGTTGGTCAAAATTTGACCAACAAGAGTTGGAGAAAAAGTATGACCAACAGTTGGTTATAAAACTTTGATAAAAAATTGGTCAAAATTTTAACTAACTCAGTTGGGCAAAAACTATGACCAATGTTTGGTCGAAATATAAAAATTAACTGTTGTGCAAAATATTTAACAACTATGTTGGGCAAATACTTTTTACCAATTGTTGGGTAAATAGTTTTGTGAAACAGTTGGGCAATTATTTGTGAATTCTGCTACAAGAATGCAGCTGCGAAGTTGTGAAAGGCACCTTTAAAGGTCAGTTTCTGTAATACTATGATTCATTTATTGGAGGGTTTTATTTGCATGTTATCATTCTGACCCCTATATATGAACAAATGCGGCAGATCTTGTGAATTGGCTTAAGCTTAAAATTACAACTGCATGCTGTTACAGTAGTTAAGCTTAATTTCCTCGCGAACTACAAAGTGATACGCGTGTAAAATCGGCATCAAGCTGCATGCTGTAGTTTAATCTTAAGCCAATTTAAAAGATTGTCGAATTACACTACAAGAGACAAGAGTGTAAAATCGGCGGTAAGCTTAACTACACCATGTACACTGAGCATGCAGCTGCATTTAAGAATAAGTCAATTTACATGATTTACCGATTTGTTTATAGGATCTGAATGCAGGTAAAACCTTCCAATAAATGAACATGTATTAAAGAAACCTATTTCTTTGAAAGTATCTTTCACAACTTCGCAGCCCATTCCTGTAGCAGCACAGCCCAGCACAGCTACCACTTCACCAGCCATGATGGAATGTGTAACAGTCACAATAAAACACCGCGAATGTTGACCAACTGTTGTTCAATTCAAGGATCACAGTACGCATGATTGAAAAACTTGCCCAACTGATACACTATTTTACCCAACAGCCCGTTCAAGTTTGCTCAACAGTTATGATTAATCTAAAAGTTGCCCAACTCATATGAATCTTTTTATTGTCGTGGTAAAACTAAACTTTGCCCAACAACAGACAATGATTGCTTTAATTGGGCAAGTTTTGACCAACAAATTAGAAAACTGAATTGCCCAACAAAATGAATAACACAAAGTGACCAACTTTTTTGCAGTGCAAATTCAAATTCTGTGCTGCATTTTCAAGAAAGAAAGAAGAAAAAACCGAAGAAATTTTTATTTTTTATTTTTTTAAGACTTATGAGAAAAACAAATAGAAAGAAAAAGAAAATTGTTATTGATTCAAACTTTCCCTTTTCGTACTCTTGTCTTATTGTTGATGCAAGTAATTGAAATAAACTAAAGAAATAGAAAATAAGGAAGGCGTTATTTTGTTTATTCTCATGTTTCAGAACACAAAAGTTATGACCCGTGTGTTCTTATTCAGTAACACTTCAAAAAGCAGCAAATAAGAAACACGAAAAACGAACGTAGTTCCAACTATTACCGTATTACTTAGTCTGGGCCCGAGCCGAAAACCCATCTTTGCCGTCCACACAAAATGTTTTGATGGTTTCTATATCTTTGAACCCTCTACTTTCAGAATCTGCCTGATGCCACCTCTGAAACCTTGAGAGCATTTTGAGAAATCCAAGATGGCCGCCGACTATGCAAAATGGCCGCCGTGGCATAAAATGAAATCACCCATTTCACATTTTACCCTATATTAATACCTTTAACACCACCAAGACATAATATTAAGTCCATATGGGTATAAAGGAGACATTAGGGATTAAAATTGATCCTATTTCGCGTCAGATGGGCTTTTCTGGCTCGGGGTTAGAGTTGAAGGGGAGCTGGGTTTTTCAGTTGACAAAAATCCATGATTGGGGTCCAAAAAGCAGCACAATTTAAAATACGTTGGGTGGATCGGACGGACAGTTTACGTTGTATGGAAACTATCGATTTCATGGTTTCATCCGCGTCTGACCTGTGCTAGTGCCCCGCTATAGCGTTATTTTTTTCCTAATACGGCCACGCCAATATTGCCATCGCTCCATATCGTCATAAGTGGCTTGGCATGATATTTTATGGACTTTGATGTTTAGCTCAATTTAAAAACAGATCAAAATGAAATTTTAGATAAGTTTCACTGGGATTCACTGCAACGGATAAAATGGCAAAAAAAACCTTTATGTATAACTATTTATCTCGTCATTTGTCCTGTCCGGGATTCGAACCCGGGACGAAAAATCAGTGTACCAGCGCCTTGTCCATTCGGCCACGCTGCTTGGCTATAGAAGGCGTTGATGAATTATGAATCATACAGCTCACTCTGTTTAAACGGCGTACAACTCGGACCAAATTGTCTATAATATCTCCATTTCTATCCCTAGATCGTTTATTGTCCCGCGAAAAAGTAGTTTACATAGTGTTATAGATTAAGGATTTTTAATCAAATTTAATCAAAAGTGATTTCTAAATATCATTTTTTTCTGGTGTGAAATCAATGTCAGAGACGCGATCGGCTGGCTGGCCGGCCGGCCGGCCAACATAATTTCGTTGGTTTCGAAACAGCGAGACCATTGGAAACAGTTCGAAGCAAACAAACCTGGGACCTGGGAGTAGAAGCGCATAACATATTAATTTCCCCTCATGCTAGCTAATGATGTTCAAACCATTCGACATTGAAGGCTGTATCTTTTTCAAGCAATCGCGGATCATACGCAAGTATTTTTATCGTAGGAAATGGGTTTTTACTTTTTCTTGCAGTTTTACCTGGTAAAACACTTGAAGCGCTTTTTGCCCTTTAATGTGAAAGCTATCTCAGCTTCTAGCTCACCTATGAACTTCATTAGAACAGTCTAATTCCAAAGTTTGAGCTGAAAATATGCAGCAGTTCTATTTTTACTGTGCAGTGTTCACACCAAATCTGTTCACACAGGAAATTAGAGTTTTTGTTCCGATATTGTTCTTGAAGTGCTTATTGGATTCAATAATTTGATATCAGAAGAAAGCCCCTATTTGTCTGACACCTGTAAAATATTAGATCCAAAATATTTGTATTTAAAAAGTTACAAGTGAAAACGTAGCGAAAATGCATGGATGGTAATTATGGTGGTTACCGAACTGTCGCTACGTTTTCGCTTGTAACTTTTTCAAGCAACATCTGTCGACCGTAACATTTCACAGGCATAATGAGAAAAATAGGGGCTTTCATCTCGTATCAAAAAGTCCACTTCGATGGAAGAATCCATATGTGATCGGAACATACACCTTTCAGAACTGAAAGTTGGACTAAATGTAGGCTGCAGTCAGTCAGCAGGTCACGCAAGACAATGAAGATTGTTATACGGGGTCAGTTGTTATGAGTATGCACAAACACAATAGACCGACGACCTTGCTATTGTCCGAACTCCCCGCACATAGACATGACAGAGGTCTGCAGTGCGAATCAGCAAGAATTCAGCCATGTTATGTCTATGGGGTATACTGGAGGTTTCATTTCGTTAGTAACAAGTTGCAAACTTGCCGTGGTCTTCGCTATCTTAAGCCATTTGGAGCAATACGTACACAGACTTTTTTGTAGATAAGGCTTCACTTTAGCGTGTAGTAAGGTTTAGAATTGGTTAGGATTTCTGTATCCTCGAAGACCACGGTTATCCTAAACTTGATTTTCGTCACATTTCAGGACATATAAGTGGCCAGAATCTAATATTAAAACCGATTAAGACCATCCTATAAGTATGAATGACCTTTCACTATAATCATTGATGATTTTTACATGATTCCTGGGGATAAAACTCCCGAAACGAGTAATTTTCTCAGATTCTAATCAAATTCTATCAAAATTTAGGTCACCGCAACTCCATTGTATTTTTGTGTTTAATGAAATACAATAGAATTGTGTAACCTGCTGACTGACTGGCTGCAGCGCTGAAAATTCTTAAGATTCGTGACAAATAGAGGAGTCCTTTTTTTTTTTTTCAATTTTCTTAAAAGGTGGGTCTGAAGAACTGAATCCTCTATAGTACGGCAGGAGAGGTCAAAAAGGGGTATTAACCGCTGGACATACTATCCTGCCCATATATGTAAGTGCTCCCCTACAAATTACAAGATTCATTGATACAAATGAAAGCACAATGTATTTTGGGGAATATTTTAATACAATTCAAACATGATAAATGTTTTGAGTATAAAAACTATGAATTATGTAAAAATATAACAAAATATGAACTTTTTAATTTACAGTATGAACAGGACAGACATGATAAACATTTATATGTATGTGCTATACAATTTTAGCTTACTTCCTGCAATTCAAATACCATCAGTGTCAGTACTTTTACCACGCTCAAATCCTTTGAGATGTACGTTTTCTGTTTATGCCAAACACTGTGACATGAATTTGTCCTTTCCTATACATTTTTGGCTTACTTTTTTCACAATATTTTTCAACAAAAGTTTTATGCAAAACCAAACAATAAGAAGTACTCATTTTAAAAGCTATATGCTAAGAACCAGGGCTAACACAAAAGCATCGCCATCATCTAACCCAACAAGTAAATTTGATTGATTTGCAGTGTGGCGCCACAAGCGTGGCATAATTTTGACACCTCAGCAAAATTCACAGAGCCTATGAAGTAGGCTACCCTGTAGCCTACTGCATGGTCTTTAAGGCTAGGCATTGTGCCGTTCCACCTAGTCTCGTTCCCAGTACTTGGTGAGTGGCCCACAGGGCACTATACTACGAATACTCACCCAACATTCGCTGAGTATACGTTCCGCAGGACGCCCACCAAGTACTGGGCACGAGACTATGTTCCACCCAGAACAAATGCATAACGCATGCGCATGCTCCTATTGAATTGCATTGCAGACGAAAGCCGGATTTTGACGACTTAGTCCACAAATGTCATCAATTTCGGAAATACCAGGCAAGGGCGAATCCATGGAGCCCTATCAGAGATTTTTGTGTATAAATAATGCTGTTTTTTGACTAGCGCTTTTTATATTTGTCACCCCTCTTAATACAGATCTTTCCCATGGGAGATCTTTTGACAAAAAAACCCTTTTAAACTCCAATATGGAGTTAATGAGATACTTTACGATTTCCGTCAGCATTTATAGTACTGTATTTAATTTTCTGTTTTCTAATAATGCCAGATTGCGATTTTTCCAGAAACATTCTTAGTTCTATAATGTTAATAAAAATAGGCATTTCTATCCCGCCATGGATTTAAATGCAAGAAATGGGTAAAAGGATCTCACTAAAACACTGACATCTAGTTCTTTGTGCATGCAGTATTAAAATAATTGTAACTCCCTCCCGGGTTAATGTTGAAAAGTGTTTTTGCATGTCTTGATCAGTTGTCAAAAGGCATCATTGTTTAGACATGGTGAATAATTCATGATATTTTAAAAAACATATTTTTAGTATACTTTTATAAAATTCACACATGATAAGTATTTGAGTATAAAACTTTGGTAAAAAGCTATGGATTAATACAACAACTTAATAAAATATGAACTTTCTAATTACAATATGTACAAGTTAAAGGCATTAGCCATGACCCCAAATATGAATTTCAACTTTCCTCTACACTTACCGATTTTATTGCATTTGATGATGCAATTTTGGTGTTTGTTTTGATTAGTATCATGTTTTTCCTTGATTCAAATTTAGTATTCATGAGTTTAATAACCATGTGGAATCGTGGCTAACACCTTTAAGTAGATGACATGTTAAACATGTAAATCTTTATATGATAACTGTAATGACCATGCAGAAACTTGTACTTTGTACAACAAAGAAATAATTATCAAGCACATGTCAAGTTGTTTTTATGGAAACTAATATATTAACCATAAAAAGAATAAAAGCCAAATCATGATGTGAAATTAAAATTCCGGTCAACACGGGCAAGAGCCCATGCATGCATGGGATATATTGCGGAGTCGGCACCGTGACATCATAATTGGTTTGTCAGTTGAAAACGAACCGCGATGTGACTGCCCATATTCCATGCATCGGTCATATTATCATATCCCATAAACCAGAGCATAAACTCATAAACATGGCGCTAATTCTAGTACTGGCATGGTAAAAAGAGAGCTTGTTTTAACTCCATTTTATTAGTAATTTTGTTTTCCCATAAAACCACTTGAAATGTGCTTGACAATTATTGTTTTACCATCAATAAGTACAGTATAACTTTCTAATCAGTAAAATTTTCCTTTAAGTCCTAGTATAAAATTGGGCTATTCCAGAAATTAGAGGCACACCCCCTTAAAGAAGGCAAAATTGTCCCCAAAAATGTTTACTTGATTTTGTCAATGAAATTCCCCCCCCCCCCCCAAAAAAACCCCACAACAACCCCAAAACAACAACAACAAGAATTTCTCCATTAGAATTGTAAACATTTTCTGGTCAAATCATTCATGTCGCCAGGGTAAAGAAGGCAAGATCTTGAATTTCCTCTCAAATTCCACACAAATTTCAACACTTTTTGGTTTAAAGTCTGAAATTTGCAATATTTTATACAAAAACATGCATGCCTTCATTAGGCCTAAAGAAGGCACGCAAATATTAAGTCTGGAATTCCCTTTTTTTTTAAACGAAAATATGTATGCCTTCTTTGGGTGTGGGGGGTGGGGGGGGGGGGGGGTGCCTTTAATTTCTGGAATAGCCCATTCCAGCTCATTTCCTGCAAATACCAAAAGACAGATCAAAACTGTTTGACTTTCCTTCAGTATCATGATTGTAAAGTCACAACAACATAATATTTAAAGAATGTACACACTTGGACTGAAGTTAGTAAATTTGTATCTTCATATAAGGCAAAAGAAAAAAGGTTTAGCCTAGATCCAGAGACGTGTTCCAAACCAAACCCGGGAAAACCCCGTCTATGTGAAACACACATAGCACTTTTAGCTCACTTGTTTTGCTCATTTTAATCTTTTTTGAATATTTTGAACCAAAATTACCCTGAAATTCCAGTATATGACATGTCATATTTTGCTTCCAAACATGATTTAAAACATGATCATAAAACAAACAGATTTGATTCCCTGAAAAAATGATAAAATGGAAGTTTCATTCGTCATATATATATGGTATATACTGAAGAAAAAAAATCTTATGGGCCCGAACGACCAAAATTTTCTGTTAATGAAATATTTTCTTTTACAAATAATAAATTAATCAAAAAAACAAAAAAACAACAACACTGTAAAATCAGCTCTTTTTTTTTGGAAAACAATTTGCCTGAAAAGAATGTGAGTGAAGTGAACAATTTCTTTTTCATATATTTACAGATTTGACAGCTTTTTTTGAAAGGTTATTTTGGCAAAAAAATAGAACACAATACGTTCACCTGGCGTATTGTGTTTGTTTCATTTTAAATCTAAAAGTTACATAGCCCCCACCCCTGCTCCTGCATAAAAAGTTACATAACCCCCCTATTTGGGCTGTTGAAAGTTACAAAACTCTCCTACATTTCTCCCAGCCCTTACCCCCTCCCTCAGTTGTAAATAATGACCGGTCCCTTAAATGCCTTAATTCTGTGACTACTTTTTATGCTATTATGGAGAAACATACATAAAGATACAACATTACTTTTTATTTGCAAGTTTGGCAAATAAATTCTATGAAGTACACAATTTAAAGTTACAAAATATAATAGTAACCACAAAGGAAAACATATCACAACATATTATTACAACTAATGAAACACCAATTTGTATTTTACAGGTTAGCACCACTTAGTCCCGCAGAGCGCATTAAAATGCTAGTTGGTCGTCACGCGTGATAAAAATCCCCACGCTCATGTCAGTCTTAGATGTGCATTGGACGTGCGTGCCCGCGTTTGCGCGGGAAGAATTCTTATTCCATTCGCTGGAAATATAACACCACGTATGTTTTTAGCGCCCTACGCACATTATAAATTTGCTCAATTTTTTGTTGTTGTTAAATAAAACGAAAATGAGTCGGGTGACAATGTATTTTTAAATTAGGAATTTTTAGATCAAATGGGTGCCCACCACATATCAATAAATCAGAAAAACGTATGAAACCGATGCTAAAGTTGGTTTTATTCAGCACAAAGTGCGATTTCCCATAGAGTTGTGTACAAAATTTTGACCAAAATCGCAGAAAAAAGTTTTTAAATTGAGTTGTCATTAAAAAACGAATGTTCAGTGATCCCTGTTTTTTATTTCAGATTTGTGATATACATCGATTAAATTATATTTGGACAAAATATAGACGATTTATGACAGGATTCTATGGTGCTAACCCATTGATAAGATGTCATTACATTCAACTCTAATTAGATCTACTTTCTACAAAGGTTACTTTGCTGCACTAATACATCAGGGAGTTGCTATAGAAAGGAGAATGAATTTTAATCCAAGTCAATGATCCATAATCTGCTTAACCCATTGTAATAATCACTGAACATGAATGGAGGTACCACTTCAGATTCACAACTCAGTACCAGTACAACCCGCATTGTGGTTTGCTAATATGGTTGATTGGTCAATGTACAAGTGTTGGAGTTGTTTTTGAATTTGCTAATAGAAATCATAAATAAAAGACTATTTCTGGTGCCATTGCTTATGGATACAAAATAAATAAATGTAGGTTTTTATATAGCAGTTACAATGTCTAGGGCATACTCATACCGTTAGATGGCGCTCAATGGACTATATAACTAGAGAACAAACGCATAGCGCATGTGCGAGTAAATTAGTAAGTTTAAACCATTGAAAATATCACTAAAAACTTTCCGAAAATAGTAGAGACATACCTCATCATGTGTACCAAACTTTCGGTTAATATTCTGCACAGTTAATCTCATCAAAGGAAATCAGGGCTTTGATGTATGAGGGAAATTAAGGTGTACAGCGAAGATAGACTTTTGGTGACCGGCATTTTGTAATCATGAACGGACTTAAGACGGCGATTCTGATTGGATCAGAGCCCAGAATTGACATTACTCACGCATGCACTATGCGTTTGTTCCCTAGTTATGGACTATATTCCTAGTAACTACCCCTATAACTCATGGGTCGACGAAGCAATTGAGATTAAATGCCTTGCCCAAAGGCATAAGTCCTGCACTGTTCGTCTCAGGTTCCACTAGACCACACAAGCTCTTACGAAATAACCACTGCTACTTGTTAAAATCTTATAAACCGGCCGTAGAAGGTTTTCAGTGAAAACCAGAATGAAATCAGACAATTTTAACTCATATTACGTGAAATTACATGACGTATATTTATCAGTAGGTGCATAAATTACACATTTTCATATTAAAAGTAATAGGATGCGTGACTGAGCGGCAGTTATCATAATGCTATATGTTAACTAAACCACTTTTCTAGACCTTTACAGGTTAATTTGTATCAGGCAAACTTAAGCGTTTTGCTTTAAGATATGGTGAAAAAATAACGGGAGAGGAAATAAAAAAGAAATCACAAAAATTGCCGACACTAGATTGATAGTATGACCAGGGACAATCAAATGGAGGGACAAGAAACTATTGTACTATTATATAAGTATGCGTGTTGCGGGGTATAAATATCATCAGTTGAGCAAGCATACACAATACATTCATGAATGGGCACTGGTACAAATCTCAGCAATCATACTGCACGAGTCGCTGTGTGTCTTGTTCGATACGGATGGACCCTTAGTCGGGTGAAAGCTCGACATGACCATGAAGTAGGGTACAACTGTGATTTTATTGCTGAAAATCATGGATGAGTAAGTCTAGATTCACACCACCGGGTACCCAAATGGTACTCTTGGGCAACTTTTTTTTATTGACGTCTTAAGCCATAATAATGACAGTTATAATAATGACAAATATATTTGCAACACAAACATCTTGTGTTTGGTATGAAATTTTAATTTCATACCAAACACAAGATGTTTTAAAAAGCACGGCCTAAAGATTCAAATTCAGGCTAATGACGCAATCGTTTTTATCTTAGCATTTTTAGTGTCTTAGCTGTTCTCAATGTTGTTAGTTTCAAAATATAAGTCTTTGCTTCTATTTCCAGCTTATTTTGAATAACTTTACCCGCAATGTTATGCTATCTCACAGTGTTTCCAAATTAATGAGGCCTAATGTTGTTTTTACATGCCTGTACGCAACTATTCATATGTAAGATGTAGGAGAAGTAATATAATGAGAATACCGGTAACTGCAGTATAGGGGTTTCTTATGTTCTGAGGGTGGAATTGTGAAGTATTATATACTGTTGCCCTTCAACAAGGCACGGTTTTAATTAAACAAAATAACCACAAATAATGAAGACCATAGTCTCAATCTACTTGTATTAAATATTTGAACGTTTTCAAAAGAAATAATTATCAGTATGCTGATGTGCCTCTAACTCCAAATATATTACTAACACGCACCTGATGTGTATGGAGACAGGCATTGACAGTTTGACAGTTTTACTTGTACCATGGATGAAGTATCACATCTTGAAATAGACAGGCAGGATATAGCGTTTTATGTACGTTACATGAAATTACAAGTGACATGAAATTACAGGTGACATGAAATCACAGGTGACATGAAATTACAGGTGACATGACATGTATGAATACATTTTAATCACGTTTGACCTCTTTTGACTTTTGTATGTAGTTATTATATCATTTTATATGTATTCCAGGAGTCAACAGCTTAAATTTGATACCAAACATGATATTTTGTTTATAAGACCAACTATATTTGTCATAAATATAACATTATCGAAAAGGGCGTGGCTTGACGTCAATAAAAAAAAACCCTGAATCTAGACATTCCCCCTCATGTAACATTTTCAGCAATAAAATTGCATTTGTACCCTACTTCACGGTCATGTCATAATTGTGAAGATATCCACTTGACTACATACCTGTGCAATTCCTACTGAACTACTATACTCTAGAAATGCAAATATATATCATCAAAGAACATCATTTTCCGATTAATTTGGATATTGAATTCAATAGGAACAAAATGTCTATAGTTTAAACTTCCCAGGAAAAATATTAATTTCTTTGTTCTAGCATGTTTTCACATTTTTTATAAATCTAAAATTATCACATTTTTCTCAAATATACCGATTATTATTAACACTAGAACGTTATTTATTGAACAAATCACGTATAAATTGTATTCAGTTTGACCTAGGCCCAAGTTTTTTGGAAAATTATATTTTGATCATTTTTCGAAAGATTATAGGGCAACCTTTGAGTTCCTTAAATAAAAACACACCGCAACTACTAGAGCTAACCCGCAACACGCATGTTTTGTTCTTTTTTTGTAATTGAATACAATGATGTAACGATACCATAGGTCGTTTCTAGTCCCTCCATTCGATTGTCCCTGGTATGACCAAGACTTATGACTTAAGATGTAATTGATAGAGCTGCGTAAGCAAAAAAAAAATCTCACAACGAATGCTATGACTATATCAATCCAATTATCGCAATAGCAAATAGACTTGATTTAATCCTTTGATTAGGATATTGATCATAACCCAGGTTGTACAATAGGGAATTGGCTAGTCCATCCTCCTTTCTATAACAACTCCCTGATTACATTACCTTTAACTCTCTTTCAACAAAGGTTACTTTGTTGCATTACAATATAGGGGAAAGTTGGACAATTGTGAACGGCGGGAAATTGCAAACACAATGACCGTGATTCCAACAAAACAGGAGTGGAGGGCCCAATTAAACTACCCTCATGCAATTACTATTGGTTCACTTATTAAAGACATAATCTGATTTGGGAGATTTACCTCTGTCAGAGTCTATGTGAAGGAGAAAATCTCGGAAAACAGGTAATTAACTTTTCTGACATTCCGGTACATGTGACTATAGTAGCTTATAGTTAAGCAGAAGACAAATAAAAAGAATGCAGTAGATTTCAAGTATAGCTGTAATATAGTATGATATCTTCTGTTAACAATGTCATATTAACATTGGTAAATAGAAAGATGTTTAGTAGAAAACCTTTAAAAAAAGTAACAGACCTCAGTGGAGGGTAAATGCGAACAATCCAGTCATAGGATGATCAGTGGAGTTCGCAATTACCAAACATATGGAAAATCACTGTAGCTAAAAATTATTGTTGCACTTCAAATTGTCAACATTTACCCATGGGGTCAAATTTTAAAATAAATGCACATGCACATATCCACTATCATTATAGGCCTTAATTTGTAAATCAACAAAATGTATTTAACCTCTACTGAAATTATACTTTTTCATTTTTTTCTTCCAATTGGCGCTATTCAAGTTCATGGACATTGTTCGAATATAAGAATGTTCATTATAGTATAAAGGTGTTTGCAAATTGCCCAACTTTCCCCTACATTCAACTCTACAATTTACTACAATCGGTTATAAAAAAACTCATAACTTGAGATAAATTGAAAAACAAAACTAAATAACAATTATAACAAGCTTTTTCTTTTAACCATCAGGTGCATTCCAAATTCACATGAACATGGAATTTACCTGCGTGAATGGGATTCTGCATGTGGGACATTGGCCTTGGTTCCCGCCTTGGTTTTGGATCCCATCCTGTAGTATCTGGTAGGCACATGGCCCACAATATGTGTGCCCACAGTTCAAGAAGACGTCTTTAATCCTGGTGACACATATGGAACATACATGTACGTTGGCTACCTGGAGAGACACCTGAAAGAGTAAATAAAATATACATTTGAATAACTCTGAACTTTGAGGTCTTGTGTAATATTTCTCCCAATATTCAATCATTTTAGCATGATTCAGTTATTGGAAATACCGTGTGTCCCAGAAAGTACGGGTTCCTGTGAATCAGCAGCCATATCTAAAAATGTGTCTGCCATATTTGTTGAATTGATCGAACTGTTTTAAAGATGTGGCTTTGAATGTGGAAACAAATAAAACCCAGAATTTAGAACTTTGCTGGGTGCCGCTGATTTCGCAAAATTCCTTGCGATGGAAGACTTAGGTATTGTGAGTTATAAAAAGCCGTGCAACCCAAAAGGAGATCTTAGAAAAATAAGGATTCCACGCAGATCAACTCGCCACATGAGAATCCAAGCACAACATGTGATTAGTAACCTATCAGCACAACGAGGGGAATGAACTCTAAACATGTTTAGCTTTTGCATTATTTTGAGGATATCCGGGCGATATGTTACTCAATTAATGAATGTTTTGTCTATTAAAACTGCCTCATTATTTAGTGCCATGTTGGAAAAATATATTCCCAATTATTTTTAGATATACTTTATCGTAACTTTTCCATCATAGCACTAAATGATGAGACAGTTTTAAAAATAATGAGTTTACAGAACCTTCATCAATTCAGTAACAATTAAGTGTAATATTTTATTAATATCTGCAGGCTGCATGTATAGGCTGTCACATGGGGGTCGGCGGATTTTATTCATACCGCATGTGAATGATGGGTGGTTGGAACTATTACAAAAGCACATATTAAAAAAATCAACAATTACCCTCTTCACGGTTAAAGGGGCACTCCCTAAATATTGCCATTTTTGGGTAAAAAACAATAAAAAAAAGCCTTATTAATGCAAATTTGAAGATGATCTGAAAAAGTAAGGCAACAATATTTTCAAATAAATCAACTACTCCTTTGAAAAGGGTCATCTTGAGAATATCTCGAATAATTGTCAGTCTGTATTTAGCCTGATAACATATCTTTTTTGAAAACTCAATTTAGCCTATTTCAGGTTTTTACAGAAATCATAAAATTTGTATTTTTTAGAGTTCTTTGTCCATAAATTTTGCAAAAACGCAGACAGATACAGCTGATTCATTATTTACAAGTGATAGAGCGACCCTTTAACTATTCAAAAGTGGTTTTAGAATCCTGGAACTTTTTTCCGTTTATTAAGGGGGTGGTTTTAAATAATGCCACTTTTAGTCAGGTATATTCTGGGAACGGACTATAGAAGTTGACCGTGTTCCCCGGTACTCCACCGAACCAGCTTTTTTTTCGTTCTTTAATGGCCCTTGACATATTTAAGATGTTTATAAGCCTTGTTTATACACCAAGCTTAAATTATTCAAGATGACGTCCAAAATGGCCGCCAA